>SRLM01000204.1:0-322438 GCA_015708895.1 Populus ilicifolia
ATATGAAACCATGATAAAAATGCACTTTTGAGTACTAATCATCATATATATAATTGTAACTAGTATGATTATTGGTTTCCTTGATACACTATTTACCTAAGAGCTTTGCAATGCCAAAATCACCTAAATATATGACCATATTGTCATCCATTTGGACATTATTAGGTTTCAAGTCACAGTAAACCATAAATGTAGGATGATCATAGTATAAATATTCCACAAACAATACAATATCTTATAAAATATTCAATCACTATAGGATATCCTGCAACACTTTGAAAATACAACAACATCTTAAGGCTTCCATTAGACATATACTCTACTAAAGTTTTGAAATCAATGTTGGTAAAGCTGCTAATAATATTGATGAGATTTACATCGAATACACTATTTGCTTCACATTCTAAATCAAAGCTTTTAAATGTTTCAGTTGAAGCCTTTATGGCCATAATCATACCATTAAAAAGGTTTCCTATACATATTGAACCAAAACTAGCTTCACCATGTAGGTTACTTTTGTCAAATCCACCAATTACTTATACAATTTCATGATATGAAATTCAACTATATATTGGTAATTTAGGGAATAAACTAGTTTAAGTGGAAATCATCTCATCTTTCCTTCACCACTTTATTATTAGTGTTTCTGTCATGTAGTTAATCAATTGGTTATATATATTTATTATTAATAAATATATTTATTATTTTTAATATTAATTAATATTTGATTAATAAATCAAATATTTTATTAATGAATCTAAAGTAAACATAAAGTCTTTGGAACAAAAATGTTTTAAAAAAATTATAAAATTAAAACAATTATGAGATCGTTATTATATCAAAGCAGTATTCCCAAATGTTCCTAATTGATATTCTATTAATATTAGATATTAATTAGAGTTGTTGAGATTAATACATATTATATTTTTTTTCTTTATGAAAGAGAACAATTGTTCTTATAAACTAAGATACGAGGAATACTTGAAACTAAAATTTATAAACTTGTCAGATTATATGAACACTAAACCAACCTATATAAATATTTTATAAAGAGAGATCATTTGTATTTTTAAAAAGGCTCATATGATAGTTATGTATAGATCCTTCGTTATTTTATGTAGAGAATAACGTGCTTTGATTCTGACTACATATTGTCCTAATCAAAGGTAACTAATAAAAAAATATTGGGTATAGTATAAATTATATTAAGATAATTATATTATCAAGAGATAATTCATTACCCTATATGAATTAGAAAAAATATTTCACATGCTTTCAAGTAGTATTGATTGTAAAATTCTTATATAATGTGAAATAAGATTTGAAATGAGTTTCAAATCTTATTCAAATAATCAATAACTATAGTGTTGGAAACAAACATAATTTAACAGAGCCGACATATTACATGTTATAATGTTTAAATAAAAAAAATTAATAAAGGGATAATAATTACATTGAGAAATTTCTAATTGAAAGGTTATTAAAAAAAATCACTTATAACTTTTCTAATATTTTGAGGATCATAACATTTTGCTAAGCAGTGCACTTAATCTTAAAATATAGATTAATTAATTGTTAAATTAATAATAAATTAAATTATTTAATATATTTAATATTATTTAACTTAAGGCCTTGTTTGTTTGATGGAAATAGTTTTTTTAAGTGAATTCCTAAAAAGTGAATTATTTTTTTATGTTTGAAAATGTCATGAAAAATAAATTGAAAAATATGTTTTAGCAATTGATTATGTTATGGAAAATGAGTTGGAAAATAGCTTATTAATGTTTTATTTTTTTCAAGTTCATTAAAATAATAAGCAACAAATCTTATAAATTAAAAAATTAAATGATAATTAAATTGGAAAAAAACTAATTTCATAAATTATCCCAAATAAAATAAATAAAAATCAAAATAATAGAGATCAAATCTAACAAATAAAACATTGAAAGATGATGAAATTAAAATAATTATAATTATAATTTCATAAATTATTTCAAATAAAATAAGTAACAATCAAAAGAATAAGAACCAAATTTGAGAGATAAAAAATTTCAATTGAAAAAATAATAAGAGAAACGAAAATAACAACTATAAAAATAATGACCAAATTTAATATAAAAGTCAAATTAAATCAAATTTTAAGAGATGAAATTAAAAAAAATCAAACAAAATACATATCAATCAAAAGTTTGAGGATCAAATTTGATATAATTAGCAAATAATATGATATTTTTAGTTTTTTCACAACTTCTGAAAGGTGTTTTCCACCCAAAATAAAAGGAAAACACTTTCTTGAAAATCAAGCCAAATTTTTCTTTGATTGAAAAGTATTATATATTGACCAACTTTTTTAATAATAAACAAACATAGAAAAAACAGATGTCCCTTGAGATTATGATTTATGTTAAGGTGAACTTATTAAAAAACTAAGAGGTCACGCACACTAAGAATCATTAATTAGAAACTAAACTCGAATAATTAATCAAGTGTGACTTAATTGTAAATAAGTTTTAGAAATTGACTATAATGTAATTTATACAAGGAATTACAATTCTAAACCTAAAAAAAATAATGTAAGGACTTGATTGCATGAATTTTTAAATTTTTCCTGAAACAATACATGTAATATTATTCAATGGGCAAATTGATATTTTTTCATTTATCGTGATATTAGTTTTTTTTTCTAAAAATAGAATGTTATATCTTATATTTGTAGTAAAAGTTGTATAGATATTACAAAACATATAAAGAAACATTCAAAACATAAAATAGAAAAAGCTAACACTTAAAGGCATAACAATCTATTTCTCATTAAAAACGTTTTAGAAGATTTCTTACTAGTAGTTTTTATGTTTACTATTAGAGACTAAACATTTGAATGACTTGTGGTTTGTGATAATTTAGCCTTAAAGAAGTTGATTAAACCTCAAAAAGAAGATCTAATCTTCGTTAAAATCATAAGCGATTCTAAATTGTCTAACAAGATTCTTAAGGCTCCTGAAAAATTTTAAATTTATCATTTTTATTATGTATATATGTTTTAAAAAACCTGGCATTATCAACACAAATACAAATGCTTAAAGAGATTTTTCCAGAGGAATTAATGGCAAATATACATGTACTAAATGTACTAATTATCGAAAACATATATATATCATTATCAGTAGAAATAAAGGTATATATGTGAGTCAATTTAATAGAAAATAAATTATCATTTAAGTCAAGAAAACACTGAAAACACTCGCACATTTATATTATGGGGCTTGTAAGGTTATCATTTAGATTATTTTTTTATTTTCCATATGCAAGCATGCTTAGCACTCTTAATTTACTTTCCTTTAAGAAATCTTATTTACATACTAGTTATATCCACCTTTTTTATATTCATAAAATTTATTCCACCATTTCCATCCTTCTAATTTAACCTTGGATGATAATACATCTTACAAGGAGTATATCTACTAATCATTTGAATCAAACCTCCAAGATTATTTTTATTATTATTCTCTTAAGAACAACAAATAATTTCATATTTCATAGATGATAATATATACATTATGTGAAAGCAAGGATAAAAATGATTTTTGTCCCTATCCTGAAAAAAATAAGTTGGCTTTTGTCAATATCCCATTCTTATTATATTGTATATCATTCCAAACTCAATTTGGTTTTTATTCTTCAAATATGTTTTTCTCCGCATTGTTCAATTAATTTGATGACTTTCGGTAATTCTACATGCAATTTTTATTTTATTTTTTTTTACTTCTTAGGCCAAAAGAATATACTGTCTCTAGAAACTCTTGATTCTTCCTTCCTCTCCCACATATTATTCTCAAGAATGTTTTTCCATGTCTCACATATTATATGGTCAATAAAATTAAATACGAACATTCCATCGAGAATACCCAGTTATGTATATATATATATATGTTCACAACCACAAGTGAGGAGGAGGCCCTCCATGCCCAGAAATGTCATGTGATTTAGTGGATGAATGCAATTATAAAATAGTTTATTTTCATAAATTATGATGTTGATAATTATAACTTGATTTTATTTTTCAAAAATAAATTAATTAATCACTATAGTATAAGAAATTAAATGGTTATCTGATAGTGTTGACTGTGCTTAATTTAATAGTACTTTTCACAAGAGACACTTTCTTTTCTTATTAAACTTTCCATCTGATCTATTTTTTATTTCTTAAAATAAAAAATTCAAATAAAATAAAAAACATGAAATGAAAGTTATAAATACAAGAACTAAATAATAATTTGTAAAATTATGAGGACTAATTAATTATAATTTTCATAAATTATGATATGAACAACACAAATAAAAAAAATTCAAATATAATTTTACTTAGAATGAATGTAGCCTTAATTCACCAATGCTTTCCCTACTTGAAAAACATTGTTTTAGATTATGTTTGGGATTATGGCTGCATTAATTGTTTAAAATGTTTTTTATTTAAAAATATATTAAAATAAAAATAAATTAAAATTATATTTTTATTTTAAACAAAAAAAATTAGAAACACGGTCCAAACACTCATTTTATTATCTAAAAACCTTCTATATGTAATTAAAACTTTTTTAATCACCGAAAATTCACATCTAAAATTGAAGCAAATTTATGATATTATAAATTAGTAATTTAGAATTTGTGTAAGGTGCAGAGCATATATTCTTAGTATAATATATTTAAATAGAAATTTTATATATTTGATGTACACTATTTTATTATTTTTATATCTGGATGTTTAGTTTTTAAAAAATACTTTTTTATAATTTCTTTTTGTCGTTAACTCAGTATGTTAAGAGTGTGCGTGCGCGCTCGTGTAGTGTTGACTCAGGGTAGACTAGGCTTGTCGTTTCGCCAGCTAAGCAGTCATCCCCCCTTGTTTCCTTTTTCATCGATTCTGGCGCTATCAATTCATACCATGTCCGGTAGTGGATCAAGATGTTAAACGCGTATTTATAAGTACGATAATGTTTTTTTTTTTTCAAGAATTAAATTTTTTTAGGTTTAAATTATTTTGATATGTTGTTATTAAATATAAATTGTAAGAAAATAAAAAATATATTTTTTAAATAAAAAATATTTTAAACAATAATTTATACAAAATTCAAACTCGATCCTAGGTCAAGTCATCGGTCACGCAACTGTATACATTTGCGTGTTGGATGGAACAAAACCTAATCCTTCCATTGTCTCTAGTGAGAGACTAAATTTTAAAAGAATACTTTGACGACAGCTTCTTCTTGCATGGAAAAATTATTCTCATTACATGTGGCTGTGGGGCTCACTCTATCATATGCATTTATTACTGGATACTCTTCAAATCATTTTTAAGACCATAGATAGGAGTTTATATTTATATTATTTTTATTTTTTATTTTAAAAATATTTTATGAAAATTTAATTTATTTTACTTTTAAATTACTATTTTTTAAGATAATTTTTATATATTGATATTAAAAATAATTTTTAAAAAATAAAAATATATTATTTAAATGTATTTATCAATCAATTTCTCTCTAGTTTAGACGTTTATTTTTTTTTTCTAAAACTTAATTAGTTCCTCCCTCTTAATGATAAAATATTATTGATAAGTTCACTCCATCCCATTCTAACTTAATCTATCATTTAGACTCGTAATTTTGCATGTATTAGAAACATTTTGTCAGAATTTATCATTAAATTGGAAGGAATTTGGATTAGAACAACAGCATTGACAGACTTTGTAAAGTAAAGACCACCTAGAAATTTTTTTTTAAAAAAAAAAAAGGTGAAGGGCCACCGGTTATACAATTAGTCGACCAAACAAAAACAGTTATACGAAATTGATTTTGAGAGTGTTTGGAATAGTTTTCGGTTGTGCATCATTTACATAATCAATTGTACCCTACTATTTTTAGCTAATATTTTCAGATGAATTTTCATCAAATATTATATAGGTTAGTAAATGTGCCTTATAATATTGATTTTATTAATATAAAAAAATTATTAATAAATTTTTTTATTTTTAATATTTATTTATATTTTATTAATGAATTTAAAATAAAGATAAAAATCATAAAACAAAAATACTTTCCAGAAAAAATTATAATTACAAAATTCTTATTGCATTAAAATATTATTTTAATATATTTTTTATCGATGTTCTATTAAAATAAAATTTTAAAAGTGTTTCAAATTTTACTAAAAAAAATCAATGGCTATAATATTGAGAAAAAAATAACTTAATAAAATACAATGTTTAAATCAAACTATCTTTTATAAAAAAATAACTACTAGTCATTAAAATATTAAATCAAATTACTTATAATTTTTATAATATTTTAAAAATCATAACAAATTAATAAATATTGTAATTGTTTTGCTAGCTAACCCAGACCCTCCTTATCATGAACCTGATTCCCTGTCTACCCATGAATCTTGTTTCTGACTTGCTTGTGAAGCAGTGAGCCGGAAAAAAACAAGGTGTTTATATCCCCCAAGTTAAGCCATTGAACCCCATATTTCTATTTGTAAAAGGCCTCTTCATACTTAGTCAACTGAAAGAACTTCATAGCAAGCTCCCCGTATGCTAACATATACTCCTCAAACTAAGGGAAACCATCAAATAAGATATATGCTGCAGTCCAATTAGACTTTATCTCTGACCATAGTGCCATGGTTATTCTATTCGGTTTTGTCCTTCCCAAGTTTAAATCTTCTTTTAAGTTCTTGAACTTACAAGATGACAGGGAAGATGTTTTGGGCTGAAATTTCTAAAATTATCTTAAAATAATACATTATTTAAGGAGCAAATTAATATTTTACTATTTATATAATTTTTTAGTTTTTCTATAAATAAAATGATATGACTTTTATTTTTTATATATAATAGAATAACAAAGATAGTACAAAAACACCTAAATACAAAATAAAAGAGTAAACATTTAAAAATCAAAAGTATAGCAATCTTTCTCTTTTCATAGCATTTAAGGGATTTCTTGCTTGTAATTTATATAAATTATCATTAAAAATAAAAAATTTAGATGATTTATGATATACAATAACTCAATCTTGAAAAAGTTATTCAAGCTAAAAAAACATATTTTAATTTTCATGTAATTATGTGCATGTTTTGAGAAACCAAACATTACAGATCATTACATATTTTAAGAATGTTCGAAGATGTGGTTGGGTATGCAATTAGAAAAGCGCATAACATGTGTTAATCCATGATACTGGTTAAAAGGGAAGATAAGTGCAGTTTGGTGAAAAACAGAGGAGTAATCCATCCTCCATTGTTGACTATGGTGGCAATATTTATTTCAATTGGGAACAATTCATATCATTATACAATCCTCCACTACGAGCTATTACCTGGGAAAGTCGAACGATACTAATCCATTCCTCCATTGTTGACTGCCATCATTTCTTGTCTGAGTCGTGTCGCTCTATAGTTTTTCCTTGGTCGACCGTGAGAAAAAACCTTTCGTCAACTGTAAAGAAAAAAACACAACATTACAAGGTTTCTCTTGTTGGTAGTTTGGTAAAAAATCCCAGTTAGCTCTTTCTTTTCCGCGTTCAAACAACACTTTTGTTGACATATTGCCATGTGCCTCCTTTTCTTTTTCTCTGCGGTTTTTTTTTTTTTTTTTTGTGGAGGGACTGTGCTTTAGCTTATTTTGAGGTTTCATGGAGCCCGATCTCCTTGTATAAAGGAACGCCATTGATTTGCTCTTACTTTTATATAGCAAATTCACCTACCTACAGCTTGAAACACATCCACAATCACTGTTAAACATAACATCATCATCATCATGAGTTGTGTGGTGGCATTTCTATTACTGATAAGTTGCTTAATTGTTTGTTTGGCAATTCCCCATACCAACACAACTGATGAATTAGCACTCATGTCCTTGAAAAAACACATCACATTTGATCCTGGTAACATGTTGGCAAATAATTGGTCCACCGCGACGTCTTTCTGCAGTTGGACTGGAGTCACTTGCAGTGCTGGTCACCAAAGAGTCACAAGCTTAAATCTTTCTAGCATGAGGCTTGAGGGCACCCTCCCTCCTCAGGTGGGAAATCTCTCATTTCTAGTCTCCATAAACCTGAGCAACAACAGCTTCCATGGTTACCTGCCTCGTGAGCTAACACAATTGCATCGCTTGAAAGACATGAATTTGGCATACAACAACTTTAGTGGAGACATTCCTTCCAGCTGGTTTGCAATGCTACCACAACTTCAACACTTGTTTCTCACCAATAACTCTCTCGCTGGTTCCATTCCATCATCTCTCTTTAACGTCACTGCACTGGAGACACTGAACCTGGAAGGCAATTTCATTGAAGGAAATATTTCGGAGGAAATCAGGAGTCTTTCTAACCTGAAGATTTTAGACCTGGGACACAACTACTTTTCTGGTGTCATTTCTCCCATACTTTTCAACATGCCTTCTCTACAGTTAATTAATCTCCGAGCTAACAGTTTATCTGGCATTCTTCAAGTGGATATGATCATGAGCAACATCTCTTCCACCCTGGAAGTGCTTAATCTCGGTTACAACCAGTTACATGGAAGAATTCCATCTAATCTGCATAAATGCACAGAACTTCGTGTATTAGACCTTGAAAGCAACAGATTCACAGGAAGCATTCCAAAAGAAATCTGTAATCTTATAAAGCTCAAGGAGTTATATCTTGGTAAAAACAACTTGACCGGTACGTTCCATTCCACTACATTCCTTATGCGCGTTCAGTTCATGTTAATTACAAGTGTTTCTCTTGCTACAAGAATTCAAATACTTTGGTAGCGTTTTAGTACTGTAGTTTCCTGTTCTAGACTGTATTAAATAAGAGGGACGAACTTTTTCATCTTTGCCGGTATTTTGACATGTTATTTAGGCCAGTAATTTCCCCTCAGACCGTTTTATAATTTGATCAAGTGTCACTGGTGCTAACACTGACATTGCAGGTCAAATTCCTGGTGAGATTGCGCGTCTTGTTAGCCTGGAAAAGTTGGGCTTAGAAATCAACAGATTAAATGGTATCTTCAACATCTTTGTTTTGACATTCTAACACTAGAGAAATGCCCGTGCTAATTGATAGTGAAAGTACAGGAAACATACCGCGGGAGATTGGCAATTGTACTAATCTTATGGAAATAAACATGGAAAATAATAATATAACAGGTACCATACTATCCGTTTTTACTTGTAGCGTAAGATCTTGTTACTCATCTTCATCTCCACGAGTGTATTTTGTTGCGGCCAGAGGCATACTTTTCCTGCACTGCATCATTTTTGTTTTCTGGTAGGAAGCTCTCTAAATGAATTATGTTGATGTTATAGGGGTCTGATAGGGAAGAGTTGTTCTTATGGCAGGTGTAATACCGAATGAAATGGGCAACTTGCATACACTACAAGAACTGGACTTGGGCTTTAACAATATCACTGGCTCCATTCCATCTACTTTCTTCAACTTCTCAATATTGAGAAGAGTCAACATGGCTTACAACTACCTTTCAGGCCATCTTCCATCAAACACAGGTCTCGGGCTTCCTAATCTTGAGGAGCTCTACCTAGAGAAAAATGAACTTAGCGGACCAATCCCAGATTCTATCAGCAATGCTTCAAAACTGATAGTCTTAGACTTGTCCTACAATTCATTCTCAGGCATAATTCCTGATTTGCTTGGAAATTTAAGAAATCTGGAGAAACTCAATTTGGCAGAAAACATTTTGACCAGCAAGACTTTACATTCAGAATTAAGCTTTCTCTCGTCTTTGTCAAATTGCAGGAGTTTAGCTTATTTAAGGTTCAATGGAAATCCATTGAGGGGTAGGCTTCCGGTTTCCATTGGGAATTTATCTGCTTCTCTTGAAGAATTGTATGCTTTTGATTGCAGAATTATAGGCAATATTCCCAGAGGAATCGGCAACTTAAGCAATTTGATAGGCTTAATCCTACAACAGAATGAACTGACTGGAGCAATTCCGAGAGAAATTGGAAGACTGAAACATCTGCAAGATTTCTCTCTGGCAAGCAACAAATTGCGAGGACATATCCCCAATGAGATATGTCATTTGGAGAGATTGAGTTACTTGTATCTCTTAGAAAATGGGCTTTCTGGATCACTGCCTGAATGCCTGAGTAACATTACATCTCTTAGAGAACTCTATTTAGGCTCCAATAGATTCACATCAATACCTACTACCTTTTGGAGCCTAAAGGATTTGCTACAGATAAACTTGTCTTTCAATTCTCTAACCGGTACTCTCCCATTAGAGATTGGAAATTTGAAGGTTGTGACAGTTATCGATTTTTCAAGCAATCAACTGTCAGGTGATATCCCAATCAGCATCGCGGACCTTCAAAATCTAGCTCACTTCTCCTTATCTGATAATAGAATGCAGGGTTCTATTCCTTCATCATTTGGTGACTTGGTAAGTTTAGAATTCCTTGACCTATCAAGAAACAATCTCTCTGGAGCTATCCCCAAGTCCTTAGACAAACTTGTACATCTTAAAACTTTCAATGTGTCGTTCAATCGATTGCAAGGAGAAATTCCTGATGGGGGACCATTTGCAAACTTCTCCTTCCGATCATTTATGGACAATGAAGCATTATGTGGTCCGATTAGAATGCAAGTCCCGCCATGCAAAAGCATCAATACTCATCGACAATCTAAGAGGCCTAGTGAATTTGGAATAAGATACGTTGTACCAGCAATTGCATTCATAATTCTGGTACTTGCTCTCGCAGTTATCATCTTCAGAAGAAGCCATAAAAGGAAAGTGAGCACTCAAGAAGATCCGTTGCCTCCTGCAACATGGAGAAAAATTTCGTACCATGAGCTTTATAGAGCAACAGAAGGATTTAACGAAACCAACTGGCTAGGCGCTGGGAGTTGTGGATCAGTATACAAAGGGACTCTTTCAGATGGATTGTGCATTGCAGTAAAGGTTTTCCATTTGCAGCTTGAAGGGGAGCTCATGAGATTTGACTCTGAGTGTGAAGTGTTGCGCATGCTTCGCCATCGAAATCTTGTCAAAATCATTAGCAGCTGTTGTAATCTTGATTTTAAAGCCTTAATACTGGAGTTCATACCTCATGGGAGCCTTGAGAAATGGTTGTACTCTCACAACTATTATCTTGATATCTTACAGAGGCTGAATATTATGATAGATGTGGCATCAGCATTGGAATATCTTCATCATGGCTGTACTAGACCTGTAGTCCACTGTGACCTAAAGCCCAGTAATGTCCTGATAAATGAAGACATGGTTGCACACGTGAGTGATTTTGGAATCTCAAGACTTCTAGGAGAAGGGGATGCTGTGACACAAACATTGACTCTAGCCACTATTGGTTATATGGCACCAGGTGATCTTTCTATTTTATTTTTCAGTACTTACCTTTCTTACATAGATAATTACATGTTCAATGATTCTATATTTTCTTTTGAATTTCCAGCATATCTTATATTTTCAAGCAATATTAAGATAGTTGAATTAATTACCCAAAATTGAAATGCAGAGTATGGATTGGAAGGGATTGTGTCTGTGAAAGGTGATGTTTACAGCTATGGAATTTTCTTGATGGAAACTTTTACAAGAAAGAAGCCAACAGATGATATGTTTGTAGGAGAAATGAGCTTGAAGAACTGGGTCAAACAATCCTTACCCACAGCAATCACTGAAGTTATTGATGCCAATTTGCTGAGTGAGGAAGAACATATTGTAGCTAAAAAGGATTGTATAACATCCATTTTGAATTTGGCCCTAGAATGTTCTGCAGATCTGCCAGGAGAGAGGATATGTATGCGAGATGTTCTTCCTGCTCTGGAGAAGATTAAGTTAAAGTACAAGAAAGATGTCGAGTGGTACTATTGCAGCTATGTTTGATCTTTTCTTCTATCATGTTTTTAGAAGATGCAATCATGCAACCCTCACAAGGAATGTCCAGAAAGCATGCATTAAAGTGTCGAGGGATTTACAAGTTTTTTTGTTACAAATAATAAAAACGATTCTGCATGCTGTCTGAGTGGATTGCCGAGAGCTTCTACCATTCGGCATCAGATTTGTGAAAGGTTAATATTCATCGCATGGCAATCACTGTATGATTCAAATGAATGATATCAGTTGAAAAGTTTATGATTCGTTCTTTGCAATAACATGCACGCATCTTTTCCAGGTAAAATCCAAGTCTTTGATGAAGCCTTGCATATATACTCTGCCTTGTCGCCTTGCAGAGAAAGGTGCTGTATCAAATTTAGATACTGATGCAGTAAATATATGATTTATAGAAAATCTAGGACGGGTCAACACTAGGACACCAACCCTACAGACCCTTCTCTTGAGAATATCCTAGAGGTATATTCTCCTACAATACCTTAAAACTCTAATGATACATTTGAGAGATATATTTTACCTTTCAGGAAGAGGAGTGGAGGCTCTGGTATCACTTTTTCCAATTATGTATCTGTAGAAAGTATCTTTGAACCACTCTAAAATTTTGCATGAGCACTCTCTTTAGGTAGCATACCCTTCTTTATTTATGAAGCTTCGATTGTTCCTAAGTGGACTTGAGCTATCCAAGAAGGAAATGGATGCTTTTTAGAAAAATAGAACTTGGACACTTGTGCCTCTACCAGCTGGGAAGAAGACGGTAGGATGAAAGTCGGTGTTTTTTCTTCAAAAAAAACACAAGGTAGATGGCTTGGTTAAGAGGTACAAGATCACACTAACAGCCAAAATATATCCTCAGATATATGAGGTAGATCAGAAGACTTTCTTATAAGTTATAAAAATAAACATGGCAAGAGTTTATTTGTCCCTTATAATGAACTTAGACTAGCTAATACACTAGTATAATATGAAGAATGCGTATAAGAGGAGTGTACATGGAGGTCTCGTTGAGGTATAAGAAGAAATCAAATGTTAGGGTGGTATGCATATTAAAAAAGACATTGTATTGTACCAAGTGGAGTTTTAGGTTATATTTTCCTACTTTTCTCCTAAATGATGGGTATTTGTCAAGGTGAAGAGTATTATAGTTTGTGGCTCAAAGGCAATGTCGGAGTGGAGCCGAGCAAAACATGTGAGGTGCAACAATGAGCATAAGGCATAGGTAGAGCTAAAGACTTGTACTAGAGAAGACAATATTAAAAATGAAGGGAGTTCTAATAATTTAGAAGTTCAGCAACATGATAATATAGCTTCAAGCAGGTTTAGAACCACTATCAGGTTACTCATCACATGATTGGACTTTTTAAATTGTTTATGGTCTACTGTAAGTATATACTATGTAATTTTATTCAACATATAGTAAAAATAAAGCTTTCCATTATTGTGGATATAGATGTATTATCAAAACACATTAAATCTTGTGTTTTTTCTCTTCTAGTATAATATTCATTAATAATAATTGCAGGTTTTTCATAACAATTTCTCAATTTAATCCCTCTGTCTAAAACCATCACAAGTTTTCAACAGAAGAATTCAAATTATCTTCAAAATTGAAACATTTTATCCCTTGAATTAATGGACAACATGCATGGATGGAGACTCATTGAAGTAATGGAAAACATAGATGACTTGATTGGCAAATGTTCATACTTTAGAGACCCAATTGAAAAATCTCTTACTTTATGAACTAATTGAAAATCTCGATTACGTGGTCGTAGGAATGAATTATTGTGGATTATTATAATAAAATAATTATTGTTTTCTAGTCTTGGTTGGAAGGGTGAGATTGTCTATCAACAGAGATTCAGTCAGCCATTGTTGTTTTTTGTATTAGGGAATTTTGGGAGAATGTGTACGTGAGTGAGGCAAACACAGCATTTAAGCATCATGTGAAACGTTATATAATGGCTAAAAACATCATAATAACACATCACCAGCTCTAGCAACATTTCCATTGGGCTAACGCGTGTACGGTGCTCTCAATTGTTTGAGATTTGTTTTAAGTAATTTTTTTAATTTTATTTTTTTATATTAAATATTGTTTGGTTTTTATATTAGATTTGATTTTTTTTAATTATTATTTTTTTATTTCAGCTCTTGAAATTTAATTTGATTTGATTTTTATATCAAATGTGATCTTTATATTTTAATTAGTGTTTTTTATTTATAATTTTATCCCTTGAGATTTCATTTAGTTTGATTTTTATATTAGATTTGGTTCTTATTTTTTTAATTATTATTTTTTTATTAATTGATTTTTATTGTGCAATTTCATCCCTTATCATTTTATCTTTTAAAAAATTAGATTTCATAATTTTTTTAATTATGAATCTCATTACTTTTGTATATTGGGTTAGTAAGGTCACTTGAGTGGGTTCCATTTTTTTTTTAGTTGTAATTGCTATTTTTCTTACCCTTTCCATCTCATTATTCAACATTCAACATTGATTTATTTTACAGAAAACTATATGTAATCTTTGATCATTTAGTTAGTTAAAAATTAAATTTTAATTTTTTTAATTTATTTTTTTATCAAATAACTTAGGTAACGTATTTAATTGGTTAACACATGTTAATATCAATTTTTTTATTTTGTGTTCATCATTCAATATTATTTTTTTTCTTTTTTAAAAAGTGATTTTGTTAATTAACCATCTTTTTCAAAAAAAAATATTGTTAATCCAACCCACAATAAAGCACAAGCCACGTAACTAATGAACAAAAACTAATGGGTTTTTTTTTGTATTTTTTTATTTATTTTTTTTAATTTTATCATTTAATATAATCTTGATTTAAAATTTATCTTCATAAATTATTTTGGTTTGTTCTATAAGATTATTGGAATTTCAAAAAAAAATATTTTAATGGTTAGTTTGTGTTTTGTTTGTGCTTAATTTTATAAGTGTTTATTTTTATTATTATATAATTAAGTAAAAAATAATTTTAAAAAACAAAATTCTTAAATTTAGGAGAATCTGTTACTTGGATTATAGATTTGACTGGTTAAGTTGTGAAGTCTCGATCAATCTAATATCTTGTTTCTAATATTATCAAAAAAACATCTTGAATTTTTTTAAAAATCAAACCATATTTTTTAACCATCGATTAAATTGGCTTTAGACTAAGAATTTACTGTTCAGTAATAGTGATTGTTTTTAAAAAAAAGAATAGTTTAGAAATACATTAAGATAATTATTTTTTATTTAAAAAAATTTATTTTTAATATTGGAATATCAAAACTATCTAAAAATATAAAAAAATAATTAAAATAAATAAAAAATAAATTGTCTTAAAAGTGATTTAAAAAACAAATACTAGAACAACTGACATCACCTCAATAACAGCCCCAGTTTCATGCAAAACTTTGCTGGCCGATTGCAACCAAAAGAAGAACTTGAAAGAACGTTACCCAACCTGGGCAAGTGGCTGAATCTGACGGTGATGTTAACCTACTGTACGAGAATCGCAGTGGAGGACCTGACAGGAGAGCTCATCAAGTAATCAGAGGTTTGGTAAGATCGTTTACCGCACTAGCCTGATTTTACTTTGACCGCGATAACGACAAAGCATCACCAAACAATAAAAGTTTGCACCAAAATATATAATTATTTGAAGGCATATTTTGCCAAAAATACATCGGATAAACAATGTTGGGACCTAGGAAGGGTTATATTTTTCACCATCTTTATTCTTGGTCCCTTTATCTCTGATGTTTTAATAATAAAATTGATTTTTTTTTTTTGCAAGATTGAGCATCAAATAAAAAATAAATAAAAATAAATTACCAAACCCAATTTATAGAAAATAAATCACACTGCTATTTTTCTCAAAGCTACATTGAAAAAACCGAGACCATTTAGTTTTTTCTCTTAGTAGTGGTAAAACTGTAACAGTAAAAAAAATCCAAAACTAGGCTATAGCTAGAGCCTTTTCCATGCGATAGGTGTCTTATTAAAAAGGTTTTCATTTTTCAAAGTTAAACATGAGAAAAGAAAGTGACCGAACGCTGGGCGGTAAAAATATGGCCCAGAAATTTATTTTCTTAAAAAAAAAAAAGGTTAAAAAGGCCCTTTGAAGGACCCCACTTTGGGAGGGATGCAGATTTACCGGTAATATGCAAAGACTCCTTCCATGGATTAGATAGAGTGAAGTGATATGTGGCTGTTGGCAGCGCGTTTAAGAGACGTTTTTAAAATATTAGAATTTTTTTAATTTTAAATTATTTTAACATAATAATCTCAAAAATATATTTTAAAAAATAAAAAATATTATTAATATATTTTTTAAATAAAAAATATTTTAAAAAATAACCACAGTTATATTTAAAAAAAAAAAAACAGCTCAGCGTGCTTGGATATGAATTCAGCTTTTCTAAGCACCATCTTGCGTTTCCAATATGTCACCGCGACATCTAATGCCTATTGCTAGCAAATTCATGCTCTCAAACTTGCCTTCTCTGAACTCCTCAAAGTTGGTGATCTAGATTCTATACTAAAATCAAAATTATTTATACAACTGATTTATTAATTTATCACGAAGCATAGTGGCTCTTGTTTGTCTAAGTTTCATGCTACCACTCCAATTAAAAAAAAATGATGATTTATCAAAAAAATTCAAGTAGCTTGAGATATAATTTATGTTCAAAATAATCAGCTAATTTTTTAGTTATTATAATTTAATTTATTATTTCTAGTTAAGATAATGACTAAAGATAGATGTCCGGTAACTATAAAAGATCTTCTCAGATGAATTTAAAAGATCTTTAATGATTAAATTAATAATTTTTTTAAAAAAATATAATAATATTACGTATAGATACTCTAAAGATAAATATACAATATAGAAAATAGATCCCAAACCTTTTTTTGGTTAAAGGATTCATGGTCCATGATGGCTCATAAATCTTTCTATAAAGAGAAGGGGCTAAAATATAATATTGTCATGATAGTTTTAATGAGCAAAAATATTTGTGACATGTGTATTAATATTAATAAAAATATAATAAATTCTTAAATGACTTTTACATGTTATTTCTTACACAATATTAATATTGATACAAATATAATGGATCTTTAAAGAACTTTTATACATCAATGGTGTAAAGAGAATAAAATATAAAATATAATTATATTAATAGAACTAGACTCTTCTCTTAGGCTGAATCAAAGGGAATTAGGTTATTTCCTTGGTTGAGCCTAGAGGAGAGAGGTTAGGGAATAAACCCAATAAAAATGATTTTTGAAATCGATAAATCTAGGTTTATCAGATAGTTACTTTATTTATATCTAGCATAATGATTTATTTTATTTATCATTATATTTCTAATTTAGTAAATTTTATTATTGTATATGTCATGACCCAATTCCCAGATCCATGACCAGTATATAGGAAATGTTTCCCTTCAAAGTTTTATAACTATACGAACTCAAACTTACATGCAAACTTATTATTTAAATAATTCAATTAGAGCTCAACACAGTAGTAACAACAAAATTAAATTTATAATATAATATAATTCTCTTAATATAAGAGTTAATATAATTTTAAAGTCATGGAGCACTAACGAGATATAAGAAAAAATACAAATTTCAACAAAAAACAAAGTTTTAAAGATCTAACAAAATGACCCGATAACAATCTACAAGTCAGAAAAGATAAATAATGAGAGAGTGAGTTTAACAACTTAGTGAGTAAATAACATTCAATATATACACACGAGACAATACAACAATGAGAAATATATACAAGTTTACCTACAGGTTCTTATAGGAAGGTTTCTCAAGTAGGTCATAACAAAAAAATTATAAAGTAAAACTCATTAGAAAATCAAAATGCAATGAGCTTGAGGTTCTGTATTGTAGGATGAGCAATCCACATAGATTGGTGACTCCCTCAACCAACTAGGATTCAGATACGATGTGCACAAAAACTAACTTTATCCTGATAGTATGAGTATTCTAACTAGCATATTACAGGTTCATAATCATAATCAAATAAACATATTTATATCTCAAGGTTCAACTCATAACATCAACCAAATGAGGAACGATTAATTCAGAAGTCAATTCAAAATATATACTAGTTCATATTAAGAATTTAAATTCAACAATTGATCATGCTTTATCATAATAAAGATAATAATCAACATATATGTTATCAAGAAACATGATTCAATTCATATTAACAAATTAAATATTTATAATAATTTTCATGCATATGAAAAATTATCACTTATCTAACTAGAAAACAAACAACACTCGAAAGTAACTGTCGAAGAAAATCCTATTGATGTTCCGCCGATAGAATATCAAGATTATTTAAATACAAATGAGACATATTTAATAATGAATTAAAATAACATATAACCTATTTAATACACTTATCTAAAGATATATTCCATAACCCTATATGTTTTCAGACTAAACTAGTTATTTTTCTAAAAACTCAAAATTAAATAGTTTTTTTTGAAATCTAATCCATAATAAAATAAATAATAAAATTGATAATAATTCACTAAATAACCATCAATTATTCATCAAATCAATCTTCAAAAGCTAATCTTACAGTTAGGGACCATTCTGGAATTTATCACGTTTTTAGGGTCAAATTAGAGGACCAAACTAAAAATATCATAAATTCATGACCATAATGGAATTATGTCGATAATTAATCCTCATTTCTGTTTATAATATCTAATTAAGCTCCAGGGACCATTCTAGAAATTTTTTAAAATTTTAGGGTTAAATTGTAATTTTTGTCAAATAAAAGGACCAAATTAAAAGTATTAGAAATTCATAACTATACTGGAATTCTACCCATAATTCATTTTTATTCTTTTCAGAATCTCAGAATATGCTCCATGGACCAATTTGTAATTATTCCAAAGTTTGAGAGCTAAACTGTAATGTTCATAAATTAAGGGACCAAATCAAAATATTATCATCTTCAACCGCTAACTCATGATTTTCATAGAAAACCTTTGTTATTTCTACATTTCTAACTCAAAATTCATCATTTACACAAATCAAAACTCAAAATCATCATCTTTATCTATAATCCTTTAAAATCAACTAAATAATCTATTACCTACAATAATCAACTCATAACATTCAAATTAATTAATCAATCAACCCAAAACATAATTTTTAAAATCCTAACATTCAACAAAACCAAAATTTAAAGTTTAAAGAATACATATTTATACATAATCTTATCTTTAAACTTATTTTCTCCAACTCTCTTTTATTTCCCTTATCTTTTCCTTTTCTCTCTTTTTCTTCTTCGCCAGTTTTTCACTCTTAATTTCATCTCTCTCTCTCTCTCTCTCTCTCTTTTATTTATACTTATTATGTTTATTCAATTACTACACTATCCTTCGTTCAATTATACCCGCTCTTTAAGCCTTTAAGAACTTTGTTGTCTTTTCTTATCTTTTTTAATTCAAAACCTTATAATATAAAATTTAAAAGTCTTAACATTTTTTTTGTATTGAGTTTTTTCAAGTAATTGATTTGGATGAGTCATGTGGCTTTTAGATAAATTTTTTTCCTTCTAAAAACACCCTTGAAAATTAATGGCTAAACACAATCTTATATATTTGTACATGTCTTGAATTTATCCTTACATTTCAAATTGTATCTACTATGTTTTTATATAGCATATTTCTCAATATATTCCTTAATCAAGTTTTTTGATCCAAACTGATATAATTATAATTTTCATTGTATTTCTTTATTAGGTTTGTTTCATAAGTAAAAATTACATGTTATTATACTTCTTTTTTTATTTTTTCCCATTATATTTCTTTTGATGTATATTAATAAAAATATTCTATCAGTGTATATTAGGAAAAAATTATGTCCGTAAAATTCATTGTAATATAACTTCCATTAATGATTTTGTTTGTATTTTTTAAATTTCTGGTAGTGACTAGTTATATTATAAATCTAGAATAAATTTACATGTTTAACAAATCAAGTGACTAGGAATAAATTTAAATTCAATTGTTATTACTAGTAATTCTGATCAAGATATTAAAATCTTAACTAGAAAATGTTACAAACATAAATACAATCTCTACTAATCTCAAAAATAACAAGTCAATCATTAAAAATATAGAAAAAATAAAAAAACTTTTCATATACAAGTTGATTCGCAATATACTACACAAGTAAGATACAATAAATATTCCACTTCTTCTAAATTATATAAAAAAATGTGTTAACGTAGTGGGTTTTTTTTAAAATAAAAACTTAACAATGTGTTAAACTTTTCATGTATGAAGTCTTAGACTTGTTTTTGTATGTTAGACCTAAGTAGTTTTCATGTATGAAGTCTTAGACTTGTTTTTGTAACACACCTAAGTATTTTTGTATGTTAAACTTAACATTGTATAAATTGGTACAGTGATGATGACGTTTGTTTTTCTCAATCACTCATTAAATTCAAACTCAAATTAATTAATAATATTATAAATATATAAGACACATCATCCTTTTTCTATGGTATTTTCATTATTCCTTGTATTCAAAGACACTGTGGAATGCACTCTCGAGAAACAATGCATTTTTCACTATTATTGAGGCGCCAAAAAACAATATACTTTAGTTTTTTTTTTATAAATTTGATTTCTATATTTTTATGTTTTTATATTTCTCATATTTAAATTTTATTTTTATCATATTTCAATTTTTATATTATAAGATAAGAAAAAGAAAATCATAAAAAAAAACTTTTATTACAACGTTCAAGCTACATAAAGGCTAGTTTTAGTATAAATGAGTTTATTTTAAAAATAAAAGTGCAATAAAATTAGTTTTGCTCTCTAACTATATTAGAAAAATAGCTCAAAACCTTTTGAAAAATTTCTAATTCAATTTGATTTTTAATTTTTAAATAATCAGATTATATTTTTAGATAAAATAAGGTTATTATGATTTATAAGATGTTTTTAAAGTATTTTTAGAATGAAAAACAAGTTAAAAATTGGATTTGAAGAAATTGAACCTCTATTTTTTAATATAAAAAATAGGTGGCAAATGTTCCAATGGATAACAAGTTGCATGCGTTGATGGATAGCGGGCCGTCCGTTCTATTAATGGAAAAACACTTTGTCTTCCCATATATATATATATATATATATATAAAACTTGACGCGAGCTTATGCTTTTTTATTTTAGGCCAAAAGCACGCCCCCCTTTCTTCTAGCTTTTTCAAAAGGTCAATGCGCCTTTGTTTATATATATATAATGTCAAACTTTAAAATTTCATTAGATTTTTGTCTAGTAATATTACAATTATTTTATGAGTAATTATATATTAAACTCAAAATAGTTATTCTTTTGTTTTTCAATATCTTTGCATAAAAATAATGGAAGACATTATTTTTGGTTTTTTAATTGAAAATCTATTTTTATGTAAAGATATATAAAAATAATTTTTTATTTTTATTTTTGTGCGATGATGTAGAAAAATAAAAGGATAAATAACTTGAGTTTCATATATAATTATTAGTACGAACACATTTCTATTCCATTTAGTTTTTGAAATTTTAGTTTTTATCTAAAACTTTATTCATTTTATTTTTTAGTTCCTCGATTTCAGAAAGAGAGAGATCTTGGTTGAAAATCTATTTTTATGTGACAATAGATAAAAATGATGTTTTATTTTTATTTTTATGCGATGATATAAAAAAATAAAGGGATAAATAATTTGAGTTTCATATATAATTATTGATAAAAAAACATTTCTAGTCTGGTTAACATAGATTTTAAAAAGTTAATATGGATATCAATGAGTTCCATTGAATGAAAAAAGTTCTATTTTGGTGTTTTTTATCCTTCATCTTACATAAAAAAGTAAAATTAGGCTAAGTTTTTTTAAATCTAGGTTGATTTTCAGTTTAGTTTTTAACAACTCATTTGTAAACATAAATATGTTTTTTTAGGTCTTTAAAATGTTTTTTTACATGTTTTTAGATAAAAAAAAATGGTTGCAAATGGATTTTTTGTAACCAAGAATTTAAAGGCTCAATTTCATGATCATTTTAGGTGACATGTCATAGTCTAATTTTAAATTTATAAAAAATTAAAAAAAATTAAGAAGTTTGTCAAAGATAGCACAAATAGAAAGTTTAGGGGACTAATGAGAATGAAATTATAAATTTGGAAGTTAATTTTACTAAAAATAAAAAGAAATAATAAGTTTAAGGACTTAATTAAATTTTGAATTAGTCTAATTAATACAATCAGAGGTTTAATTAAAAAATATCAAAGTTCTTGGTCAAATTAGGTTAAAATTATAAGAAATGAAATTCCAGAGACTGAAGTGAATAGATTTGATATTATAAGGGATTAATTGATTTCACTAGGGGTAATTTTAAAAAAATTAAAAGTTTAACAAGTCAATTAAGAATTGAATTAATTAAATTTAAAATCAAGGACTATTTTATAAATGACGTAGAAATCCAGGGGTCCAATTACATTGACCAAAGGTGAAATTAAAAAAATATTTTTAAAAGTAAGGAATTGATTAGAAAAAATAAAAAATTTGGGGGGGCAAATTAAAGATGCCCAGTTCAGCAAAAGTTCATCCCTTTTCTCCTTGAGAATAGAAGAACTCGCCTAAAAAAGCCAAAAAAAAATATTGGCCTCTATTAGAGCCATCAACACAACCAAATCCAATCCACATTGAAGACCAGGTTGTCTATCACAAATCCTATTTTGTCCTAGTTTCCTCCGCCCCTATGATGCATCATTAAAGTTAAAGAAACTTATCACCAACAGTCTAACAATGGTAGGATTATTGGTGTTCTTATCCCACCAAACACAGAGCAAAAAAAAAACAATAATTATCAGCATACAAGATCACCATCCTAGAAAGATAAGGATCGAATTTCTCTTGAGGTTTGGTCTTATAAAAGCAGAGAAAGAAAGAGGACACAAAGCCTGAGAGATAGAAAATTAGGGAACCTAGAGACTAGAAAAAGGGAAAACTCAAAAACTAGAGAGGGGAAGAACAGGAAACAATAAGAAAAGGAGTGAGAGAATCGGGGTTCCATCCACCCTTCCAACAAAAACAAACAAATACATATTTCTCATAAAAAAAGCCATTGTTGATTAATCTTTACTTTCTCAAGAACTTGTGCTTTCCAGGCAGAAGCCGCAACAATACAAAAGTCTCATGGAGCCTAGTTTATTTATTTATTTTATTTTAAAAGTATTTTAGAAAATAAATTTCTTTTATTTTTTTCTTTATTTTATAGTAAATTTAATTTTTTATGTATTTTTAAATTATTTTAAAATATTAATATTAAAAAAATATTTTTATATAATTTTTTTAAAAAGCATTATTACATTAAAACACTGATTTGGTTAGAGCGAGCGGAAGGTATGCTCCTGGTTTTTGAAATATAGTTCACCTGTTTCTTCATCAGGTCCTATTTGCTTTTGTGTTTTAAGAATATTTAAAAAAAAAAGCATGTAGGTCGGCCTATGTTTGTACACCTTTTATATTTATACATTATTATTATTATTATTATTATGCCTTAATTCATGTACACAAAAAATAAAAAAATATTTTTTATTAACATGCTAATATATATTTTTTAAAAATATATTAATAATTTTTTTGTTTGCATGTGGTAAAGTAATATAAGTAATCAATCATTGTGGTTGGCATAAAAAAAAACTTTTGCTTTTCATGGAAAAATCTAGAAATTTTTGCATGTTTTAGCAGTAAATTTTTAGTATTTTTTTCAAAAATAATATATAAAAAAATATTTTGGTTGCATTTATTTTTAGATTTTATAATAAGTTTATAAAGTTAATCAAAACCTTACCAAAATTAAAAAGTTCAATGGCCACTATCTAAATGCACACACATTCTTTATTTAAATAAATTTAGTTCACTAGTATTAGAGTAAAGAATATTTATATTCATTAATGTCAGAATTAAGAATGCCCTCGATGTTCATTAATGTCAAAATTATGAATATGAACACTCAAAATTGAAAATTATTTTGAACACTAATATTTACTAACATCAAAGTCATGAATATTATATATTTTTACAGAATATTCACGACAAAACTAGTAATGTAGGCTATCTTAGGCATTATGCTTAAGATGTGATAGTATTTTTCCTTTTACATAATCAATTTCATACTATAGAATCATTGTTGAAAGATTAGGGTTTTTAGCAACTATAATACTAGGTATCGACTCCTTAAACTAGACATTTTGCCTTTAAAAACAGGATGCCATATATCTATGTTTTTCTCATTAATATTTAAAGTCGCCATAATATCTGGTATGACATGACCAATGACAAGACTAGAGACAATGTGTCGTGTTTTAATATACACGATGTAATGTCTAATGGCTTTTAAAAATTAGGCACATGTTCACATAACATGTTGTCTATAAAGGCAAGTCCATGCATGCCTACATTTATTTTTTGGGTTAGAAGCAGGTTCATTAAGCCTCAATTTTGGTTTCTTTATAAAGACACTTGTTTTTTTTAGTTTTTTTAAGATCATTTAAATAAAATGACTAAAATTATTTTTTTAGAAGATCCTTCCATTAAATAACATTTGATTATATATTCATTTTCAAATGAGATTATGAATTTTTGTTTATATTAATGGGCACCTTTTTGGACATCCCTTCATGATTTTTTTTTCTTCAAGTTTAATTAATGTTAATTATAATTGAATAAATAAAATTATGTTTAAGATATTATTTCATTAGATATTTGTGAAAATTGATAAATTATAATTTGAGTAAAATAAATAAAGTATGGAATAGATTAAATAAAAGGATTTCAAGTATTGTAATTGAATACAATAAGATAAAATAAAGATATTATGGGGTAAATTAAATAAAAAGAAGAGTTGAGTGTCAAAAACAGAATAAGAAAAAATGAGGGTTGACACGATCAAAAGCTTGACGTCTTATCCTAAATACATGGGTGTGAAAGTAATAAATAACCTGACAAGATTGGGGTAAAATCACAAGGATGTGAAGTATATAAATTATAAATAATATATATAATTTAACAAAAAGTTGAAGAGATTTTTAAGATGTGATAATGATGAAAAGATTAATGTGAGGATTAAACAATGATAAAAATAATTATCAATGTTAAAGGATTCACTAATGGTGTTTGAAGTAAATATAATACAAACTCTTTTTATTATTCAACTAGAAACCATACACAAATGAGATTTTAATCGGATAATAAATTGTTAACATGATTACATTAATATTTTGTTTGAATAATGCTAATACTTGTAAATATTGTCAGGTATTTATTATGTTAATTTATGTTAACACCAAATAAAGTTTTTTTTTATAGCACAAGTGTTGGTTAAACCATATAATATGCTATGAAAGGGTCAAACATTTATTATATTAAGGGTTATATAAAATAATTTATTGTACTAAGTTTAGCCTTTTCTTTATCTTCTCAATTTCATTAGTTAAACTTATCAATCAATCCTTTAATTTATATGATAGACATATATTTAAAATAAACATTTACCATAAATTAAAGATATCTTATATTATCAGACTTGTTATTATAAAATATGCTCTAGTTAAGGAGTTATTGATACTTCAAGTGCAAAATAATGATATAAAACCTTGATAAATATACTTTTAAGTATTAATCATACCTCTTAACCAGCTTATTACTAGTCTCTAGTAATCAAAATATTAAAATAAAAAATATAATTTGCAAGTTCTATAAAGTAAGACATTCATCATTCAACTTTCATTAATCTATCCAAATAAACAAACTCTCATTAAATTTATACATCTACTTCATACTATTGAAATAAGATATTAATAAACCTTATTTTTATGTGCTTAATATATGAAAACATAGATGATAAAACTTTTATTAAAAGAAAATAATATTTTGTTGCAATGTTTTTCTAAGGTTAATTCATTTGGGTTGAGATTATTATTATATATATTTTTTTAAAATAAAACAAAGAACATCCTTAACCCATATAACGAGCTTTAGGCTAATGACTCTCATACCAGTTGGTCTTAAGACATTGAGTGTTGAGACACTCTTTTAAGCTTAGTAACTCATATTGCAGATATTATTATGTATATAGTACAATATTTGATTTTCTTAAACTTTCTCCTCAACTTATATAACAAGCACTGAGTCAATAGCTCCCAAATTAGTTAACTTTAGGGTATTAAGTGTTAAGACATCTCTTTAAAATTAATTGCTTAAGTCAAGAAGGCTACGAAACCAAACTTATCTACTTTTATCATTATCATTATTATTATTATTATTATTATTATTGCAAATTATATACTATCCATTTTTCTTAGCTATTACCTTTAACAAAATAATATAAATAATATAATAATCCAATATACAACCCATAATTATATGTTAAAGTGTGTGTGTGAAAATAAAGGTTTAAAAATACTTGTTAAATAAGTATATGAGGATAATCAAGTGATAACAATGTGAAAGTTTGTAAACCTGAATATTTTAAAAAGTATTCTGACATGTCTTATTAAAAATACTTACTAAGATGCATTTAAAGAGTCACTAAAATTCTTCATTTGCTTTGTCATCCTAGTAACAACAGTTTTGCAAATAATTTTAATAATAGAAAACACAGTAGTTAATTTTTTTAATTTAAACTACTGTCCTCTCCCCCAATTAAAAGGAGATATTATTCTCAATATTCTAAGATAAAAAGATAAAGTATAAAGAAATCACCTGAAACAACGAACTCTTACATACCCGAAACATACTTAAACAAATATAAACAATAACAAAACAAAATAATATATTATTAATAAAACCAAAAGATATAAAGTATCAGTTGAGGATTAAGGAACTAGATGTAGAAAAAACTGTATTCAGAATTCGGTATAAACATCGGGTAGGTGTTCGATACCTTGAATTAATTAATTAGTTTATATTTTTTTATTATAGAAGAATTTTGTATAAATTGTAATTTTAGTGTAAAGTTCAAATAAAAAAGAGATAAAATAATGCCATGTTGAATAGGCAAGTCGTGAAAAATATTTCTTGATTGATATAAATAATGCCTGTTGAATGGGTAAGCCTTGAAAAACTATTTTCTCGTTATAGGAAATAATGCCCTGGTGAATGGGCAAGCCTTAAAAAAAATTTATTTCCTGATTACTTGAAATAATACCCTATTGAATGGGCAATCTTTGAAGATTATTTTCTAATTACTGGAATTAATGCCTGATTGAATGATCATGTTAAGAAAATTAACTTATGAATTAATGGGATAATCACTTGATATAAAATAAATTAATTGTAAAACTTTATTTTGAAGTTAAATATATGGGTTTATGGGAGACACTCTTGATATTTTCTTTAGTAAATTTGTCTCTATGTGTAGAAGAGAATATATGAAATTAGAAATTTTTTTTTAAAATAAGACAATTTATTCGATTACATAAAAATTACTTTAATATACATGAATAGTTAGTTCTTAATCAATTACTTATTCAAATATACAATTTTAATCATGTTTTATGTGAGTATATTTTTATGTATATCGCACCCTTGATATAGAAAGTAGATGTTTGGATAAATAATTTTGTTATGTGATTAATGTAATTGAAAAAATTAATATTTTGTTGTAATCTACTTTTATATATAAAAATTATAATGTTTAATTTATTGTCTTGTGTATGATGTAATTTATAATGTTAATATTATTAAGTTGAATTATGGTTGGTTGTATATATATTTTAAGCACAAATATCTTAAAACGAAAGGGAAAAAAAAGGGCAATGCATAAATTGAATTTATTAGCTTTTAACATAGTCTTCTATATAAAATAAAAATAAAAATAAAATATTGAAATATGCTTGAGTTTTGGAAGTCCAAATAAGAAGATGTATATTGTGCATGATGTTATAAGTTGAGAAATGATTGAATCAATAACTTGATATATAAAGAATATAAAGAAAATTATGTTGAAATTTCAATAAAATACATAGATATATATAAAAAAGTTGGTAACTATGAATATATATAATATAATTTGAGCTTACGAGTTTGAGACTGTAACAATTTTAATCAATTCAATATTTATTTTTAACAAGATTCTTGTATTTGTTTTTTTGGTTAAAAGAGTTGCAATAATGGCTTTCCTTGTAATAAAATTTTTTATTGTTAAATAATAAAATAAAACAATTTGTTAAGTTCTCTCGTGAGTTTTAAATTGCATGTTTGTGTTGTTGCTCAATCTTTGGTTAGTGTTATAAATGTTTTAACATTTATTATTGCTAATAATTCTTGATTTATTTTATTAAATACACACATTACCCTTTTAATTTACAATTAAAATTTTTTAAATAGTGTAAAACGCATTGTGAATGCCTATATTGTTTTAGTGTTGATAAAAGTTTTTTGAGCTTAACATGTGCTGAAAGTGATAAATTACCACTACTCAACTAAAAAAATTGAAAAAGTTTATGGTACTCTATTTATATGAAGAGTAAAACACCTTATTTTTTTAAAAAAAAGTTGCTTTTTTTTCAAAAAACAAAATTCTATCTTCTACACTCTATTCTTCAATTTTAATCTTTTATCGATTTTAAATTAGTCATCATAATTTATTTTGGTTTGTTTTTCATGAGATTATCATGATTTTAAACAAACATCTCAACATTTTATTAGTGTTTAATTTTTGTAAGAATCTATTTTTGTTATCATAACATTAAATAAACAATATATTTTAAGAAATAAAGCTTTTACCCTGTAGGGACCATGATCTGGGTCACAAGTTTTGTGATTTAAGCTGTTAAATTCAAGGTAATCTATGATGTTATGTCTCAATATATATAAAAAAGATGTCATGTTGATTTTTTTAAAGTCATACCATGCTTTTATCGATCATTTGAGTTGCCTTAAAACCTGTTAAGTCAACTGGATCGCCAAGCGTCAAGTCAAAAGGTATCAATGTTGACTTGTTGGGTTGAATTTAATAATAATGTTTAATGATTTTCTTTATTTTAAAAAAATCTGTATTTCAAGAGTTTTTCAATTGAATCATTTTTGGCTTTTTTATATCAATTTTATTCTTTAATAGTTGGTTGATTTTGAATTGGTATTCATAATTTATTTTAGTTCACTTTTTATGAGTTTATCGCAATCTCAAATATCAGTCTTGACATTTGATTGGTGCTTAATCTTACAAATGTTTATTTTTGTTATTATATCATTAAGTAAAAAATAATTTTAAAATACAAATTATTAAATCTAGTGGAATTAATGATTTGGGTTCTAGGTTTGATAAATTAAGTTGCAAAGCCTAATTATATCTAATATATTATTGTCTTAATATTAAAAAAAAAAGATGCAATCTTGAATTTCTTTAAGTAAAAGCTTGTTTTATATCAGTTATTTGAGTTGTCTTTGGACTTGTCAAGTTAACTAAATCATATTAAGACAACTTTTACACAATATAATTTGAAACCTGGGCTAGATAAGGAGTTAAGTTAGGAGTTCTTATAATTGAATCGTTGGGTTCAATAATAATACCAAAAAAATCCCTTGTGACCTGGATAAGTTTTTTAGGTTTAATTTTTTTATCTAATCCGCAGAGGTAAGAAACTAGTTAACAAAATCTAAATCGCCTTGGAAAAACATTGTTCATTATAAATAAAGACATTATTTATTGAAACAATGTAATGATAATTTTGCTCTTCCCATAAAAAATTATTGAATTGACTATTTTAGTACATTTTTGTTACAAGGTTAATTAGTCATTATCGGATTGATTAGAAACAATTTGGTTTTTTCACATTTATTAAACATAGTAAAATAATTAAATTACTCTTTAAATCAAAATTTATAAATCTAGCATTCATGGCTTTTTTGTATTTTTCTTTCTAGTTTTTTTTATTATAATAAACTTGACTAAAAGTTAATTTGATATTTTAATAGATATAAAATATATTTTAAAAAGTGATTGACACGTGTGTGAAAGTCGTTCACACTATTTGGATGGTGAGTGCGACACTTTAGAGACTAAAAATTCCCTTCAATCACGTCGTTGGAATCATTACGACATCTTTTTTGTTTTAGGGTAGCGTGTGGCGGCTTTGGTTTAGTAGTTTATTATGTCCATGCTTTTTTTCCTCTTTCTTTTGAAATTCATGCTGGCCATTAGAATTTTTAGAGTTGTCTTTTATTTTTGAATATGTTAATGCCAATCCTTATTATCTTGATTTTTAATTTTTGTTCTTGATGCTTTTATAAAAAAAATTGATTTGTTTTTAATTTTATCCTTCAATTCCTATTTATGATATGTTGTTATTTCTAATTTGGTCCTTATTCTTATGATTATTTTTTTTCTTCTGTTAAATTGATTATTATATTCAATTTCACCTTGTGATTAAAAAAATTAGTTATCCTCTAATTTGTTTTTTATTTCAATTTTGATACCTATCCTTTTAATTTTTATTTTTAATCCTTTTATGTAATTGATTTTTTTTAATTTTATCATTTAATATTTAATTGATTAAAAATTAGGCTTTATGATTTTTCTAGATATGATACTTGTAATCTAATAATTCAGGTCATGAGTTTGAAAAATTAACGTGATTGGCATTGTTTTTTTTCTTTCTTGTTTTGACTTATTTTCCTTTTCTATTTCATCATATGATTTTTTAAAATATATTTTGTGATTTTCTTTGTTCTCTTTTTTATCAGGCTATCCGATCATGACATGGATCGCGAGTTTGACAAGTTAACTTAGGCTAACTCAACCTTTATTCTTGAGTTACAAGTTTGTCATGCTAATCCGGGTTGACTTTGGTCAGGTTTTTGTTATTCTTTTTTTACCCCATTTTGTCATTTCGTATTTAATTGGTCGAGTATTGAGTTACAATTTTGTTTTTCTAGGTTATCATAACCATTTTTTTATTTGGTGTATTTGTTATTGCTGCTTATTTTTTATCATCTAATTGCAATAAAACCAACTTATTTGACCCACTTGAGTCTATAACCTGAGTCATATTTTTTTTATTCTTTAAAACATGTTTATAGCACTTGAACATTGTTTTTATGCAAAAATAAATAAAAATCTTCTCTCATGGTGTAGTGTAAATCCACTTCTTGAAGAAAATAATCATTAATAACTTACTTTGCTTTAGTATTATGATGTTAGGGGTTAGAGGTGTTTGAAAGTGGTAGCAATTGCTTTTTAAAGTGTTTTTTGCTTAAAAATGCATCAAATATTTTTTTTTTATTTTTTAAAAATTATTTTTGATACCAGTACATCAAAACAATCTAAAAATATAAAAAAAAATTAATTTTAAGCAAAAAAAATCAAAATTTGCCTAACCTTTGTTTGGAATGCAATACCAAACAAAAGCTAAGTGACACGACTAAAAGATTGATGTATTCTCCCAAGTGTAGGAATGTCGAAATAATAAATAACCCGGTAAGATCGAGGTTGAACCACAGGGAGGTTAATTATACAAATTATAAATAACAATTATAAACAACAACAATCACAACAACAATAACAACAACAACAGTACTAATAATATTAGTGGTGGTGGTGGTGGTGGTGGTAATACTACTACTACTAATAATAATGATAATAATAATAAAGAAGTTGATGAGAACTTTGAGATGAAAGATTAATGTAAGGATTAAACAATGATAATAACAAATGTCAAGGTTAGAGGATTCACTAATGGAATGTCAAAGAAGTATAGTATAAATTCTTATTATTCAATTGGAAACCACACACAAAGGAGGTTCCAATTAGATTATAAATTGTTAACATGATTATATTAGTTATCTTATTCGATTAATGCTAATACTTGTAAATATTGTCAAGCATCCCAAAGTAATTAGTTTTAGGGCATTAGGTGTTGAGACACTCCTACGAGCTTAATAACTCGAGTTGCCGATACTGATATATAGATAGTGCAATGTTTGATTTTCTTAAGCCTTTCTCCTCAATCCATATAACAAGCATTAGGCTAATAGGTCCTAAGTCGGTTGACTTTAAGGTATTAGACGTTAAAACACACATTCAAATTTAATTGCTTAGGTTAGGGAGACTACGAAACCAAACTTTATCTATATTTTTATTATCATCATTGTTTTCTGTTTTTTTTTCAAATTATATACTATCCTTTTTTTTTAGTTGTTACCTTTAATAAAAGAACATAAATAATATAATAATCCAATATGCGACCCATAATTATATGTTAAAGTGTGTGTGTTTGTGAAAATTAAGGTTTAAGAATACATATTAAATGAGTATATGAGTAGAATTAAGTGATAATAACACGAGAGTTTGTAAACCTGAATATTTCAAGAAGTATTATAATAGACCTTATTAAAAATGATTATTAAGATGTGTCTCAAGAGTTACTTTAACAAAAGAGCTCATTTACTTTGTCATTTTAGTAACAACAATTTTGCACATGCTTTATGAAATAAAAACCACAATTAGTTATTTTTTTGTCAACCATTACCCTTTTAACCCAACCAAAATGAGACATTGTCCTTAATATCCTAAAGTAGAAAGATAAAGTATAGAAGACATCACTTGAAGTAACGAACGTTGACAAACCTGAAACACACTTAAACAAATATAAAAAATAAGAAAACACAATAATAAAAGCAAAAGACACAAGTTTTTACAAACTAAGATTCAAATTTCAGTTGTGATTATGACTCATATCTTCCCTTGGTTTTACATCTAAGAATGACTTAAAAGCCCTTTATGGGTCAGGGATCAACTTCCCATCCAGTTTTCTTAAAAACTGACAAACAAGGTTTTTTAGTTAGATTCCCAAGACTATATCAAGTATGTTTTTTATGGAATAGTGACCATAAATCATGAATTACACGATGCACATCTCCACTAGGATACGTCTTAAGAGTTAATAGAAGATTATCTAATGACCACTTATTTAGGCCATCCTTAATGAATAATATTTTATCTTCACGGTTTACAAATATCATTCCTAAAGAATGACATTGTGTTTTGCAAGTCCATTTAGCACATCGATGGCAGATTTTTAGTCATTTTGCACAATGTTTCTTTACAAAAGTGTTTTTATCTCTTCTAAGTATGTGTGAAATGAAAGAATTGAAAGATTCATCTGATAATCGGACCTTTACTTCAATTAACCAGCGAATCACTTCAAGAATTCCATGGTTCATTAACAACCTAAATCTTGCACACCTAACTCGGTAAATTTTTGAAATCGCATTTTGAGGTAAAGTGAGAAAATACTTTTTTAATTTTTCAAGAGTGGTGTCTATTTTTTAAGATGAGAAGTGGAAAAGAGAAGTAAAGAGAAGAGAAGGAACAAGGAATTGAACAAATATATACACAAATGTCAGTTGTCATGGGAAACTGAAAGAATTGAGTTAAGAGTCACAAAGTACTGTTATTCATCATTTAACCATGGTGAGAGAGATTGGCAAACCAAAAGTCATAAAAAATATAAAAATAATATGAGAAAAATAAAATAATCAATCTTTATCTATAGGATCATTCAAATTAGTGGATTCATTTTCACTAGAAAAATTATCAAAGTAAGCTTTCAAACGATATCCATTTACCTTAAAAACATTGTCATTATTTGGGTGCTTAATATCAAAGGCCCCATAAGGATACATATATTTCTTAATAAATAGACTATCCCATCTTGATCTTAGCTCTCTAGAGAATAAATGGAGTTAAGAATTATAAAACATAACTTTTTGACTAGTATCAAATTTTTGATAATTTTCACAAGTTTTGCAGAATACATACGTGTCCTTGAACATGGTAGGCCAATAAAATCCATTTTAAAATATTTTTGTAGATGTTTTTTTTATAAGAAATAACTCTCATATACTTCAAAATGACAAAGTTGAATGACATCACTTACCTCATTGTCAGTAATGCATTTTTGAAATATTTGATCAGGACAATATTTAAGTTAGGGTCATTCTAATAAAATTTCTAAACTTCATTCAAAAACTTTTATTTGTCTTTGGTACTCCACTTAGCTAACAAATCTTTTAAAGCAAGAAAATTAATATTTTTATCATATTAAGCCATTGGATTAAGAGAAAGTAAGAACTCATAAGGAAAGTAATCATTGATTAGTGTGATGTTAAATGTCAAATTTCTTGTCACTCTTGATAAAAAATTTGTATCAACATTTTCGGTGTTTTTTTTATCTGTGATTTATTTGCACATTTTTAGATTCATCAAACTCTGTTTTACTCATGATAGATTCAAATTGATCATAAACTAATTCATCAATAAGATATACTTCATGTGAATCATTATCATCTATAGATTATTTGCAAATGTTAAAAATATTAATCTTTAATGTCATGTTTCCAAAAGAGAAAGTAAAAACTCATAAGGAAAGTAATCATTGATTAGTGTGATGTTAAATGTCAAATTTCTTATCACTCTTAATAAAAAATTTGTATCAATATTTTCGGTGCTTTTTTCATCTGTGATTTATTTGCACATCTTTAGATTCATCAAACTCTGTTTTACTCACGATAGATTCAAATTGATCATAAACTAATTCATCAATAAGATATACTTCCTGTGAATCATTATCATCTATAGATTATTTGCAAATGTTAAAAATATTAATCTTTAATGTCATGTTTCCAAAAGAGAGCTTTATCTGTCCATTCCTATAATTAATCAATGCATTAGAAGTTGTAAGAAACAAATATATTAAAATAATAAGAAATGAATCACATGCTTCAACAGATTGTGTGTCCCAAACAATAAAACTCACAGGATAAATAATTTTATTGACTTACTAACACATCTTCAATTATTCTTCTAGGCATTTTTACATATCTATCGGCAAATAAAAGAATTATAGAAGTTGGTTTTAACTCACCTAAAGTGAGACTTTGAAAAACTGAATATGAAAGTAAATTCACACTATCTCTAAGATCAAATAAGACTCTTTCAATTTCATGTTCTCTAATAAAGTGAGAAATTTTAGGACAACTAGGGTCTTTATATTTTAAAGAATTATTGTTCTAAAAAATGACAATTACTTGTTCGGCTAAAAAGGCTTTCTTTATCACTTTTAGTTTTCTCTTCATAGTGCACAAATCTTTTAAAAATTTAGTATAAGAAGAAATCTATTTAATAGCATCCAACATATGTATATTAATCCTTACCTGTTTGAAAGTTTTAAAGATTTCAAAGTTATGATTGACTTTTCTTTATTTGGTCATTACTTGAGGAAATGGAAGTGCTAGCAGGGAATCAGTCATTTCTTTGCAATTTTTCAGATTCAACCCCTTCCTTACCCTCAAAGATTGACTCATCATCTTTCTCATAAGGTTTAAAAGTGGGTTTTTCAATAATCTTACCACTGCAAAGTGTAATGATTGATTTAACTTGATTCATGTATTTGCTTCCGAAACTACTTGCATTTATATTTTATTGCCACTTGGAATTTTATTGTGGTTGAGATGGAAACTTACCTTTCTCTTAGAAACTGAGTGCAGATGTTAATTTTGCAAAAGTATCTTTAAAATCTGTCATACCTTGAGCAAGTTGAGTATTGATTGCCTTTTGCTTTTCAATGAATGCATGTAATATTTCCTCAAGATTTTTTTTAGAAGGTGGAGCATAAGGAGGTGCATATCTATGAGAATTTTAAAAATTATGGTGTGCTTGAAAATGTGGTTATGAAGTTTGTACATTGTTATTACCACTCTTCCAACTGAAATTTAGGTGATTTCTCCAAGCAAACTTGTATTTTTAGGAGTATGGGTTATGGTTGGGTCTTTAAAAACTATTTAAAGCATAAGCTTGTTCATGGAGACATTCCTTAAAAGAAGATAAAGTTGGACAATCATTAGTTGAGTGTTTATTCACGTATTTGACACAATGATTTCAATGAATTTTAATTGACAACTCCCTTTTAATTCTAGTGTCTCGACTTTTCTAGCTAAAGATGTAAACTTGGCTTGGAGGTCATAATCTTCTCTAAGGTTATACATACCTCCACTAGATGTATAAGGTTGAGCTTCACTCAGCACCTCATAAGTACCCGTGGTGTCCTAATTTTGAGCATTTTTAGCTAACAAGTCTAAGTATCCATTGCTTTATCAGGGTCTTTATCTTTAAAATTTCTATTATATATCAATTTAACCATTTGTCTATCTCTAGGTGTTGACCCTTTATAAAAATATGAAATCAATCTACATGTTTCAAAACCATGATGAGAAAAGGTATTAAGCAAGTCTTGATACCTATTCTAACATTGGTAAAATGTTTTTTTATTTTTTTAGTAAAAGTGGTGATTTGTCTTTTGAAAGAGTTTGTTCTATGAGATGAGAAGAATTTCTTTAAAAATTGTTGTCACATTTGATCCCAAGCACAAATGGATCCTGGTCTTAAATTTTATAGCCATGTTTTAGCTCTATCTTTTAATGAAAAAGAAAAAAATTTTAATCTAATGGTGTTCATACTATAATTTGAGTTATTATAGGTGTTACAAATCTCCTTAAATTCCCTTAAATGCAAGTATGAATTTTCTAAATCTAAGCCATGAAAAGAAAGAAAAAGTTGAATAATGCTTGTGTTAAAATTAAAATGAGATGTATCAGGAGGAAAAACTATGCATGATGGTGCTCTTGTTTTTATGGGATTCATGTGGTCTCTAAGTGTTCTAACATGATTATTCTCATTATGAAGTAATTGATTATCTTTTTTGGCTATAGTTTTTAAAAATAATGAGGATACCCTACAATGTCTACCACTTAATATATGAGTCCACACTCTTATGCACATGTAGGAATAGAATAAAAAAAGAAAAAAAAATAAAAGAATAAGAAAACAAGAGAAAAGAAACAAAGTTATATACAAGAAAAGTAAAAAGTAAAAATAAAATAAATACTATAATTTGCACAAGAATTTACCTCCCTGGTAATGATGTTAAAAACTTGACACGACCAAAAAATTGATGTTTTCTCTCAAGTGCAGAAGTGTCGAAGTAACAAATAACCCGGTAAGACCGAGATCGAACCATATGGAAGTTAATTGTATAAAGTATAAACAAAAACAATAACAATAACAATAACAACAACAACAACAATAATACTAATAGTAGTAGTAGTAGTAGTAGTAAAACAAAAAGTTGATGAGAACTTTGAGATGAAAGATTAACGTAAAGATTAAATAAGGATAATAACAAATGTCAAGGTTAGAGGATTCATTAATGGCATGTCAAACAAGTATAATATAAACTCTTATTATTTAATTGGAAACCATACACAAAGGAGGTTCCAATCAGATTATAAATTGTTAACATAATTACACTAATTATCTTATTCGATTAATGTTAATACTTGTAAATATTGTCAGGCATCCATGCTTCTAACTTATTATGTTAACAACAAATCAAATTCTTTTCATAAGTTAGGTGTTGGTTATACCATACAGTATGAGTTATGAAAGTGCCAAATATTTGTTATACCAAGTGTTATACATCATAAATCTATACTAGTCATTTAACAAGCAAAATATTAAAGAGTGAGCAAGATAACAAATATAAAACATGTTAGTATCAAATATTAAAGTCCATGTTGAGTCTACACTATTTTATTCTTACACCATTTCACCTTGACATAATGAAAGAAAAAAAAACATAATAAGAACATAAATAAGATAAAAGTTAACTAAGTAAAGGAAATGAATTGAAAAGCATAAACTTGATATTAATGAAAGCAAAACTTAAGCATTACAAAAAATATAAAGAAAGAAAGTAAGAGTATGATCTCGATCTGAAAACTAAAATACCTAAATGTATGGCAAATACCTCCTTTTATAGGCCAAAATTAGAAATTATTAATTTGATGATTAATTGATGAGTGAATGACTAATTCTTGACTTGGTAACAATTCTTATCTTCTCTTTTTTGCCTAAAACATCATTGATAACGTTAGAATTTGAATCACTTAAAAACATGAAAGTTGTAGGAAATTATCTCAGTTTTTCAAAAAAAAATGGAGGTCATTTGGACTTCTAGAACTCTAGATATGGACCAAACACTGAACAGTGCGCGGGCTGGAAGATAAATTCAGACTTTTTTGTTGTTGCTATATTTTGGACTTGAAAATAACATTTTTAAATCTTGGGCTCCATATGAAAGTTGTAGGCCTATGTCTTACCTTTCCATTCATATAAAGTAGATCTAAATATGAGATCTATAACTCCAGATATGATCCAATTACTAAATAGTATTCCAGTTTAAACTGCACCAACATCTCTTTTCTAAGTTTAACCATCTATTTGTCATTTCAATTTCAGTTATTAAATTCATCAATCAATCTTTTTATTTATGTAATAAGCTTGCATTTAAAATGAATATTTACTATAAATTAAATGTATCTTATATTATTAGATATGTTATTATAAAACATGCTTTAGTTAAGGAGTTATTGATATTTTAGATGCAAAATGATAATATAAAATCTTGATAAAAATACACTTTTAAGTACTAATAACTAAGTATTATTGTTTTTGCTTTCTGTTCAACCACAAAAAAAAGAAGCAAAATAGCTTATGTTTTGCATTTCATTCATGAAGACATACTTTTTATTTATTTTACATATAAAAATCCATCTTAAAATAATTTTAAATAAACATATATTTTTTTTAAAATAAAAACACAATTAAAAGAGTTTTTTATAAACCTATTTTTTAAAAATAAATAGGAATCATAAAAATTACTATAATACCAAATACTAATATTAAACACAATACACAAATTAACTACAAAGTTAAAAACATAAGTAAAATATGTATTTGGTATTGTAATATAATATATCTTTTACAAATATTTTTTATTTTGAAAATAAATAAAAAATAATTTTTTTATCACTTTTTTTAAGATGAACGAATGAATTAACAAAAAAAACTAATTTAATATTTTTTTAAATAAAATATGCTTTTTAAACAGATAAAAAAATTAATACTACTGCACATGGATACGTCATCTTTGCTCTCGCAAGGTTGATGGGTGAACAACAGGAGAGGTTGGGAATTTTACCTTTTTAACGGGCAAAAGAAAAGAACAGTTGGTTCTGTTATTTTTACGTCAGGATCTAACGGTAACGGTAACGGGAAGGAGGAGAAGAAACGGGGGGCGGAGAAATGAGGTCTAGGCAGAAGTCCAATAATTGTGAGTCAGTGACTTTTGTCAACAAAACAAAATTGGAGTCCCATCATCGTAATTCTCTGAAAACCAGAGGTTAGTTAATAAGAACAGGCAAAAAAAAGGTAAGGGGGGGTAGAGAACGGAAAGTAGATGGAGAGAGACCAAAACGAAAGAAAAAGGAGAGAGGAAAGAATTGACAAAAAGAGAGAGAGAGAGAGAGAGCTAGAGGGAGGAAGAAGCTGGAATCACATGGGCTTGTTGTAGTTGTTGTCTCTCTCTCTCTCTAGTTCTCTCTCTTTCTAACTTCTCACTCTCTCTGTCTCTCGTTCTCTTTGGTTTGCTGAGTCTTTCTTTCTTTCCTTCCTTCCTTCCTTGTGCCTCATCTATTATCGCCCCAACATCAACATGATCCCTCAGCCTAATTTCTGAAACAAAAAACACACTTGATCATCACCTTCATCTTTCTTTCCTTTTCTCCATCCATGGCTGAAGATAAGGTATGTTCTCTCTCTTTTTTTTGTACTTTTTTTTCTGGGAAATTATTACATTATCCCAGGGAAAAAATCAGACATTTGAGTGTTGGCTTTGTCTTATGTTTTTGTTTTTCAAATGTTGGGTTTTAGAAGGTTCGAGGTGGTTCTAAGAAGCGCTGATGCCTTTTTTTTAAAAAAAAATTCTCAGCATCCAAGCAGGTTTTCTCTTGCATTATTGTATGGATTTTTTAAGATCTGGGTTTTCCTACGTTTTCTCAGCTATCATCCTTTTTTTTTTTGTTTTTTAACAGAAAAATATCTTTTAGCTTCTTTGATGCGTGAAAATAGTTCTGTTAGAGTAGATCTAGATGGTGAGCTCAGACCATCTAATTTGTATTTTTCTTATCATTTCTCCTTCGTCATGCTCCAGGGTCACTGTTTCCTCTAGTTATGCAATTGTTTTTTTTTTTCCTTTTATAAAGCTTAACTATAGTTTTCATATAGATCCAAGATCTCTGATGTCCATATTTTTTTTTGCAGGAAATGAATGCCCGTGTTGCTGATGGGAACGATCCAGTCACCGGTCATATAATTTCCACCACAATTGGCGGTAAAAACGGAGAGCCAAAGCAGGTAATCATTCTTGGTGATAGCTTTTTATTTACGTTTCTTTTTTTTTTATGGTTGTTCTCTCATATACTGTATTCATGATATGGTTCTCTCAACATATGATGAATGTTTTTGTTTGTGCAGACCATCAGTTACATGGCGGAGCGGGTTGTGGGAACAGGGTCGTTTGGTATAGTCTTCCAGGTATCCAGATGTGTTTATCTGTTGGAGTTATTGGCGATTATGTACGCTTCCACAAATTGATCTATCTCTTGTTGCAGGCAAAATGTTTGGAAACTGGGGAGACGGTGGCGATAAAGAAGGTTTTGCAAGACAGAAGATATAAGAACCGAGAATTGCAGTTAATGCGAGTGATGGATCATCCTAATGTTATTTCGTTGAAGCATTGTTTCTTTTCTACAACAGATAACAATGAGCTTTTTCTTAACTTGGTTATGGAGTATGTTCCCGAGAGCATGTATAGGGTTTTGAAGCATTACAGCAATGCAAAACAAGCAATGCCACTTATCTATGTGAAACTTTACATGTACCAGGTATTGCATCAGAAGTTGATTTGTTGCCTGTAATCCTTATGATATTAATTACTGGACCTTTTTTCCAGATTTTTAGGGGACTGGCTTATATCCACACTGTTCCTAGAGTTTGCCATCGGGATTTAAAGCCCCAAAATCTCTTGGTATGCTTCTATACTGTTAAATGAATGTTAAAAGATGTTAGCTGTTATGTTAAGTCATTCTTGGCTGTCTACAGGTTGATCCTCTTACTCACCAGGTTAAGCTTTGTGATTTTGGAAGTGCAAAAGTGCTGGTATGCTGACTTTCTTCTATTTTGCATTTCTTCATCTTTGCATTGTGTGACTGCAACTCTTAATCTCAAGGCAGTCTGCAGTGTTTTTGTTTTTTTTGGGGTTATCAGCCTGGTTCTTAACCAAAAGAGACATAAGCAGTCGCTGCTAATTCATGTTTCTTCTGTCTCCATGAAATTATAAAAATCTGAAAATGAAATTTGCGTGCAACATTGATGGAATGCTTGATGCAACCTTGTTTAATTAGTTTGTTGGTAATCACACTGCATAACATAATTTGGTTTGATATCTGCATTTCTTTAATGGCCTTGATGAGGAACTTAGATTTTTTGGTGGACTAAATACCATTTTATCTGCCCATCCAGTTCTGCAAGTACATGGTTGCAGCTGCTTATAATAATTGAGTGACTGCTAAAGTTGAAGCTCTGTTTTTACTAGAAAGCTTTTGTGCTATTGTGATAAGATCTGATTATTTTGCTTCTTGTTCTTTTACAATACATTGACAATCAAGGTTCCTGTGAATAGGTCAAAGGTGAAGCTAATATATCATACATATGTTCTCGATTTTATCGGGCTCCAGAACTTATATTTGGTGCCACGGAGTACACGACATCAATTGATATATGGTCTGCTGGTTGTGTCCTTGCTGAGCTTCTTCTTGGTCAAGTAAACAGTTTTTTTTCCTTGCATTTTAAAATTGCTCCTTTTGACAATATTCCAAATGTTAATTTGTACTTGACTGCTGGCCATTTGAATGCTTTTGCAGCCACTGTTTTCAGGAGAAAATGCTGTAGACCAGCTTGTAGAAATTATCAAGGTATGTTTTGCTTATGGGTGCTTTAACTAATGCAATTCATATGATCATGAGCCAACTTCTTACATGCTGTTTTACAGGTTCTTGGCACTCCAACAAGAGAAGAAATTCGCTGTATGAACCCGAATTATACTGATTTTCGGTTTCCACAGATAAAGGCACACCCATGGCACAAGGTATGCTCTCAATTACTTTTTGTTTTTTAATTTCCTTTTCTCATGCAGCTAAAATATTAGGTATTCTCTTGCAACAAAAAAGTTGGTGATCATTTAAGCACCATAAGTTTCCTTGTATAAGTTGATTTATAGCAGATTTTCATTCAGTTTTTTGTTGTTTTAGGTTTTCCACAAGAGGATGCCTCCAGAAGCAATTGATCTTGCATCACGGCTGCTGCAATACTCACCAAGTCTCCGTTGTACAGCAGTGAGTTCAATTTCTTGCCCTTTCCTTGTATTTTTTTGCTCTTGACCTTTCTTCTTCCCTTGCATAGATGTGTATCATTCATATTGAATATGGCAACTCAATGAGAAATTTATCTTGTTAATAGTTGACTGCAGTAAATTTTTAGCCATTAACTTTTCTTTTAAAGAATCACAAATTTTGATGGCACTTTCTTTGTTCTGCTTGAGATGTAAGTTTGTCCACTGATATTTGACAATTTACTTTTGGATCACAGTTGGAAGCATGTGCACATCCCTTCTTTGATGAACTCCGAGAACCCAATGCTCGCCTACCAAATGGCCGCCCTTTACCAGCTCTCTTCAACTTTAAACAGGAGGTATGACTATGTTTGGATTTTTTATTTTTTTTTTGTCTTTTCCTAGTTAGAAAAATAATATGCGAAGATTTCATATGTGAGATGGAGTTTGTTGGTAGTTGTGTGATTGGTTGTTTCTCTTTTTATTTGCAATTATTGTATTTTGTTATCTAATTCTTGTGTATGCAACTAGCTGTGGTAATTCTAATTGTTCACTCAATTTTATTGTTTCTGTTACAGTTAAATGGGGCTTCTCCTGAGCTTGTTAACAAGTTGATACCGGATCATGTGAAACGACAAATGGGTTTAAACTTAATGCACCTGCCTGGGACATGAGCAGTGAAGTGGTATGGGATTTGATATCTGGCGGTTATTTCTGTGATACAAAAGGGGGGAGTGCTATTTGTGTTTTGATCATCATGAGGTCTGACCAGCAACAATTCTCTCTACCAGGCGGCTGGATAGCTGTAGTTTCTTCATGTTTTCTTCTCCCACATTGTTTCTCCCATATCCCATCTCCTTTTGTCAATTTCCCTTTTTGTTAATGTACATGTTTGATAGTAAAGATAGCCTGAGATGCACGTATCAGATAGCTGCTAGCAAGAGGTAAAAGGTGAAGTGTTCATCCATACAGCTAGGAAGAATGCCCCAAATAGGAAAGAAGGCAGAAAAGGGGTGGGTGTTCGACGTGGGGGATTGTTTTTTACTTGCCTGTGTTGTTTCCAATTAGCTTTTGGTGATTTGTGGTGGCTGACATAAATTAGTCACAGACAATTGTCATTTCCCTGTTTGTGCAGAAGTAATGCTATTGCGTTCTCTTGTAGCAGCTGTACTTGTTCCAACCATGTACTTCGACTTCAGTTTTAATATTGGCATGTTTGTGTACATCACATGTTTCTGTTTGCTTGAACCAAAGTTAAGTTAATTATTTTTGCAAATCTGAACCTCAACATGTTTTATTCGCAGACAACTGTCATCACATGTTCTAGCTTTATGATGTTCGAGCTGCAAGAATATATCTGAGTCGAAGCAGTAAATCATCTGGGTTTGATTTGTGAAGAAGATTGCTTCAGGAAGGTGTAAGTTGAGCTAAGGGTTGATTGCTGGTGATGTTTGGAGAGGTGGGTTACTGATTATCAACAAACAAATCATTTCTGTAGCCTGTAATTTTTACGAAAGCATTACTCAAGCCTGGGTGCTCTGCTCGAATGCTAACCATCCTTTCTGTCGGCTCGAAACACTTTCCTTTCTGAAGCAGAAATGTTGTTTGTCATAAAAATATCCGCACAAAGCGACAAGGCGTGGGAGAGCGGAACTTTGGATTCTTTCACCAACGAAGGAGGGGTGTGTGTGTGTGTGTGTGTGTGTGTGTGTGTGTTAATAAGTAAAAGTTCATGGAGTCAGGAAATAAATAAAAAACCTTATGTTAATAAAAAGTATATATTAATGATAACCAAAAATAAAATTAGAAAAATTAAAAGATAGATATATATTTAATTGTGTTTATTAAATTTATTTTTTAATTTTTTTATTCAGTCAAATTATATTAAAAATAAACACAATAAATTGATTAAATAAAAATAAGTAAAAGTATTATGATAGATTGCACATATCAAAAAATTATTTAAAAAATTTTATTGTAAAAAATATAGTTGATCTTTTAAAAATTTGAACATATAACACCTTAGAAAACAATTTCAATCTAAAAAAAGAGGCAAATAAACTAAAACAATATGCAATCTCAATTTTAAAAAAAGTTAAATAAGCTGAAAAAATTACAGATAAATGATATTAATTAAAATATAAATTTAAAATTTATTTTTAAAAAAATATATCAACAAATATATCAATAGAAAAAGCAATATAAAAAAAATAGCTCAGTTGCTGTGATTTAACTCGTTAATCCATACCCATGAATTCAACTAGATTCAATATTTTTATTTTTTAAAATTTATTTTCAATATAAAAAAGGGTAAAAAAAGTATAGATTGATAGGTCTATGGCCCAGCACATCTGGGACACTACAATGAAAAGTCTAGGATTATTGTGTGCAAACATGCTTTAAAAAAAAGGCTAAAAAGAGCACAGAGTGGCGAGCCTATGACCCAACATGTGTGGGACACTGCAATGAAGAGCCTATGATTACTGCACACACGCTTTAAAAGATAAGGAGAGAAAAAAGAGCTAAAAAAACACAGATTGACAAGCTTATGACCCAGCATGTCAAAGATACTAGAATGAAGAGCCTCTAATCACTGGTAGGCCTTCAAGCCCAGAGACATTGGTTGGCCTTCAAACCTTGATGCATTGGTGGGCCTAGGCTTATTTTTATTATTTTAAAAATTTTTTAAAGGGACGAACAACATGTTTTTTGAAAAAAATAAGATGGTGACATATCATCTGTTTAGACAAATGACTTTTTGTTTATAAGCCCAAATTCTAGCTATCACTATGGTGAATGACAAATTAGAGCAGCTAATTTTTTAGTCAAAAAACCTAATTTTCAAGCTACTGCAACCCAAAAAAACTTTATAAATATTCTTATAACATTCATAAACCATTCCATCAACTCCAAATACTTAAAAAATGGTTCAAAATCCTAAAATCAAATCCATTTAGTTTTGACTTTCTCGACTCAGATCTAGTTTTTCATGTAATATCAAGGCTCTATACAATTATCTTGAAGCCTCTCTCATCTTATGGAACTCATAGACACTAAGAAAACCTGTTTTGGTGTTTAGAAATGGAGTGAATGATGACTTTCTTTCTCATCGTTGGAACATGGCAACCCTTTTCTCTCTCATTTCTCCAACTAGGGACTTAAATATATTAAAAAGAAATTTGTGTATCAAAATTAATTTTTTTAAATTTAAAGAGACCTAAATTGTATAAATTGCATTATTTTTAAAGATTGAGAACCTAAATGTATTTTTCATTTAATCTTTGGCATGTCACCCATGTTTGATTTTTTTTTTTATTTTGGTCCCTCTTATTTCAATTTCACTATTGACAAAGAATTCACAAGCAATTGACATTTAATTAAGATTAAATTGTATAAAATCAAACTTTAAGGACCAAAATGAATTAAAAAATAAATATTAAGTCCATAATGTTGTGTATATGTGAACAATGATTATTTATAGAAAAAATCTCTTGACTTTTAGTTTATAATTAATGTTAAGGCTTGACTTAAAAAGTTAGTAAAGAAAACCAAAGAAAAAAGAAGTATTAGAAAAATAAGAGAAAATAAACTGGAAATGAGTTCTTATGTTATTACTTGAAAATCATGATATTAAAAATGGTATATATACACTGTTATTGATTAGCTAACTAATATTGTTGGCATTTATTCATTATAACTAACTCCTAACTATTTCTAATTAATTACTAACATATTATTTGGCAATTAGAATTCTAGTTATGCTTATTTCATTTTTTAGAATAATAACATATTGTCTTCTTTATTCAACATGTTTTCTTTATGTTTGATGTCAAAATTGTAACAATACTATCTATGCGAATTGATTTTTGTCCTCGAGAATTTATATTGAACTCAAGGATTTGAACATTAATTTCTTTCAAATGTTTTCATGTTGCATCTTTTAGAAATAAGTTTGACCATTAAATCATATCAACTATTATTGCTTTGTTTTCTTATTTCATTATTTTTCTATCCAATACTACAAAAGAAAAACCTTCATTCTTCCACCTTTATCAATTACTAGTAATCTAGTACACACTACCTTTCTCTCTCATTTTTTTTTTTAAGTAAAGAGACATAAAATATATGATGTATTAAGCTTTTCTAAAGCAATTTCAGTTTATAAGCTATTATTTTTATTTTTTTAATGATTTGATAAGGCTTGTAGTACCGTGGAATGAGTTTGAAGTTCTTTCTTAAAGTGACATTACCGTGCTTATGTGGTTATAACTTTAAAAACACCTAATCCCCTTATATAAACTCTCTTTCAATCTTACCTTTATCAATCTTCTTTTTTTATCATGTGCTTCGTTATTCCCAACTGCACTTTTCATATTTTAGCCATGTTAACTTGTCATTTTATTAATTATTCCACAATAGCAACTAAGGTAGATTCCTAATTAACCATTTCTCTATTTAGAATAGAGTAACTATATAAAGTTTGGAAAGGACATGTTTTATGGTTGAATGACAACTACTATTATACCATTAATGCCTAAAAATACCATTTCTTAAGATCATGCATAGTCATACACCTAAGATAGGTTTCTAAGAATTGATACACCTTCTTATATTACTTATATGTTTAAGGGTGATACGATGTGCTCATTAATAATTGAAATCCTAGCTTTTTAAATAGTTATTTCTAGAATATACTAGTGAGAAATTTATCTTTATTAGTAGCAATTATTGCAAACAATCTATGAAACTTATATAAATAGTTTAGGAACAATTGAGTCATATCCTATGATGTGAATGGATAAGTTAAAGCTATAAAATGCCCATACTTAGTAAACTTTTAACTTTTACCATAATAGGATTCTTTCCTTCAAACTTGGACAATCCTTTTACAAAGCCCATATTTATAGTTTTTCATGTACCATTGGGAATTAACCATGGTTGAAATCACTTTAAACAAACTACCTTTTTAACCTTAACTTGTTTCCACGTATGATATTTCTCTACAAATTATTTCACCATCTTTTTCATAGTAGGCTAGTAAAAATTAGCCTATAGTCTCTTATATGAATTATGAATTCTAGCATGTCCACTCATATAGAAATCATATATGCATATATAGCTTTAACTAGTTTTTCCTTTAATTCTCCCCTTTGTTCTATAACTATTATGCTTTTATACTTTAAAACTTCATCTTTATAAATATGCTTACACCATTTTTTAGCGTTAGTTATTTTACTAACAATGATCTTATACAACAATGAAACACCTTCATATACCTTATATACCTCTCTTTATGCCAAACTAGCAAAACTTCGATTATTGCTCCAAAATTGCTAACTTTTTTAAATATGAACTTTATTATAGCTTCTCCTGGAAAAAGCATCCGTAAAAATATTTTCCTTGCCCTTCATGTATAAAATCTAATATCTTAATTTAACAACCTATATCTTTTTTTTTAATTATAAAGTATGAATTTTTTAATCTAAAAGATACTTCAGGTTTTTATGAATTTCTCTTGTTCTAAATAGATGAATATCTCCATTACCATTGAGATTTTCAAGTATTCTTTTTCATAGATGAATATCTCTATATGCGTATGATTCAATGTCTTATTAAAGAAGGTTAAAAGGCATACTCTTCTGGCTTAACACTACTCTTAGTCTAAAATTATAGGCATTAATGTATAAGATAAAAATCTTATTGAAATAAGTCAAAATACTGGAGCTTCATAAAATATCTTTTTAAGTTGCTTAAAAGCTCCTTGGGCCTTTTTACTCAATCCAAAATAATTTTTCGTTAGTAGATTTGTTAATGGCCTTTTAATAATCCCAAATTGTTAGATAAACTTCTCATAGTAGCTAACAAGATCTAGGAATCCTTAAACTCTTTTAAGGAATGTGATATAATCCAATCCTTCACTAATTTTATTTTTTTACTATAAGTTGTAACAACTCTTTCTACTAAAAATCATATGCCTCAAATATTCCATCTAATTTTCACTTGCATATTTGAACTTCTTTTCATATAATTTGTTAGCACTTAAAGTTTCTAATACATATCTTAAATGATTAACATGTAATTCGTAAGTATCTATAAATCAATATATCATTGAAAAATACCAAGATAAACTTTCAAAAAAAAAATGGTTCTAATGTAGTATTCATCAGTGCTTGAAAAGTAGTAGAAGCATTTATCATCCTAAATGGCATTACTCTAAACTTGTAATGCCCTTGAAGAATTCTAAATGTAGTCTTCTTAATATCTTCTTTATTCATTCTTACTTGATGATATCTATATCTTAAAAGTAGTTTGAAGAAGAACCTGAAACCATGCAATTCATCCAAAAGATCATTAATGAGAGAGATTAAAAACTTGTTCTTGATAGTAGTTATTAAGTTACCTATAATCTATATAAGATCTCTATGTATTGTCTTTCTTCTTCACAAACAATACTGGTAAAGCCAATAGATTGATATTATGTTGAATTATTTCATTTGTTAGCATTGCTTGCATGAATTTCTCTCTCTTTTTTGTGGATAAAGAAAATTTTGTAAGGTTTAATGTTTATAGGTTATGATCTTAGCTTTTGAAGGAATCTTATAATCAAGCTTCATAAGAGAGGACAAAGTTCTTTGATCATTAAATACTACTTTAAATTCCTCTTACAATGTCTTAATATCTATAGTTTCTATTGATTTTCTTTATTATTCAGTTACTTCTAAGAAAAAAAATTGTCTAACTAATCCAAACAAGTTATCCTTGTTGTTTTTATACCTTTCTTATTGTTTTTCATTTGTAATCTTGTTTTTTTAGTAATCTTGTGTTTTAAGTAATGCTCTTCAATTTTATTATTTTATCTTTCTTTTTAAAAAACAACTTTATCTTAATAAAATAAAAAAATATACTTTTTATCATTGTACTCCGATTATTACATCACATTTGCCTAGTTTGAGTATCCTTAAGTATAACCATGCATGAACCAAGTGAATGCATCACATAACATGACATTTCTATTTGCTACTATAAATGCCAATAAAATGATCTTTCTAATAATTTTCTATCATTTAATTATATATTCACCGATAAAATTATAAGTAATTCTATCATTAATTATAATTATAATATCTTTTTCCTCACAACTACCTCTAATACTAATTATATCATAAACATAGCTCTTAAAATGTTGCCTAAAATATTTTTCTTTGCTCATAGAAGTTATTATAAGGATGTTTTTAAGATTCATTCCTTTATATGTATAAAATTAGACAAGTGTTTTATTTTGTTGAATTGAATATTTTGATTTATATTTATTTTTGATTTTTTTAATTATTTTATAGATTTTTCAATTTATATTTTAATTTTTTATATAAAAAATATATTAAAACAACCTGTATACATATTGCTTTTTAAAAAAACTTACAACATGCAACAGAACATGAGTTAGATAGCTTGCATATATCCTTTGTTACGAAACGATGGCGTTTCAAATTTGCCCCCGACATAATCCCAAGTACATGTATTTTCGCGCCAGAGCGAGGGCTCCTAGGTCACAAACTCAAAAACAAATAATATATACATATATATAAAGGACAGTTGGTGTAAATTAACCTAAGTCGTAGAAACAATTTAATGGGTGAAAGTAAAGGTCTCAAGAGCCATGAGTTATTATATATTTATTCTTATTAACCAATAAAAATATCGAAGGACAGTTCATGTAGATTAATCAATTTAATGATTAGCTCTTATATAAGAGGGAAAGGAGGGAGACAAGGGGAGCGCCCCTGTTTTGTCCGAATCTCGAGGTTGTCCAAAACATATCGGAGCCATTCTTCTCGTCTTTCACGATCTTCCATCACGCCGATAAAAGAAATCACGTTTCTTTTTTCATTGTATTATATATTTAACATTTCCCTTCTTACGTGTAGAAATTAGAAAGATTACATAAAATATAGAGGGGTAGTAAGCAGCGAGCAGGTAGGCGTCTGACTCCAGGACATGAAGACAACACCCGAATCCAATTAGCCCTTTTATCGGCCCCTTTCCTTTACTCCTGTCAGAAAAAGTAGGGCGAGTGTTGGGTTGGCTTCCTCATCGGGACAGAAAGTAACATGGCGTCCATTTTGTTCCGTGCCGTTTTAGTAATATTTTGGGTGCGTTTAACTCAAGCAACCGATGCTCTTCTTTCTCCAAAAGGTGTTAACTATGAAGGTATGACCTTCGAACTCCATTTTCAATTCAAAATGATCCAGCATTGCACTTCCATGTAAGTTTGTTACTATTAATTTGTATTTCATTTCTATCTTTCTTGTTTTTTTACTTTGTGGGTTTCTGAATTCAGTGGCAGCATTGATGGCTGTGAAGAGAGAAATGAGAGATGAGACAGGTGCAATGAATGGTTGGGATTTGAACTCTGTTGATCCTTGCACTTGGAATATGATTAGTTGCTCTATTGAAGGCTTCGTCATCTCCCTGTATGTGTGGAACCTTTTTTTTTTTTTTGGTTTAGTAATAAATTTTTTATATTTTTAATATTTTTATTCTGGATATTGTTGTTGCTAGTGAAATGGCTAGTGTGGGATTATCAGGAACTCTTTCTCCCGGCATTGGGAGTTTGATTCACCTAAGGACAATGTGAGCTGCTACTTCTTTCTTTCTCAGAGTTCTTAACTCGATTGGTACATGGATTTTTCTGCTATTAATTGTTTGTTTCTGGGTATAAGCTAATAATTGGATAGTCTTATGGCTATTGAAAAATTGCTGTTGTGACGATTATTATTAACCGGTCTGACTCAATATGCCAGGTAGGAAATCCAAATAGGAAATTTGAAAATCTTTTCTGTTTGTAATAATTTATGAGCCTTGGTATTGTAAAACGATGCTATTGGTTTGAGTTCGTTGATAGTTTATCCAGAATGATGTTCTTTTTTGTTCCGGTTACTTGACATAAATGCAAGCGATTGAAGTCTTGATATTGTATTTTGCATTAGCTTTCTAATGTTCATGATCTGTACTTGCAGGCTATTGCAGAACAATCATTTATCTGGTCCCATTCCAGAAGAGATAGGAAAGCTTTCAGAGCTTCAAACGCTTGACCTCTCAGGTAACCAGTTCGGTGGTGGTATTCCGAGCTCTTTGGGCTTTCTGACCCATCTAAGTTACTTGTGAGTTTTATTTGACCTCAACACATGCAATTTATATTCCTGTTGGTTTCCTGTCATGTTTCTTCTGGTAGTTCTTGTGTGTTATGCAAAAGTTTAACATGCAAACTTTTCCAGGCGACTCAGCAAAAATAATTTATCTGGACAGATTCCAAAGCTGGTGGCCAATCTTACTGGACTTTCATTCTTGTATGTGGTCCGCACTTGTCAGCTATATTTCCTTATATAGTTTATGTAAATCTAACTTTTCTTCCAAATTCTTGGCAGGGATTTATCATTTAATAATCTTAGTGGCCCAACTCCAAAAATATTAGCTAAAGGTTACAGGTGAGATCTTGCGTAGAACTGTTTTTATGGAAAAATGTTATTTTGTTGATTCTTAAATGCCTCATTTTTTGCCTGTGAGTTTTTTTAGAAGTTTTGACTGAAAATTGTGCATTTATTGCCATTTAGGAACCTTAGGTGTGGTTTTGGGCTAGCATTGATCCAGTATAATGGATCTTTGCAGAGACTAAGATTTATTATCTGATATAGTTGAGCTTGCTAAATGCTTGCAATTGGCAAGTAAATTGTTTGAAATGCTGGTTTCATTTTCTACTGCTGTTTCCTTTTCATCAGTGTTAGAAACTTCTTGTGGAAGGAAAAACAATTCAATATCTGCTTGCAGTGGTTGGATGGGAGTTGATAACTTTGAGTCTCAATAATTTTTACCTTCTGTTTACAGCCATTTGATATTGTGCATGTTTATTGCAGTATTACAGGGAATAGCTATCTTTGCACTTCCTCACATGCACAAAATTGCATGGGTGTCTTGAAGCCAGTTAACAGTAATGCACTCTAACCAGTTAAATTGTTCTGTTAAAGAGATGGACTATAAAATTGTGACTACAAATTCTTGATGTCCTGCTTGCAGAGACAGTTTCATCTGAGCAAGCCAGCAGTCATCATCGGTGGGTGCTCTCTGTTGCCATAGGTATCAGCTCCACCTTTGTGATTTCTGTGATGCTGCTTGTCTGTTGGGTGCATTGTTATAGATCTCGTCTACTCTTCACATCATATGGTACTTCCAAACTGAGATGCTTTTGTAAATTTCCTAAATGAAAATATATCATGAAAAGCAATGTGATTAATTATGATCATTGCATTTTGCAGTGCAGCAAGATTATGAATTTGATATTGGTCATTTGAAGAGGTTTTCATTCCGTGAACTACAAATTGCTACAAGCAACTTTAGTCCAAAAAATATCTTAGGGCAAGGTGGATATGGAGTGGTTTACAAAGGATGTCTCCCAAATAAAACCTTCATTGCAGTTAAAAGGCTGAAGGATCCAAATTTTGCTGGAGAAGTGCAGTTTCAAACTGAAGTGGAAATGATTGGCTTGGCTCTACATCGAAACCTCTTAAATCTATATGGATTCTGTATGACACCTGATGAGAGGTTGCTTGTTTATCCTTATATGCCAAATGGCAGTGTTGCTGACCGCCTGAGAGGTTTGTCTCATTTTACTTGTTCATCTACTATTAATTCATTTGGGCAAGTAAGATTTATATTATCCTCTGGTTCTAATGGAAATGAAGGTAGTTTCTCATTAAAATTTACAGCTATAAACAGTTGGAGAAAATTTAGCATGTAAGTCCATGCTTCACAAAAGTTCTTTGAAGAAACTGTTTTCTTTCTTTTTTGCAGCTCAAAATGATCTTCTTAATCCTCATCCAATGTATCTCAGATTGTGATCATGACCTCAAATGCTCATGTTTTGGTTCTTCAACTAGAAAATCATGCCAAGTCTTTCTCTAGTTATATTCTTGTTAGATAATAATATAAATAATATCTTGGAGCCTCGCTTAATAGCTTAAGATTTTAGGTTGAGATGGTTCTTTGACATGATATCAGAGCCTTGATAACGAAGAGGTCATGAGTTTGAATTTCATCATCCCTATTTATTTGATAAAAAATAAGCATATGGTAATGTGAGCCTGAACAAGTTTCAAGTCTAAAGGACTTTCACTTGAGGGAGTGTGTTAGAAAATATTATAAATTATATCTTGGGCCCTTGCTTAATAGCTAAAGCTATTGAGTTGAGATAGTTATTTGACAATTCTAAGCTTTTTTTAATATCATTTCTACAAGATTTTAGTAAATTTTGTGGCTGCATCTTTATATTGAATGTTGAATAGTGTTGGTGATTGGTCAATAAACAAGCTCTCATCCACTGTTGTTGTTCAACCTGTTTTTATATTTCTCTTTGTTACTTCAACCAAAATGAAACCAATAAGAGGTGTAGAATTTGATTCTGTTACTTTTCCTTTGCAGAGACTTGTCGAGAAAAACCATCTTTGGATTGGAACAGACGGATACACATTGCCCTTGGGGCTGCCCGCGGACTTCTATACTTGCACGAACAATGCAATCCAAAGATAATTCACAGGGATGTTAAAGCTGCAAACATTTTGCTTGATGAAGGTTTTGAAGCTGTAGTTGGGGATTTCGGTCTTGCTAAGTTGTTGGATCTTAGAGATTCACATGTCACTACTGCAGTGCGGGGGACTGTAGGACACATTGCACCTGAGTATCTTTCAACTGGGCAATCATCTGAGAAAACTGATGTTTTTGGATTTGGCATACTACTTCTGGAACTCATAACAGGGCAAAAGGCATTAGATGCTGGAAATGGTCAAGTTCAGAAGAGAATGATTCTTGACTGGGTAAGTTATTTCTCTGCGTTGTACTCTATCACTGAATGTACAATTTACAAGCATCTCGCTCTTCCATTTGTGTATTGAGGTAACTGGAGCCCGTATTCCAGTTAATCTATGATTGTGGCTGTGATCATAGTATCCATATCTCAAATGTTTGATTGCTGTGATAGGTAGGATCAAACTGTAGAAGGTGTCTGAAATTGAAATCAAAGAATGATTGCCAAAAACCTGAATATTCTAAAATCAAATGTGCAAATTGTGTAGAGATATCTAGTCATGCCTCATTCTCTAGGCATTTACTGGAAATTATACTACTCGCTTGTTTTGGGCTGCTTTGCATTTAATTGCTAACTTCATGTTGAGGAATGTGTCTTTTATACCCGCATAATAAATTCTCAAGGATGGAGGATTACCTTGGCTATCAACTGATTTAGGTCACTTGTAAAAATTACATGTGACATACATCGTCTAGCTATATGATTAATTTCTGGTGACTGGAAACTATAAATTATTTTCATCTTAACTGCTATTTCAAGATAACCACATTACTGAATTATAATCCACCATATGTTCTCGTAATGTGCTGCACTAAATATAAATTTGTAAATGATGGTTGAATTATACAGGTTAGAACTTTGAACGAGGAGAAGAGGTTGGAAGTGCTAGTGGATAGGGATCTGAAGGGATGTTTTGATGCGTTGGAGCTGGAAACAGCTGTGGAGCTGGCTCTGAAGTGTACTCAGTCACATCCTAACCTTCGGCCAAAGATGTCAGAAGTCTTGAAGGTCCTGGAAGGTCTTGTTGGGCAGTCAGCTATGGAAGAATCACAAGGAGCACCAAATATCGGTGAGGTAAGGGCATGCAGTTTCTCGAGGCATGATAGAGATGTTCATGAGGAACCTTCTTTCATCATTGAAGCAATGGAGCTTTCAGGACCTCGGTGACCCAAGTATAGTTTTCCTTTCCTGACACAGTGCAAATTATTTTTTTCGTTTAGTATGAATTAGTATTTCCCTTTCTGAATTCAACTGTAAATGAGTTTTGCATTTAGTAGGACGCTATTTTACATATAAAAATATGTTTTATTCTCTGCATTTTGCAGTGGGGATTGGGTTGGTCAGAAGGGAGCCAAAATGTTCTTAAATTTGGTTTGTGGATATTGAGATAAACCTGGGTCATTGATAGGCCCCTCAGTTGAAAACAATTAGCAGAACCTGTCACAAACTGAGCACTTCCTTGTAACTGAGATATACTCGCTTCCTTCTACTGAAATGTTTCGTTTTGCATGGTAGGACATGCTCATGTCCAATTCGAAAGTTTAAACGCAGGTGGGTTCATCCTCGTACTTGATTCTCTACTGAAGATGTGGAAGTCTTATGTTTATCCTATCATGGAAATACTGCACCTAGTGATTATCATGGACAGAAACTTAAAACAATACACTCCAAATTGTCTTCAGAGCCATTAATTTTCATGAAGAGCACGCCTCCAGCTTACATGCACACGCATGGCATGGAAATACAACTTCCGATTGCATGGTTAGGCTAGAAATGACAAAATAAAGTGACATCCATTTTGCTGATGATCCTTGCCAAGGACTCACGCCCTCCTTTTAAACCCCACCAGACGACTCGACTAATGACTAGCTGTCAATGCACATGCCATGTCTACAATATGCTGCTAGGCCAATGGCTTGTCCTCGTAATTGAAGTCTGCTACGTGTCAACCTGGCTGGCACTTATCAGTAGGCCCTACTTTCCTTTGCTTATGGTGAAGGGAATCTAGTCATCTTCGTGCACGAGCAGGGAGGGGTTCAGCTGGGACTTCACATGCTGAAATGAATATGCACTCGTGATGATGCCCTATTGCCCTGGGTCCATATGCCACCGGTCGTAGCATTGAAAGGGAATAGACATGGTAATTATATATATAGATTATGACCGCGAACGCCCCTAGTATCACCCAAGCTTTGTCCTGGTTCTGCACTCTTCTTTAATCATGTCGATGGTTAATACCCGCCTCTATCTCCATGATTTCACCTTTGGACTTTCAAGCAATGATTGGTCCTTCAATCGCGCAGATCCCTGACAACAGAGGGTCCAGAACCTTAAAAAATGTTAGAAGCTAATATGGTGGTAACTTCCAGAACTCAAGTATACCTCCCCTAGGTGAACATTAACTCATTGATTTATTTACTTAAACAGCAGTAGCAAATGAGAGAGGACTTTTGTTCTCGATTCGTTTCCAGCATCCAGTTCTTTATTAAAATAAAAGAAAGGAACAAAAGAAAGGTCGGCAAATGGCACGCACGTCAAGAATATTGCGATGCTCTCCGTGGAAGAAACCTGGGAGGGAGGGAGTGTGATACTGCTACCAACTCCTGTAAGCAGGACAGCGTCTATGGAAAACGAAGGCAAGCTTTTCATCACCTGAGCATCCCTGGCCGCCTCAGTTTTTGGTTCTTGGATTGCTCGAGACAGCAGCTTCCCCGCTTTGCCCCATCAAAACGTTAAGTTTGGATTCACACGCTCAGAACATAACATTAATTCTTTGCGTGTCTCCTGTTGTTTCCAATCTTTGTCATTTATTTTTGCTTAATTCAAACTACATGAAAGATTATATCATTTACGTTTCAGTGTCCTCTTTTTCCACACCTTTAGCAATTTGAGGCATTTTATTTTACGTAATTTTGTACGTCTATGATACTTTTTACTATTTTTATGTAACTGTTGATATAAATAAAAAAAATTGTGGATATATATATATATAATGAAAATCCTACTAATTCAGTTACCAGTATGGTAGAAAATTACAAAAACAGAAAACTAAATTAAATAAGTTTTTTACCGTAACCCTGGACAAAAATAAATAAAAAAAGTATGGATTGAAATAGTACAAATATGATTTTGTTCTTGGTGAAAAAATGATTAAGCCGAGCATAATTTTTTTTTTCATGAGATATTTGTAATTGTAAAAATAATCAGGGATAAAATGGTCCTGCTCCGAATATATATATATATATATATAAAGAAAAAGTATAATGACTTTTTTTTTGCCCCCAAAAGCAAAAAAAATCTTTGGGTGGGGTGGGGGGTTCTTTTTTTTCTTTTTAAATGAAGAATAGAATTATGGTCATGTTTTGGAAGAGGAAAAAAAATATACATGCATCATCTTAATTTTTTTCTTCACATTAAAATGAGGGAATTAATATTTCAATTTGAAACCAAAGGGGTTATTTTTTAGGGTGTTTTGGTTTTTTTTCAACTGGTTTGTTGTTATTTTAAGGTTTTATTAAAGCAACATGATGATTTTAAATTTTAAATATTATTTTTAAAAAATTATTAATATGTATGTTTCACACCTCAGCATATCATGGTCTCCACATCATTCAAGTGACATGTGAGGGATCATGTAATAGCTAGAGTTTTGTTTCTGTTGCAACATTAAGATTGACGCGTTGTTCTCTTTCTAGCGACATGGCGTTGTTCTTTTTCTAGCGACATGGCATGTCCATTTGATGTGAAGTGAAGGAGAGCTCGTGACAAAAGATCTAGTTGGGTTATGGTTGAGGTTTTTCCTTCTTTTCTCTCTCTCTCTTTCTTGTTTTGAAAAAAACACACTTGTATTAAAAAAATAATTGTGTCCTCTGGTTTATAGTCTTATTAATGTTGGTCATTTTTTTTAATTACAATTTAATTTATTTGGCTTTTGATATCTTTTGAAGTTTGGATTTTTTCAATTTCATCACTAGACATTTTATTCAATTTGATTTTTTTTTATTTGAATCGATCCCTCTACTTTTAATTATTCTATTTTTGTGTTTTATACTTTTTTTGATTATGTTTTTTTATTTGGAATTTCTTCCCTTTTGATTTTATTGTATTTTTAATTTATTTTTTATCATCATACTTTTTATTGCTATATTCTTATCCTCTTTTTATTTATCTTTTTATCAATTTTGTCCTCAACATTCAATTTCATTTGGTCTTTTATCTACTTCAGGTCTTCATTCTTTCAATAATTTTTTTTTATCATTTTCTTATTTTTTTAATTTATGCCCTAATTATTTTCTTTTATTTTTTATACCATGTTTGGTTCGTATCATTTGAGTTTTAAATTATTTTACTGTGGATATTTTTTTGTAGTGCCTTTTAAGAGCAGTCCTTTATTGAAAATTGATTTTTTTTTCAAATTTATCATTTAATATTTGGTTATTAAGCCTTTAGCTTCATTGTTTTTTATGTTTTTCTTTTTATTGAGTTATTACGATCACATATCCATATCATAGGTTAGTCAAGTTAACAATAGTTGTCTCATGTTTTTTTCCTAGGTTTTTATTTATGAAATTGATTTTTTTTAACAATCTCATATTTTGACATTAAATTATTGATCCTCAAGCAATATGATTATTTTTATTTTTTTTGTTAGGTTATCTTGAATGCGAGTTAATCAAGTTAACCTAAGTTAGCTTATAATTGTTTACTCAATAACTTTTTTATTTAACTTCGATTCTTTTTGTTAGGTCTTTTTTTGGTAGTCTATTATTTTTAATCCTGATCTCAAGTTGCAAGTGGTATGTAAGTGTAGTTAATTTGGGTTGATTTGGATTTTTTTTTTTATTTTTTATAACTTTTTTTTTTAAAAAATTTCATCATTTTATTTAAATCATTTTTCTTTAAGCTTTTTTTTTCTTTTGTTATTTTGAGAGCGAGTTGGTCAAGATATTGCATTTTCATTCAAAATGTTTTTTTTAATTAACTTGGGTTTTGTTTTGTTAGGCTCTTCTTATGGAGGTCTAATTTTCTTTTTATCCCGATCTCCTATCGTGTGTGGTGAGTGACTCGACTTAATCCAATTTGACTTGGATTTTTTTCTTTAATTTTTTATGAGTTTTTTCCTTTTAATTTTATTATTTTGCCTTAAACGTTGTTATTTTTTTTCCCACTTTTCTTATTGTATGGTTATTCCAAGAGTGGGTTAGTAAAGTTAACTTGAATTAGCTTTTTATTGATTGATTCTTTCACTAAGTTATTTTTTTGAATTTTTTTTGTTTCAATCTCATATTACAGGTTGTTGGTTTGTCAAGTTACCTTAAACTTACTCGAGTTTTCTTCTTTGATATTATATTTTTTGAATTTTATTTTTTTTCCATCTTTGACATTAGATTATAGCCCTTGATCTTTACAATTTCCTTTTGTTTTTATTTTTACGGGTTCTTTTGGTATCATTCCTCGTACTACATTTTAGTTAATTTAACCTGGATTATGTTAGATTATCATTACTTAAATATCTATTTTAGTGTTGGAAAAATTTTGGTCAATCCTATAATAAAATGTAGATCACTTATTTAGTTAACTATAAACTAAAATAGGTGGGGTTTTACTATACCCCGTTCTACAAAATTATGTTTATTAGAACAATACTTTGCCTTCCTTTTTTTCCTTTGTTTCTTTGGGTTTTTTTTTCAATTATTATTTTTTGTTAATTTTATCTTTTAATATATTTGTTTTTTTTATTGAATTATCACACTTTCATGGCATAGATAGTAAGTTTGATGAGTTAACCCGGTTGATATAAGGATTTTTTTAAAATTATTTATTTCTCAATCTCATCCTTTAATTTTAAGTTGATTAAAAAATAAACTTTATGATTTTTTTTGTTTACTTTCTATCATGTTAGTTCGACTTCATAACACAGAAATAATACTTAACAGGTTAACCAAAGTTGACTCAAGTTTTTTTTTTAATTTTATCATTCAATATTAGATCAATTAAAAATTGAATTTCATGATTTCTTTTGATTTGCTTTATATGAGAATATTTTGATCTTATGATCAAGATAATGAGTTTTAGTATATTTAACCCTAATTAAATCATGTTATTTTTTATTTTATTTTTAAGATATTATTTCGTTCTCCTAACTCATATCACAAGTCATTCAATATTGGATTGTTTTTTCATTTGATTATTCTCGTCTCATGACCTATATTGCAAGTTTGTTTGATTAACTCAATTGACTTAGTTATTTTTTAATTGACTTTTTTATTTTACCAATTTTATAATTTAATAGTGTGTTTGATTAAAAATTAGACTTCATGATTTATTTTAATTTACTTTTTATTAGGTTATCTCGGCTTTATGACTCAATAATAGTGCTTAACGAGTTAATCTAGGTTAACTTCGCTCATTTTTTATGTTATTTTTTATTATAATTTTTATAATTTTTATCATTCAATGTTAGGTCTGACATGAATAATTAAGAATTGAGTTTTATAATTTGATTTGATTTGCTTTGCTTTTTATAAGATTATTTTAATTTCATGATCAAAGTCATGGATTCGACAGGTTAACTAATATTAAATCATATTATTATTATTTTTATATAAGGTTATCCCAGTCTGATGACCTGGGTTTTAGGTTTGACAGATTATCTTAGGTTGTTTTTTATATTTTTTTAATTGATTTATTTTTAAATTTCATCCTTTAATATTAAATTAATTGAGGATTGAAATTTCTAATTTGTTTCAATTTGATTTTCATGAGGTTATTTTGATCTTATGACTAAGGTTGTATTTTAGACATATTAACTCAGCTTTTCTTTATAGGTCATTTCTTAATATATATATATATATATATGTATGTATGTATTAAAAATTAGGCTTCATAATTTATTTTGATTTATTTTTTATGAAATTATCATGATCTCATAATTCAAGTTGCAGATTTAATATATTAACTTTAGTTGATTCAAATCAATCCAATATATTGTTATGTTAATATTAAAAAAAAATGTTATTTTGAAAAAAAATCAAACCATGTTTTAACAAGTTTTTTGAGTTATTTTTGGAGCCTCAAAGTTAATTGGGTTATATTAGATCAATACTCATATGATTTAAATTTCTTTCCACTAAAAAAAACTATTAACAATTTTTGAATAATTTTTTTATGTTAAAAATAAAATTGATCATAATGTATATTAATAATCTAGTTTAAAACCATGTAAGTATTGAACAAAAGTCCAACTAAGATATATATATAGGAAAACAAACTCAAATAAAGATTTAATTAAAAATAGATTGGACCAAGATTTATCAATCTCCAAATGATGAAAAGCTGATATAGTTTTGCAATTAAGATAACATAATAAATGCTTTTTTTTTAAGTTATCTATGAAATAGTGGGAAATTGTTTAGTATTATGATAATTATTAATTTTTAAAGCATTTTTTTGTTAGAAATGCATTGAAATAATATTTTTTTATTTTTAAAATTTATTTTTAACATCAAGATATTAAAAAAAATATAAAAAATATTTTTAAAATACAAAAATAAACGGACTCATAATCAAATCATAGAATTTCCTTATCGTACAATTTAAAGCCATAATAAAGTCTCAAAATAGCTAAAAATTTATTAAAAAGTATATAATTATTTTTTTATATAAATAAAAAGATAAATTAAAAACAATAAAATAATCTAGAAAACACTCCTTTAATTACTCTAATAAAATTGAATGAACCAAAAATTGTAAAAAAATCAGCTAACATACAAGGGATGAATAAAATAAAATAAAAATCAGTTAAAAATCAGCTTTAACACACACACGGAGACACAGAAGATCTCATCCCTCGTTGGGTAATTACCACTTTATCATTATGCTTTTACATTACATCACGTCTTCCATGCACTTTCCTTTTCCCATCAAAACTCTTTACCTTCCACAACAAAAACACTCCCACTCCTACAGACACACCATCTGCTGTCTATACGGACAGCATTAGGCGTAAGTTGAATTTGTGAGACAACATTGTTGTTATAAAGATAGATACATAGATAGATCTCTCCTTCGTAGTATTTTAATTGTATAGTTGAACTTGGAAAGTAAACGTTTTTTTTTTTGGTTGACACATGACGGCAGGTTTTATTAGGGTTGAAGTTGTTGAATGGAGTAGGTAACTATCCGGGGCTTCAGTTTTCTTTACAAAGTTATCTTGCAGTTATATTTAGCTTGTTCAGTTCTTTGGTTTTTTTTCTTTTTTTTTTCCCTGAAAATCTGTTGGTTTCTTTGGAGGTTTTGGTTTTCTTTTGTTCATCATCTGCTACCTATAGAGAAGATGTTGAATTTGTGTTGATGCCTGAGTTTGTCTGTTTATAATAGCTGGTTTTTTTCGTTGGAATTCTCTGGGAGAGGTGGAGATTGTTTTGTTGTGAGTAATGGATCAAGAAACACATGGAAACAAAGGATTTACTAGGAATTTGGGCCAAGTTTATCGGGGAAGGATAGAGAATGTCGGTGATTTGAGGGGAAATATGAGCAATTCGGATAGTTGGGTTGGGTCAGAGGCTATAACTGCTGTAAATGTAGGAGAGAAAGTATCTACTGTGGTGGAAACTGAGGTTTTGAATGCGAATATCGAGGGATTGGGATTAATTGAGAGAGTGGTCAATCATGGAGCTAGTGATGGGACAAGAATTGGGGAGTTATCGGATGAAGGAACCTTGTCAAATTCAGGTAATAGGGTTAATGAAACTGTACTTGAGACTGTGATTGGGATGAATTCAGGGGTGACTTCAAGTGTTAATAGAGAAAATAAGGATTTGGGATCACAAAATGAGGTGTTGGGGCTCACAAGTGGGGTAATAAATCAGGAAATACGTCATGTGGTACGAGATGGTGAGGTATTGAATCGAGATGGGCAAGGAAGCAGTCGGTATTCGAGTAACCCAGTTAGCGAGCTTGTGCTAGAGACTGTGATTGTGATAGATTCTGAAGAGAATGTGGGTATTAATGGAGGAAACCAAAGATTGGAAGCCAAGGAAAATGAGCTGAGGGCCAGTAAGGAAACAGTGGATGAGTCGGAGGCAGAGGTGCACCTAGGAGGGAAGTCGTCATGCGTGGTTGATATGAAGTGTGATGATGGAACTGGAGGAGGAGGCTTTAAGGATAACTGTGATGGAGAAAAAGTTTGTAGGATTTGTCACTTGACTTCTGAGGGGTTACTTGAAGCTACTGTCACAGCTATTACTACCACAGCCACCTCCATGGATCTAATTCAGCTTGGTTGTGGATGTAAAGATGATCTTGGCTTTGCACATGTGAATTGTGCCGAAGCTTGGTTTAAACTTAAAGGAAATAGGTATATGTTCTTTTGCTTGGAAGTCAGTTTTTCTACGACTTTTCTGCTTACATGCATATATGTACATCGAGCTCAGCATGCTCCTTCATTGCAATCAAGTTTTTTTCCTGAGATTGTGTGCAACTGGAAAATAATCTACCTTTGTTAATTGTAGATCCTCGATCTTTTCTCATTCTTCTATTATTATTATTATTATTTGCACCCTGGTTGTTTTTCAACAAACAAATTCTTTTTTCAAGATTAGCTTGCAAGAAAGTCGTGTAGAACATATTAGTAATATTCAAGTATCATGAATTGGGGAGGACCCATTTTAATCCTATTCGAGTCAGTCTAATGTTGGTGTGGCATTATTGATACCCATCTCATGGACGCTTGGTGTCAGTGTCATGAGTCCTGGAGGGGGAATCCTTGTCTTCTTTGAAGTAGACTCATGGTGGTGTAGCATTATTAGTTTTCTTAGGTATACTATTGAGAAAATCTTGATTTTCTAACTCTATCAAAACATTTCTCTATCCTAGACCACCAGCCTTCTATTTTCCTCAATTTCTGTTTCTGCTAAATCACGCTTGCTGTTTCCTTTTCCATTATTTCCCTATACTTCTCTCTCGGAGTATCTCATTATAAGACACTTAAGTTTGAAATTTCTAGGATCATTTGTAGCAGATCTTGGTTTATGAACCAATCGTAGAATTTAAAGTTGCCAATTTGGGAATTGCCTTGAATCAACTTGCCGGGAATTCATCACTCACAGATGTCTTTCTTGTTTTCTTTATGCAGAATCTGTGAAATATGTGGAGTGACAGCAGTGAATATTACAGGTATTGGGGATGACCGGTTTCTGGAGTGGAGGTTTATTAGTAGCGGTGGTCATTCATCTGAGAGAAATGGAGGATGTTTGCGGGGTCAAACCTTCTGTAACTTCCTAATGGCATGCCTGGTAATAGCTTTTGTGCTCCCATGGTTTCTTAGGGTGGATATGCTGTAGAATTTCTTCCATGGCCATTCTTAGGCTCACTCCTAGAAGCTGCACCTTGTGGATGATAATGCGATTCCTTAACCATTCTTGTGGAGACTACATAGGTCTTCAAGTTTGGTCTGAACATTCCAGGCTTCGGATTTCCCCGGTACCTTGACAACAAAGTTCTATATCGTGGAGGTTGTTCCTGCTTTGCTCCCATTTGTACAGTTTTACCATACAAGACTTGAGTCAGATGGGTGACATTGCTAGATTTTATTTTATTTTATTTTTTCTGTTTTTCTGTTTTTTTTATTTTTTAATTCTGTCGTTTTCTTTCTATCCTTCTCGCCTTAAAGCTATTTTACACAAACATATGGTTATTAGTTAGGTCTCTGCATACACAGATGTTGCATTCATATACAAATTTGTTTATTAATGAAAAATCAGTTTGCTTGTTCCTTCTTAGAACCTCTGCCTTGAACATTGCTTCACAACATGAAGTTTTGATCATTAGCTTGGTTGGTTGTCGCTTTATGTCACTAGCCTACTTTTGTGCCAAGCCACAGCGATTCCTTAAATTTTAACCAGGAGCTTCGGTCTGGCAGGTCTTTTGCATGGTTGTGGAAACTCTTGATCCTTCGAATTTGCATGGATAGATGGGGATACTTACACCAAGTGCTCCAGTCATTGGGGTAAACTCTGGAGATTTTTCCAGCCATAAACTGTTCAAAAGCTTCGAAAATGGCCTCTAATATTGCCATTGCATCTCCTGCAAGCTTCTATTCTCCGACGATCACTTCAAACAGAGCTCCAGCAGGGAGCTTGTACTAGAATTCAACTAGTTTTCAATTCTCTGTTGAAGTGCCAGCAATCCCTCTTTACCAGCATGGCGTGGACCTGTCACAAAATGAACTATCTGGCCTGCATCTGCATTTTTCAGGAGAGTTAATCAAAAGGTAATTAGTATATAATAAAAGAAATAATTATGAATCAGCCCACTTATTTATAAAGCCAGCAAGAATCCGAAACGCATATATGAAACCTGCACCGGTAAATGAAAAAAATAAAATAAAAAAGCCCGTCAAACACACCATATTGACCCAGGCAGCCATCTGCAGCAGTAACTGAAACAACAACACATGAGACAAGATTCTTGCCCAGACCTCAAGAATAATTTCCAGGCTCTCAATAGTCATACAATGAACATAACAAATAGAACAACACTTCTGACACGGCGCTGCACAGCAAGTTATGTCAGCATTTTATTAAATTTTAAAAATATATCTAGTCTATAAGGAATTTTTTAACATTATAATTAAATTAAATACTTCTTACATGGATCAACTTTTAAATTAAGTTATAAAAAAATTAATTTTATATAATTCAATCAATTTAATAGATTCAAAAATTTCAAAAATTATCCAGATGATTAGTAAAAAAGATGCTTTGACTTTAAAACAATTTGAAAAATAATATTTTTTTTAATATTAAAATGACTACATGTTAAATTAATCCAAACTCCAATCAAACCTATATCAAAATCATGAACTCTATTGTATTTAATAATTTTTTACTTAATAATATAATAACAAAAATAAACACTTACAAAATTAAGTATCAATAAAAAGTTGAGAAGTTTGTTTAAAACTTCAATAACCTTATAAAAATAAATCAAAATAAATTATAAATATCAATTCAAAATTAATCAAATATTGAATAATAAAATTGATAAAAAAACAAAAAACAATTCAAAAAAATTGATAGATGAAATTAAAAAAACAAAGAAAACTATTTGTTATTGCTAGTAAACTTAGCCTAGTAGGTCAACTTTAAATATTTTTTTGACCTTGTTTATTGCCTAACTTAAGTTCAAAATTAACTTGTATGAAAATTGATTGCAAGTGACCTTGTTGACTTGATAGGTTCAAAGGAAATCCGAATAACTAGTAAAAATATGGTTTGATTTAAAAAAAATTCAAAATGATTTTTTTTAAATATTGAAATGACATATTGTGTCAATTTGAGCTTCATGGCATACCTACAAAACCTACAACCTTGATTAGAGACTCCATCAAGCTTAAAAAATTTTGTTTTAAAAATAATTTTTTATATGATGATATGTTAACAAAGATAAATACTTGTAAAAATCAAATAATAGCTAAATATCAAGATGTTTATTTAAGATCGCAATAACCTCATTTAAAATAAACCAAAAAAATTTAAAGAATTTGAAGGGTATAATTTTTTTTTTATAAAAAGGAAATTATGTTGAGCATCTCGAGGTTTGGTTTTTCCTCACTTTGCCATCAATTTTTTTAATATTACACTTTTCATTTTAGGTCAAAGCTAATTTTCAAAATAAACAAAATGATAATGATGCCCCATATATTATTAGCAGAATTGATGGCTTGAGATATTTTACTTTATTTAGTAGGAGGTTTGTGTGTAGGTTTTACTCTTACATAATATAATATTATTTATGATTGATTTTCAACCTTATAAAGACTTATAATTCAATATATAAAGAAAATAATTCTTACAAGGAGGGGTATTTAATCCAAAAACCTTAATGACATAGTATCAAAGCCCTAAATTCTCTTCATATTATTTTTTTAGCTTGACTGAATTTTTTTGGTTTCTTATTTTTTATTTGTTAGTTTTTTTATGGGTAATATTAGGAAGCAAGTCTTCAATATTCTTTTAAGTATTGGCAGAAGTTGTTATCTAGTTTGGAGGTTTAGTTTTTAAGTGGTCAAATATTGGTTTCCAAGTGGTATGATGATTTTTTCTATTTTATTAGTCATTGTTTTTTTTAGTATATCAAAAGAAAATTTTATTGTACACCTTACTCGTAAAAATTATACTTATTAAGAATTTTATTTTCAGATGTTCATGAAAAAGAAGTTATGATGTCATTTGAATGAGTTTTTTATAGTTTCTACTGATATTAAGGAACTTAGTTCACGGAAAGGCAACAAAATTATTTCTTAACTTTTTAGCTCTATTAAACCTCATATAAGTAAAAATATTTATGGGTTCACCACTATAAAAGGATATGAGATTACCTTTAGTGAATTTATTATTAACATAATTTTGTCTAAAAATTTCAATTAGAATTAGACATTAGAAACTATCATAAAAAAAACCTTTTTATTGAGAAATTTTATTTTAACTTTATTAATTTATAAAATGATTATTATGGGTTGGTGAATTCTCAGGCTCTGAAAGAAGCTTTAGCAACAATTTAAGTCATTCTTTATAAGAGCCAACATAATCAATTTTTAATAAAATTACGATCTAAATTTAAAAGTCATTAGCTAAGTTAACCGATCGTTAATCCGTTCTACTTTTTTAGGTTTGCTTGGGTGAAATCTTTCCTCGTAGTTTGGCCTTACTTAAAATATTAGTGGTTCTAAATGATTAATATAGCCTACACTATTCAAAGCAAAGGATATTTAAATTGTTGTCATGGTGTTTTAGTTGCAAGAAAATAAGATCATATTGCAAAACAGTATGGTAGGAAATTTTGTAGTTATTGTAAGAAAAAATTTCATATTATCAATGATTTTCATATTCATCATCTTAATCTATTCATTTCTATTATTCATGTTGGTCTTCAATCCATTCTTGTGCCTACATCTTTTGTATAACTTGTTGATATGGGTTTTTCTTCCAATATCACTCATAAGAAGGTTCACTGTATCATTGTTTCTTCAATTTCTACTCTTGGTTTGGTCTCTAGAGTAAGAAATATTTTTTTTATTTCTTATTGGTTAACTGATTTAGTAGCTTCTAATTATATGACTAATAGTTTGATTGATTTATATGATGTCATAAATATAATAGTAAGTAATATATTTAGATCATTGATGGTAGTGCTCTTCATATTACAATGGTTGGTAGTTAAGATTTTTCTTTACTAATATTTATGAATATTCTAATTTAATTTTCAATATCATTTTGGCTAGGTAATTAGTTGAAAAGATTATTCCTTTTATTTTGATCATTTTAGTTATTATGTATAGGATAAATATTGAAACAGGAGATAGTGAGGGGTTTTAAAGTGAGATTTCTTTTTCCTCTTTACTCTTTTCCTTTCCTTATTCAATGTTTTTTTTTTAACTATTGCTAATAAAAATAGCCAATTTTGACCTAAAAAACTAAGTTATGCTAACTTTGTAATTCTAACACAACTTACAAAACGTGGTTATTTGAATAATGTTAATGTGTTTTCTTCGTTCTCATTTGATTTTGCTTTTTATAAACTTGATAAAAGAAAATCTTTACCTTTTTATCTGCAAGGAAATCGTGCTTCTACATATATTGAAATTACTTTTTCTGATGTTTAGGGTATAAGTCATGTTCTTTCTCATGCTTAAGATATTTTATGATATTTATTGATAATTATAGTTATTTTACATAGGTTTATTTTCTTTGTTTTAAAGCTGATATGTTCTCAACACTTTAATTATTGTTGCTTATATAGAAACCTTTTTTATATATATGTATTAAAATCTTATGATCAAATTCTAAAAGAGAATACATGTCTCATTTTTTTTTGTTTTTTTCTCTAACAAAAAAGCATTTTCTCTCAATGTTCATGTCCTTACACTCCTTAATAGAATGATGTTGTTGAGTGTAAGATTTATTATTTTTTAGATATCATTCGCATATTTATACTTGTATCTTATGTTTTTTATATATTTTAGGTAGATGTTTTATCTATGAATATATATTTGTTTAATTGTTTACCTTCTCCTATAGTGTATTTTCATCTTTATATTCTTGTTTGTTTGGCATTCCTCCTAATTATAATCCTATGCATGTTTTTTTAGTATTTTTTTTGTTCATTTACCTCTCATTTGAACATTACAAGCTTGTTGTTCAATCTATTTAATATACTTTTCTTGATCATAGTAACTCGTATAAAAGATTTGTTTATTATGATAGAAATGCTATCGAGGTTTGTATTTTTCATAATGTGATTTTCTTAAATGAATATTTCTTTAAGTCTAACCCTAATTATGTCTTCCTTTGTTTCATTTTCTTTTTTTAATTGTATGATTAATACCTTTTCCCTATACATCGCGTTCCATAAATATTCAATTTTTTTTACTAATTTTTTTATATGTTTTAAATCGTTTAGATGTGTTGATCTCAAAAATAACTTTTAAAAAATAAAAAAAATATCATTTTGATACATTTTGGCATGAAAAATACTTTGAAAAGTAATTACAACTACACTCTCAAACAAACAATTAAAACAAGTATCATGTATCAACGACGTCACCTATTATCTCTTTCTTCGTCTAAAATATAGCCTAATCTTGTCATGCATACGCCTTATTGATATACTAGATTTTCCTTACTGCTGAATTGGTATGGTTTTTTTCTTCCACTTTCTTGGCTACTCTTGATAATATTTATTTACCTATAGTCTTATTCTACTAAAGAGTGTGGGCATAAAACCATACAGGATAAACTCTAGACCTTTCAAGACAATTATACTTCGAACATCATCACTTATCATATTGGAGTTGATCTTATTATATGTAAATAAATATATATTATCAATCTACATGTTGATGGCTCTATTAAATGATATAAATTTTGTTTAATAATGCTTATAAGCTCCCTCCCTCCCTCTCTCTCTCTATATATATATAGATATAGATATATATAAACTATAACCACAACACATTCTCTCATGTTTATCTCCCCCCCTTTTCTTTTCTAATTTCTTTTTAAAAAACAAAATAAAATAGGAAAACCTAAACACAAATAGATCTTTAAGAAAAAAAATCAAAAAAGAATTCACCTTTCTTGTCACTTTCTCTTCTTTTCTACACTTTTATTCTTTTTTGGTGGCATGATTTCTTCAATGAAAACAACAAAAGGTGTGCTAGTAGGAAATTAAATGATTTTTTAAAAATATTTAAACGGGTAGTATGCGCGCGCATATATATATATATATTTTTGCATGAAAGTATATTTCACTGCTTTTTCACTATCTAATTTTTTATGTAACGTACTATTTTGGTTATATTAGGTTATATTGGCAAATAAGAAGCAATCCGTTGTAGTCTAGTTGGTTAGGATACTCGGCTCTCACCCGAGAGACCCGGGTTCAAATCCCGGCAACGGAATTTGTTTTTTCTATTTTGTCCCAAGGAGGGGTAATGTGGTCACTTGAGTGAGCTACCCTAAACCAGGCAGGCAAGCAGATCACAGCACAAAACCCTAGTCGTTGTCCCTCACTTATATTTATTTTTCCTCTAGAAACAAATTCCACAGCCTTTCCTCCTCCTCCTCTGCCTCCATCGAACCAGCCAAGCTCGCCCACCATCACAATGGTATTGTTATTATCATTCTTTATTCTATCAAATCTCTTTCTACAGATGTTGTTAATGAATCTCTCTAACCATTTCTTTTTTCTAAAAAAAAAACAAGCAGGCTTCAGAGAAGAAGCTATCCAACCCAATGAGAGAAATCAAGGTCCAGAAGCTGGTCCTCAACATCTCCGTCGGTGAAAGCGGAGACAGGCTTACTCGTGCCGCCAAGGTGCTCGAACAACTCAGTGGCCAAACCCCGGTGTTCTCGAAAGGTGCGTGTCATTCTATAACTCTTTTTTTTTTCTTCTTGAAAGTGCTTTTGTCTTAGTTGTTGATTTTTTTTTACTGTTTTTTAATGAGCAGCTAGGTATACTGTGAGATCTTTTGGGATTAGGCGTAATGAGAAGATTGCTTGCTATGTGACTGTGAGGGGAGACAAGGCTATGCAGTTGCTTGAGAGTGGGTTGAAGGTGAAGGAGTATGAGCTTTTGAGGAGGAACTTCAGTGACACTGGGTGCTTTGGTTTCGGCATCCAGGAGCACATTGATCTTGGAATCAAGTGAGTCTTTCCCCTTATATTTATGGTTACTTGTTGTATCATGGATGTCTTTTATCTCTTATTTTGAATTATATTAGTATTACTTGTGACCCAGTTGAATATGAGGCTTGAACATTATGCCAATTTTGAAGGTTTATGCTAGAATACGTGTGGTTTAGATGGTGCCTCTAGTTTGCTGAAATGGGGTTTATGGAATGTTGCAACCATGGCTCATGAAACATGGTTAGCTTTGTTTGTGGATTAACTTTTTTTTTTAGTGTGGACATAGTTCTAGGTTAGGTTTCTTAGTTTTTTTTGTAACTCGTATTTAAATATGATTTGGCAATTCTAGACTTAAATGGATTTTCAAGAGGTCTTTTATTGTGCATATACACTGAAGGAAAAATTGTGCTTATCCTGATGCATGGGTCATGATTTGGAATTTTTTGATGTTCGAATGAAGATGGATGATGTTGTAGATGGAATATTGATCTTGAAGATAACATTTGTTTAAGTTGCTGCAGCATTCAAGGCTCAAGCTATGCCATATTGTTAGTGCTAGTTTGTTTTGGATTTATTTTTTTCCTGTCCATGGAGGCATCCTTGAAGGATAATTTGGTGATACCTAACTACCTCTCTTGCAACACAGTTATGCCCGACTCCTTTTATCTAGCATTGGACATTAGCGGGACTGTGTTTTTTTTTTTTTTCAATAACTTGACCCGGTACTGTATTGTATATGCTCAGCATAATGGTTTATCATCCCTTCTCAGGTATGACCCTTCCACTGGTATTTATGGCATGGACTTCTATGTTGTTTTGGAACGTCCTGGGTACCGTGTTGGTCGTCGTCGCAGGTGCAAGTCACGTGTTGGCATTCATCAGAGAGTTACAAAGGATGATGCAATGAAATGGTTCCAGGTCAAATATGAAGGAGTCATCCTTAACAAATCCCAAAATATAGGATCTTAGATCTTTTCCTGACTTTTTTAAGTTTAAAGCTTGGGAAGTCAACCTTTGGCAGGTTTTTATGTACCTGGAGTTATAATTTTCATCTAGAATTTCTTGAAGTGGTAGAGAATCTGAAGCTCTATGTTTTTGTGTTCTTGTGTCGCAGCTTGTGTTTTTATCAACATAATTCTGTTCGATTATGCAGATATCAAGCATCCAGTATTCCCGATCAAAATCAATGTGGTTTGTTTGTCTATAATAATTGTGAACTGAGCAGTTGTAGATGCCTTGTAGGTCTTCTAGGTCAGTGGAAAATGATGGCTTTACCTGTTGGATTTGGAATGCAATCGAGTTGAATTGGGTATGCAAATGTTTATGTTTTGGTCTTACCTTGGAAGAATTACATTGATAATGATATTGAAATCTTGTCTTCTGGATTGAGAAATCGTTGTCGTTGGAATCAATTTATGGGCCTCAATCCATTAATCTGGGATTTTGCCCGTTTTTATATTATGTGTTTTTTTTAATGTTAGATTAGGAATCAAATCCAAGACCTTCCTCTTGTCCACTGTGGAATAATCTGTGTCCTCGTCGCAGTCAACTGGTTATCAAATCCAAGTGCCGTATGGATTCTTAGAACTAACAAGGGCTTGTTATGGCTTATTATATGTTTTTCTATGGGTTTTTAGAGCGTACAGGGATTGTTGTTGTAATGATAGTTTTATACTTCTATATTTGGGTATACACGAGAAACAAGGGCTGCTGGAACAACTTTACTCTATGGATTAATGGGCAGTTACAAACAGCCAGTGAAGGTTTGGGCTGTCATAGGAATTTAGGATTGTTATGACAGCCGTAACATGAAGGAAAAAAAGAATGTTATGACAGCTCTAATATACGGGAAAATGGACTGTGAAGGCAGCCTATATTCGTGCTGTCATGATAGCCCAAATGCAAGAGATTCAGAGCTGATACAATAGTTCGGTTTATTTTCTACCCGGTCATGATAGTAGGCCCCTGTCACTGCTTGTCCTCACAAGTGGAAATGAGGGGCTGCCATGGTAGTCCCACTGTGCAAGAAAGGACTGTTACAAAAACCTAAAAAGACATGAACGTAGGCTCCTGTGACTGACTGGCTATTAGCAACTGCGAGCAGTCACGAACTAATCTTATGCATTTTTAAATGCCTGAAACAAATTAAGTTTGTGTGTGTGTGTGTGTATCATACGAATTATGCATTTGGGATGGGAAAATAATACTACATAAATTATCCTTACGAGGCAAGAAATAGTAGTGTGAATTATGCCTATAAAACAAAAAAATAAATTTTAAGTGTATTATGTCTAGAGCTCATGAAATTAATGTTATGTGAATTATACTTAAAAGAAAAAAAAAAGATGTAAATTATGCCTTTGGAGTAGTAGATTTATATTATATAAATTATGAATAAAAGGGCTAAACAAATCTATGAAGTAGATCAAAGTATTGAGATGAGCTAAGTGTAAGGATGAAATTAAAAAAAAATCCATATATTTAAGTAAAATACGAGTGATGAATATTAATATGAATAGATGAATTCAATCAAGTTTGGAGAAATCTGGAAAGTCAGCTTGGGAATCCGAGAGGTACAGTGGGATCTTGGAAGCACGCTTTTCATAAAGGAAGCAAGCAAGATGTCATCCAGATTTGCCTGAATTCAATTAAAAGCTTATTTGTTTTTATAATTCAAAAACGTTTAATTTTTTTCTTTATATTTTTATATAAAAAATAAATTTTAAAATATAAAAATATTATTTTTATATATTTCTAAAAAAATATATATTAAAAATCAACAACAATAACAAATACACAGTAACAAATGAGCTCTAGACATGTTTATAAAGAAAACGTAAAACAAAATTAAAAAATCCGTGGCTAAGATAACATAGGAACTGCATTTAGAAACAATCAGTTCTTCGAATTTAAGTTTTATGCTGCCGTGTTCGTTGGTTTCCAGCAGCTAGTTAGCTCGTCTTCTGGCCCAAGAACTTTCCATTTCTCAGGACCTCAGCAACTCCAGAAGCTCACCCTTCTTCAGCTTTGAGTAACCTTTGATTCCCCTGGACTTTGCTAGTTCCTTCAGTTCAGTCAGTTTCATTTTCTCTACTCTAGGCAGCTCTAACTTGTGGTTGCTGGCTTTGCCCTCTGATGCTTCACTATTCAGCTCAGTAGTGTTCTCTCTTGGGGTTGATGGAGATGGTATTGGGGACTTCTTTGTGAAATTAGACGGTGGTCTGGTTAACTTAACATCTTCCAAGGCATGCTCTGCTTGCGTCTTCTGGTCCTTCGACGCCCGTCGTTTTTGTGTCAGGACCTTATTTCCTTCCCTGACTGTACTTGGGCCTGTCAAAATTATGAAACTCCAAATCAGACATTTAAGTGAGTAAGCAAAGCACACGCATGGCGGTAGGAATGCTGCGAGCAAGTTTGATAATGATGCTAATCATTCAGGGGAATAAGAGATTTAAGGAAAGAATCATGAAATTTTCTTGTGGAGCTGTGTGCTGTCTACAAGGGTTTCGTACATAAACAACAGAGAAACTAAGGGTACTGGTTTTCTTTTTAGATGATAGTATTCTCGTGAAGAAAAAACAATTGGAACTTAAAAGATCATTTCTCCTTGAAACTGCAAGTTAAATGGTTATATCTACTAACAAACACTGTTCTAAAATTGAAAGAAGCATTTCTATCTAATTTACCTTTTGCATCCTTCGTTGAATGGCGAAGAACTTCCAAAATGGAATTGGTTGGGGAATTCTCCTCGGACCTGCTAGCTTTTTTCTTCTTGGTGGCTGTAGACTCTCCCTTTGAGATTGAAGACTGTATCCGTCTGAACAAGGCCATTATCTCCGCCTGGTTAGATGACATAGGTTGTTTTACGTCAGAAGATTGGGACTCTGAATCCTCATCCTGCTTTTCTGTTCTTCCTGGTGCAGAACTTTTCCGGGGAGGTCTGCCTTTGCTACTTCCATCAGACTTTATGCTTGAAACACTAAATTGAAGCACACCATTATGTGATGATGCAAAAGCTAAGGAACCATCTACAATCTCAGGCAAATTTAACAAGCTGCATCAGAAGATGAGCTCTCAGTTTGAAGTTCAAAAAATTAATTGGCCCAATAATAACATACAAAGCGTTGATAGCCAACATTCATGACAAGTCAATGAAATTATGAGGAATGAAGTCTAGGGAAAAAAGGAGGCAAATAAATATGTAAAAGCAAACATGCTAAACGTCTCGCAATGATCTGTTTCTGAATTGCAATCAGTTTAAAATATTAAAGCAGTTTGTACTGTTGGGAGTTTCATCACCAAGGGGACTAGAGGATTCTCCACCAGTCTAAGCAAAACGAGAAAAACCACTGAAACCAGCATAGGAGTACCGAAATCTCAAGGGTTGGGAAATGCAATATTCTTGACTAGATCGCATTCAGCGATGAGTACTGTAATTATCACCGAAGCTGTACTGTAATTACCACCAGACATTCTAATGCCAGACACTTTCATGGGTCATCAAATTTCATGAGTGAAACTCAGGCTTAATGCAAGCTCACCAACACTAAATGAATTCATCCAAGTCCATACAAAACCCAATCGCATACTAGTATTTTCCAGGACACAAGAAATGAAAGAGAGAGACATTTGCAGCCTTTACCATAAATCTCAAAAACTCAAATCACATATTGCCTCATGTTGAGGGAGTCCCAAAATTTTCAATTCATGAAATGGTGGGCACCCATCAAGCACATGTATGGAAGAAAGAAACAGAAGAGAAAAAAAGGAAAGACTGAAAAAAGCAATTTTGCATGCAGCAGATCTATCCATATGTAGTTTTGTCACACAACAAGTTGAATGATGATATGCCCATTCATTCAAAACAAAAGGTCAAACTCGCAAATATAAATAAATGGAAAGTGAGTACCAAGGAGATGATACCTATAAGAGAGTAAAAGGGGCACCACAACTTGAGCTGCTTGCTGAAAGAAACACAAGAGGGTTTGTTGAAGAAAGTATTTTGAGGATAGAAAACAAGAGTTGAAGCCATCCTTCCCAGGAGAACTTTGAGATTCTGAGAATGCAAGTGGATTAGATCCACAGGTAATCTTATATAAGACCACCACCTGTTGGAGTAGAGTAGTTGATTTCGATGGTGGCTAAAGCTAGCTAGGCCACGTCCCACTTTAGCGCGTGGGCTTCACATGTCATTTTGGATACCCGAGCTGACATCAGAGAAAAAGCTGTGCCTTTTCTTTTTTGTGCTTAAAACTACAATTTTTTTTGCCCCAGTAACCCAGTTATAGCTCCCTTCTGATGAGGGCGAGGGGAGGGAATTTCTATAAATATAAAGAAAGAGAATGGAAAGTCTGAGGCTGTTCTCAATGAGCTTCTTCTAAGGTGGAACTTTCCCGCCTTCATCCACTTCCAGTGTTGATTTTAATGGCCATAATGGCTAGACCAAAGTTCTCTCTCCAAATATCAAAAGCAGCAGAGGAAAACACTCTTTTCTGTTTAAAGATGTGTTCTTTTTCAATAAGCCACATCCAAAGTTCACTCTTTTATCTTCAAATTTACACTTTTCTCACGCAACAGTACCCATCCCACCCTCATCAACCCAAGCCAAATATAACAAAATCACTGACTGGAACAAAAATAAGTAAATCTATGCATTTTGTGAAATGTGCAATCTTGATAAGGTAATAGAACCGCTTTACATGTCTCCAAAAAGTGAAATCGAGTCAAGGACCTGTTGTTCTATATTGAAACTTTGTGCAGAGCTTGAGTCTTGAGAAAATGGGTATGCAAAGATCGGTGATTTCCAAGAGAGTGTGTTCGTTTAGGCAGATGTGGGATTAGGGTGTCCCAGTTTGTTTCTTGAATATTTCAGGATTCGTTTGTTCGTAAAAAAGATATATTTTTAAAAAATGATTTAAAAAAAAAGTAAATTAAAAAAAAAATTTAAAAATAAAATATTTTCTAATGTTTGGTAGTGTTATGAAAAATAAAATAAAAAATATTTTTTAATATTTGATTATGTTATGAAAAATAAACTAGAAAATAATTTATTAATATTTTATTTTTCTGAAGTTTATTAAAATAATAAGGAATAAATCTTATAAATTAAAAGGTTGAATAATAATAAAATTGAAAAAAATTCATAAATTATCTCAAATAAAATAATTAATAATCAAAATAATAAAGATCAAATCTAAAAAAAATGAAGAAATTAAAATAATAATAATTAACATTTCATAAAGTATTTCAAGTAAAATAAATAACAATTAGGATCAAATTTGATAAAAAAAATTTCATTAAAAAAAATAATAGAAGAAAAGCAAATAACAATTATAAAAATGAGGACCAAAGTTAATATAAAAATTAAATTTTAAGAAATGAAATTGAAAAATAAATATTCAAAACAAAAAATATATATATATATATAGCAATTAAAAATTTGAGGATCAAATTTGATATAATCAGCAAATAATGACATTTCTAAATTTTTCACAACTTCCAAAAAGTGTTTTTCTTCTAAATTTTTCAGGAAAACACTTTCCTGAAAATCAAGTCAAATTTTTCTTTGACTGGAAAATATTTTTCATTTACCAACTTTCCTAACAACAAACAAATGCAAGAAAGTTTGGAAAGTAATTTTTCAGAAACCACTTTTTAAAAAACAAACACAAAAAAGTTTGGAAAGTGTTTTTCTAAAAATTACATTTCGGAAGGTTTTGGTTATTACATTGCTGTTATTAATTCTCTCATTGTTGTTCGTGGAATTCAATGATATGTGTGCATGTGGCATATAGTCTTCCTGAGAAAGGAGTAAACTATTCATTGAGATGATAGTATTGAGATGATAGTGAAATGCTTTTTTTTTTTGTAATTTAAAATGTTTAAGTAAATTTATATATATCCTTCTCAAGATTTTTAAAGTTGATTATATAAGTTTTTTATAGTTTTAAAATTTATAGCCCTCAAAATAAAAAATATAATTATAATCATAAGTGTTTTTTTGAACTTGTACTATCTGAATAATATTTTATATAATAGTTATATCAGGTTTCTTGAAGAGAATATACACAATAAAAAAGTAAGTTAAAAAATTTTCTTAGAGTTTTATTGTTTAAAATTTATATAATAATTACTTGAAAATTATTTTTTTTTACCTTGAATAATTACTTTAAAATTGAGTTATCATAAATTATTAGCCATCCAAATATTTAGTCTCTAACAGAAATCTATACTAATCAATAAAAAAAAAAAGATTATTATATCTTTAAGGGTTAATAATTACTTCAAAATCATATTGTACTATTTACTAATATTCTATTTATAGTAAGTCCTAAAATTTTTATAAATAACAAAATATCAGTTGACCTTGTGAATAATATCACATATTATTTCAAGATAATTTTATAAATTTATTATTCAAATTCATACTTAATTTTTATAAGAATTTAAATTTTTTATATTAATTACATTATAGTCTCTAATTCTTAAAATTTATATATAATCAAATTATATTTAATTAGTTATCCCAGTTTAAAATCTGACTAATGATTTTTATATTTGTCCCCCGTTAGGTTTCCAATTAATTAGCCTAAATATAAATCATAATCTAAATAAAATGAGATTGAATAAATTAATTTATTATCAATTCATCGATTTAATTTGAAGATTAAGTATAATATTTAGCAATTTCTCATGCTCCCCTATATATTAAAAAAGTTACAAGTGTTTTGAATTAACATTTGAGTAAATAGTTTTTTAGTACAATTATTATCCCTTCATTCATAACATTTTGATTTAGACATTATAGCATAAATTGTGTTTACTCTATTAAATTATATTTATTCTTAATATTATAGTCATTGATTATTTGGATAAGATTTGAAAATCTTTTCAAATTTTATTTTATATTATGTAAGGATATACAATCAATATTATTTGAAAATATATGAAATATTTCTCTTAATTCATGTAAGATGATAAATCTTATATTGATTACTTAAATACCTTCATATAGTTCATACATAATTTTTTTATTATTTTTTACATCTGATTGAGACAACATGTAGCAAAATTAAAACATAACATTTTCTATATAACATAACTTAGTGATCTTAAGCTTAAGGATGACTTAAACAACTATCAGGTGAGCCTTTTCATAAAAACAATTGATTTTTTCATATTAAATTCTCATACGAGTTAGTTTAGTGTTTATGTCTTCTAACAAGCATCTACATACTAATTTTTTGTATCCCTTATATCTCAATTTTTTAAAACAATTACTTTTTTTCATAAAAAAAAAGAACATAATATATGCTAGTAATAACTATAATTAATATCAAGTCTTAATAGAGCATTAACCAGAAATATTTAAGAACAATGATTTGGTATAATATGAATCCCATAATTATAATAAATTTATAATTTTCTTTGTAAAATATTTTTTCTAGGATTTTATGTTTACTTTAGTTTAATTAATCAAATATTTGATAAATATTAAAGATAAATAAGCTTTTATTTATAGTTAAATATGTTTACATGAACAAAATCAATATCACATACAACCAATCAAATAGCTATAAGACATATACATATTAGCAATCTCACACTTGCACTAAAACTAATTACTCATGTATCAAATATGATATTTCTCTACTTGACAATAATATTTTTATTGGAATAGTGGCTTAGCAAAGGGACCTATAAGATTCTTTTTATTAGGTACTTACTTTTTATTTATATCTTTTTTTTCTATGATTCTCTAATCAAATAAAACTATTTAAGTATATTTTTATATTATTGATGAGAAATTGGTTCATTTACTTGTACAATGACTTCATTGTTATTATAGTACGAGGCTATTAGACCAACAATGCTAGAAATAACACTTAGTTTAATGATGAACTTATTGATCCAAACAATATTTTTTGTCCTCTCAAACATAAAGATATACTCAATTTTAGTTGTAGAATTTAATTTAGTCTTTTATTTGGAACTTTTTCAACTTACATCACTATCATTGCAAATAAAATATAACCATATTGTATTTCTTATTTTCAATATTTTATTGAAAACTAGCATGTAAATAATCATGGACTATTAGTTCATCTCCTCTATAGACTAAAAAAGATTCATAGTTTTTCTTAAGTATTTAAGAATATTTTTAATTATTTTTTAGTGATTTTTACCTGTATCAGATTGATATCTACTTGTTATGCTCAAATTATAAGTTACATCTAGTCTTGTACATAACATTACATATATTATGAATCTTATGCCCAAAGTATATGAAATCAACTTTTTATCTTATCTCTCTCAGTTTTTGTTTTTTTAAAGTATATATTCTTTAAAAGATGTATATTATATGAAATCGATTGCTAAACTATTTTGACATCTTATATATGTATATGGATTAAGATAATTTAAGCAATCTTTTAGATCTATCTATATAGATCTTTATTCCTAATATATATAGGTTACTTCTCTCATACTTTTCATAGGGAAATTCTTAGATAACTAGGTTTTCACTAGCTCAAATAAAGAAATGTTGTTTCTTATTAATAATATATTGTTTATATATAATATTAGAAAAATAGATATATTCCCACTAACCTTTTTATAAACACAAGGTTCATCGATATTCTTGATGAAATCAAGCTATTTGATTATTTCATGAAAATAGATATTCTAACTCTTTGAAGATTACTTAAGTCCATAAATAGATTTTTATAGTTTACATACTTTGATAGTAAATTTTTTAAATTTAAAACTTTTAAGTTATGCCAAACACACATCTTCTTGAAGATTCCTATTTAGAAATACAGTTTTGACATCTATTTTTCAAATCTTATAATTATAATATATAACTATAACAAGTAAAATCCTCATAAATTTTAACATAGTTACAAACAAAAAGGTTTCATCAAAGTTAACTCATTTGTCTTTATTTGTAACTTTTAGTAACTAGTTTAGCTTTGTATATTTATATATTAGTATCCATATTAGTCTTTTTTTTTAAGACCTACTTACATTTAAAAAGTTTTATCCCTTTAGATGGATTAACTTGTTAGTGTACATGAAATCCATTTTACATTTCATGACCTCAATCTATTTCTTATAATCAATATCAAATATTGATTTTATGTAATTGATAGGCTCATCAAGTAAGGAAAACTCATTATTTTTAACTTTTCATGAGAAGTTTATAACTCATTGGTACATGACGTGTCTTACCAAATCTACAAGTTTTATGTTTATTAAGTTTTAAGATGAACACCTAATGTTATAGTCTTAGGCTTAGGTTCTAATCAGTTGTTAGTTTATCGTTCTTAAACTTCTATTTTCCTTCACTCCTTCTAAGAATGAACTTTTTCTTTAGAAATGTAGCATGTTTTAAGACAAACTAATTTGCTTAATAGGACGATAAAAATAATATCCAATAATTTCTTTTAGATATCCTACAAAATTATGTTTATCTAACTTAACTCGTAACTTCTCAAACACAATATGTTAATTTAAGTGTTACATTTCAAATCTTTAAATATGATAAGATTGATCTTCTAGTACTTTATATCTCATATAAAATTTCATCAATAGATTTTAATGGAATCCTTTTTAAAAAGCAAGCATTAATTTATAGGGCATAACTCTAGAAGGAGTGTGGAAAGCCTGCATAACTCATTATGGATTCTATCATATCCAAAAAGGTATAATTTATCCTATTAGAAACTATATTATGTTATAGTGTTTTAATAGGTGTCTATTATAAGAAAATCTCATTCTCTTTTAGATAATTGTAAAAATATTAGTTGAAGTATTCACTACCTTGATCCAATCCAAATATCTTAATACTCTTTTCAATTTATATTTCAACTTTACTTTTGAATTGTTTGAATCTTTTAAGTGATTCAAACTTTCATTAACTACACATGACCATATCCATTATGGTAATCAATGATGAAACATGTGTATCCATCTATGACACAAAATCATTATTGCTCCACATACATTCATATATATTAAACTTAACAATTCATTAAATCTTTTATTTTTTTAGTAAAGCGTGTTTTAGTCATTTTATCTAATAATCAAGCTTTGAAAGTTTCTTATGATTCATAATCAAAATAATCAAATATCTTTATTTATGTAACTTAGTGATTCTTGTTTTATTAATATGACATAATCTATAATGCCATAAAAAAATATAAATATTGATTATCTAACAGGTTTTTCTTGCTATTTATATTGAACCTGGACATTTTAAGATTGGTTGTATACAAACTATTTGTATGAATACCAAATCCATAATATATATTGTTTTTATAAAGAAACAATATTTTTCCTTAATAATAAGTTTAAATCCATTCAAAAATAGATATGTTGTTGATAGAAAGTGCTAAAATAAAATAACAATTATCAAGTTCTACAACTTATTTGGCAAAATTAATGCAACAACCTTACTTTATTACCAACTTATACGTTTATTTTACCTTTATTCATTCATAAACACATATGAAGTAAAGTTTCAATAAGTTTATTAGCTTTCATAGTTGCAAGATAATCTTTGTAGTTCCTCTTATGGTAGTTTTTTTTTACCATAATGATAATAAATACTCTAGTCTTTCTTGATGTCCATAGTAAGATTTCACGTTTAGATAGTAAGACCAAGTCAACACTTAACTAATGATTCATGACAAGGTCTAATTAGCCTGATTTTTAAAATAGTCCATCATTCTCAACATGTAAGTGTTCATCAAGAAACCCTTTAAGATATATAATTATTACAAAGGCATCCATATTCCTATATATGAAGAATTGGATTTTCAAGAATATATAACATTCTTTCATATTTGAGAACAATTCTTATATTTTCATATCAATTCAAAAGTTTGGTATAATTAATTTATTAGCATTAAATATGGTATATATGAATATGTTTATTTTTACTCATGGTAATATATCAACCTATTCATGCAAAGATAACGAGTATTATTTTCATGTATATATATTTATAACTAAATTTAAATAAGGTTTTTACTTATAATTTGATCTCTCACTATTTTTCAGCAAATTAATGGCCTTCACTATTAATCCAAGAAATCATGCTTAGATCTTCTAGTGGGTTAGGATCTTATTTAATTTATAATCGTAAGTAAGTCAACAAACCAAAATAAACTAAATTAGATAGGTGACATAACTTATCAATCATATCTATGTATGACTCCTATATTAGTTAGGTAATGACTTTTTTATTTAAGCATATTGTATATATTTAGCCTAACTACTACCTTTAATGTTATATGATCATATGTAACTCATATAATTTAGTTAAGAAGGATCTAATTCATAGTATAAAACATATTCAATTAATGATAACATTGAGTAGCTCAATAAATTATCCATAAATGAAATTATGGTTTTATACATATAAAATCAAAAGGTAACATATCATGTTTCTAACATTTATTTTTTAACAACGAAGATAATTGCTTGTTACACATATATAATATGAATATAACACAAAGCAATGAACGTAGTAATCAAAAAAAGTAAATTTCATTACTTATATAAGAATAATTATCTTACAATATTGCTTTTTAACATCTTCTAGATATGGTTCAAATTGTAAATTTAGATACTTAAATGAATTTAACTTGAAACATGAAAAAATCCTAAGGTAATTTAAAATATATTTTACTGAAATAAAGAATGATAATGAATATAAAAGACACTTATCAAAATATTGAATTAAAAAAAAAAACTACTTCACACAAAACTTAAGTTATTTCAAGGGTATCTCAAATTAGAAGATTTCAAATCTTTTTTTTTTCAAGTTCACTAAATTTTCTAAATTTTTTCTCTTTATAAACATTCTAGTGAAACATTATTTTATGATATATAAGGATGACATGATTATCAATTCAAAAAATCATTCCATAACTCAAATAATATAATTTATTTTTAAAAAATGTTCAAATAAATTCAAGTCAATCACATATTAATTTCTCAAAAATTAATTATTAATTAATATTATTTGAGTGAGTAAATAAATTAAAGTAATTCATATCCAAAATCCACAATGTAATCTTTATAATTAACATATAAATTAATTAACTAATTGATCAAAAAGAAAAACTTATATCCAAATCACATATAAGTAGATAAATTCTATTTTTGGTTCAAAATCATAAAACCTAACTAAAACACCAATTGTGATTCAAATGCATATATATAGAATTAAGTACAAAATGAGACTTGTTGACTTTATTATCTTGCTTGATTTGATGATTTCAATAAAAAAGCTCTTAAAAAGCATATCATATCATTGTAGGTGGTAGTTGTGATGGTGGAGGTTACATTTATAATATCGCTTGCTTTTAATTACTTCTACTCATTTTTTCTAACCTATTATATTGTTTTTTTCTTATTCCATTCTTGTTTACCCATCTTTTCTAGTTTATTCTTTGGTGAAGGTCTATATGATTAAATGAAAGAAAAAAAATAACATTAGAAAGTAGAGAGATGGTGTCTTTTTTTTTTTACGTATAGAGCTTCACTTGTTAGTTCATAGAAAAAGTAATTGAGAAAGGTTGTGTTCTTAAAGATTGGTCTTTGATATTTTTACATCATCGGTCTCATATGTCTTTGAAGAAATAAAATTGATGAAAGGTTTATGTGTGTTTTAATCAATAAAAGTAACTTCTAGTTGTTATAGAAGAAGTTAAATATGATGTCAAAAAAGTCAAATATGAAGCCAAACTAATTATATAAAAAATGTCAACATTATAAAAATAACATTTCTATAATAAATGAACAATTTCAAAATACAATGAAAGTATATTTTATTTTAGTTTCTTTGTTAATTAATTATTTAATGAAAAAAAGTACACTAAATCATGTTGGGAGAAGATTGAAAGTTAAAGTTTCTAAGTTATTTTTTATTTTCTTCTCTCTTTTTTTTCATCTATCAATCCATCTTTAGCTTGCTCCGATCCTTTTTCTTGTCGATTGATGATATCATAGAAAACTTCAAATAAAACTTGGGCTTTAAATGGCTAGTGTCGTGGCATGCATAACATCAAATATCAAGTTATCCTTACTAGATTAAAAGGGTTTGGGGTTAATTAATAAATTATGATTTTGAAAGAGTTGTTATCTAGTATCATAATTACTAAAAAACTTAATGGTTTGCAAGAATTTAGGTAAGGAAACTAGTTTTGCAAGGAAAAACACACCACTTCTAGTGTAGTTAACCTATAGTAGCGACATTGTTTAGTGATTGTTTTTCTAAGTCATGGTAGTATCTGTTAGTATATGCTTTATCAAGTTAAATTGTAACCATTTTAAAACTCAAATTTTAACATCGCATTCATTTCTTACTTTGTATCTTTAATATATAAAAATATACTTTATAATGTAAATCTATAACCATTCTAAGGCTAGCAATTTAGGTCAACCTAAATAGCAAATAAGTGTAACTCCTCTCTTTTGAATAAAGCATACAACCCACTCCAACCTCTAAAAAATGTATTCTAAGTGTCAATGAGTTTGTCTTGTTAATATATTTTTTTATGATATTTATGATGTCAAAATCAAAGCTCTAATATGACCTAGTGGCTTGTTCTTTCTTTTCTATTTTCTCTCCTCTCTCCTACCATGATAGCCATGTGCATTTAAGTTCTTCTTTTGTATAGCATGAAAAAATTGTTTATGCATGGGTATAGGTTAACAAATAAAAAAAATATACATCAAGGTTTTGTTCATGGATCATAATCCTACTTGTTGGAGCTTAGCCTAAATAGGTAAGAATTTTTAGCCATTTAAGCAAGTTCTAAAACAACTATTTTTTTTTAAAAAAAAAAGCAATTTTTTTCTTGTACTATCACCAATAAATTTGATTTTCTTCTTATTCATTATGTAAATGTAAACTTTTGGTAAGTAATAAGTACAAAAACGTATTTCAAATTCTCAATTATGCTTCCATCTTTTTTATTTATATATTAATAAGATAGTAATTGACGCCTTTTTATTTATTTGTAGGTAAGTAGTTTTGCAAAAATATTGTTTCGATTAGAGTTATAAGTCTAATATTAGTGGAGATGAAGCATAGAATAGAGACTCGGTTTGAGTTAATCTTGGTAAATCCATGGAGATAAAAATTAAAAAAATAAATGAACCTATTAAATTTGACAAGTTCCTTTATTGGATTCACATTCCTTATAATTTGACAAGTAAGAGTTTTGGTTTAGAAACTTACATTCAATAAATTTCCAGGGTTCTCTAAAATGTTCATTTAGAATCCTATTGTTGGATAATAAAAGTAGAATATCCAAAGCTAAAATAAAGTATAAATACGTTATCAATAACCTCATATTTATAGAGATAATGATTATTATTTGGTAAAATTAGTGGGGGATAAGGAAGAGTGTAAAATGAAAAGTCAATATCAATAAAAGTAAGAGTTTTTAAATGGTAAAGTCGAGAGACTAATGGAGTAGGCAAAAGAATAAAGATATCATTAAAGCAATTAGTCTCATGTAGTCTTATGATTATTGAAATTATAGGTGATTTTATAAGCTTCTATATACCTCATGATTATTGAAAATATAGGTGATTTTATAAGCTTCTATATACCTCGCCACCTAAATGTATTAGATAATTGTTTGAGTTATTTTAGGTCAGATTAAGGTTAATACATTTAAATATTTTCTCAAGATGATGTAAGTAGTCTTAAGATAATGTTTGGTAAATGTCTTAAGTTAGAAATGACAAAAACATATTTGATAAAAAAGATAAAAAACAAAAAAATAAGATCAATTTTTTATGAAAATTTTAGAGTAAACTTATATATTTTTAAAACAGTAAGTACAAAATAACATGTTTCTTTTGTCTTCATTGTCTTTATTTTTTTAGTTATAAAACAATAACTAACACACTTCATAAAAACAGGTTGGCATATAAAAAATCATATTTATTTTAACCCTTATTGTTAATTATCTTTCATTAAATAATAAATAAGATCTAATGTTATATTAGTTTTTATTTATTTTTATTATTATTTCCCTTTATTTTTTATGAAAAAATATATTTGAATCCAATAAGTGACATTTTTGTTATTAAAGTGACCATCTTAAATAAACGAGTGAAACAATTAGATAAAAAAAATTAACAAGACTCCAATTGTTTAGAAAAAAAAACTTAGTTTGGATTATAATTTCTAAAAGAATTTAGAAAGATTATTCTTTTATATATATATATATATATATAAAGATGTTGCTAATATGTTTTATAGCAAAACAATTCTATTATAAACTCAAAACATGATGTATAAATGGATGACATATATTTCAAATACTGAAATAGTGACATACTAAGTGATATATTATAAAAAGATATCTCGTCAATATTCTAAAAAAAATCTCTATAATTTACTTTATTTCATAGCAAAGTAAAAACTAAACGAAATTTAATAAATAATAATATCCAAAATATATTTTAATTTATTTAAGAATTAAAAAAGGAGACCAATGAACAAAATAATAGAGGGAGAAACTAGAAGAAAAACATTTATTAAAAAAAAACAACCCGCTCAACCTAGATTACATTAGACACGCAACCTAGGACATAAGAACAATATAACCTCAGACAAAAAAATAAAAAATATAAAACTCAATTATCGATTAACTAAATGTTAAAAGATAACATTGAAAAAATTCAATTCACAAATTAATCCAACATTGAATAATAAAACTAAAAAAAATAATTTAAAACAAAAAAAATTAAATCAATCCAAGTCAACAAATTAAATTTGCGAAATTGGTCATAAGTCCAAAATAATCCTATACAAAGAAAAGTAAAAATAAAAAAATATAAAATTCAATTCTAAATCAACTTAATATTAAAGGATAAAATTAAAAAAAATATAAAAAAAAATCAATCGAATTTGATCTAGAACATGAGATCAAGATTACTTGCAGAAGGAAAAATAAAAAAAAAATAAGAAGAAGAAGAAATAAAGCTCAATTCTTAATAAATTAAAAGTTGAATGATGGAATTAAAAAAATCTTAAAATAAAAATAAATAGTAAAAAAATAAAAATAAAATTCACATATTATGACACATTGCAATTTTGAATAGAGTGGTGTGAAATCCAAAGAGACAAGAGAAACAAGGAAGAAAAAAAATGAAAAGGCCATCAAAGCCTTACGATGTTCATTGACACAGCACTTCCTCTGAAAGCTTCATCGAGTCGTTTCCAACACCACCAAAGCTGGTGATGGTGTTCTAGCACCGAATGAAGCCACACATATAACACCATCAAAGTTGGAGGTGGTGTTCTAGCACTGAATGAAGCCACACATATAACTAGAGCACGATGTCTTTTCTCATATGTTGATGTATGAACCTAGAAGTTTATAATCCCTTAAACTTTAATGGTTCTAAATTAATATTATTTTATTTTATTTTTTAAAATTAAAATTTAATTAAGACCCATAATTTTTTATTGATATTGCTAGATTTTCATATCTAGACAACCAAAATGAATTGTTAAGTTAAATCTAAAATAAAAACAATGTAGAAAATTCAAATTAAAAAAACACAAGTGACAAAAACATAAGACTTGAACATCTCTACGACCCGTGCATTTTAATTCTTGATACTTCAGAGAAAAAGGAGCTTAATATCTGTTTAATATCCAAATTCGGAACCCAAAGCTTTCATTGTTTTAAATCAATAAAAGTTCATTTAACTTCCACAAAAACAAGTATCAACCATGCGATGAACTTTTTTCGGCGATCCTCTAATTTAAACAACTAAAACAAATCATTGATTCTAATCCCAAATAAATCCAAGGTCAAAGGAACACATTGAAAAAAAAAAAAGCTTAGTTGAAAATTGGCAGAGAACTTGATGAACAAGACTTTTGGCACACCAGAATAATAACAGATAAAACGGAAAAACGATGTGATTTTCACTCCTTTATGCAATCTCATAGCTATGGAAATTAACAGAATAGTGTGACTGTCGAATGGAAGACCATCATACAGTTAATAGAAATTCTAGGGAAACAACGTTGGCATAAAACAATGCATGCGATGACATAAAACAATCTGCGCCGCAAAGGAAACAGACACTTCAAGGCTGCAGACAGATGAAACGAGAAACAAACGAAGGCCAATGTAGCGGCAAGAACTCCATGCGAATCAACCATTTGCAATCTTCTTCAAGCTGTAATGTGGCAGCTATAGCAAGGGGCTGTGTCTGTGCACCCTGTGAAATCAATAATAACCTCTGTTTTCTATTTGACCTTAAAAAATCAACATTCTTCTAGTCGTATTCGTCTCCAGTCTCTTGTGACTCGTGATTCGGTGGGAACATTTTTCCTAATCACTTTCAACACCCAAAGAGAGTGAATTACTTGTGGACTACAACTTTGGCTTTATTATTATTATCATACAGCTAAGAGAACCTCCTATGTGGGGCTCTGTCAATGCAATAAACAATCCAAATCATAGAGGATGAACAGAAAGGCCAAACTTTCAAAAATAAATGGAAACTGGCAGGATCAAACATGCGCCGAATTAACGAAAGTGGGAAAAAAATAATTCTTGGGTTCATGATACAACATTAAAATCGACCACTTTTTCCCCTCTACAGAATGGAAATGATTCATCCACAAGGCTAAATTCAGAGTAAATAAAAAATAGAAATCACTGCTCTTTTCTCCATCCAACGATCAAAGCTACTAATTAAACACCCAAATAATGATTTCAACCTCTCCTTTTCATTTTTTTTCGCCTTTACAGCTACTCTTCTTCATGCTCAAGTGTATAACCAATTAAACAATCGAAATGATTTCTAGTAATCAGCATTTCTCTACTCTAAATTCTTAACAAACAACATCACCTTCTAATTAACCACACCTTTTGAGAAGAATAAGGAATACTATTAGGAAAACTATGGATGATAGCCCAATTGCCACACCAAGAACAACCTTATTAGGTCCATGGTGACCCTCTTTCTTGCTGCTGGAATCATCACTTTCATCATCATAATCTGATGAATCACTCCCACTATCATCTCCTGATGAATCATCCTTTGCAGGAGGTGGTGACAATGGCAATCCATGCTTATCACAAGGAGCAATTCCAAGCTTCAATTTTGATGACAAAATCGTATGATTGTAACACAAATTGCTATTTCCACCAACCTTGAACACAGCCAATCTCTTCATAAAAGTAAGATTGAAAGGCAAAACACCATGAAACTCATTGTTCCCAAGATTCAAGTGCCTCAAATTCTTCATTTCTGCAAAAAACTTTGGTATTGTACCATTGAACTGATTTGAACTCAGATCAACATGAGCTAAATCAGGTATTGCTGATATTGAATCCGGGATCGCCCCAGATAAGGAATTGGACCCTAAAGATACATTCTTTAGTGAAATCAAGTCACCAAAATTACTGGGGATTCCCCCAGTAAGTGCATTAGAGGAAAGGTTGAGACTTTCAAGATTTTCAAGAAGTGTAATGGAACTGGGCATCCTTCCTTTAAGCCCATTTCCTGAAAAATCAATGTGGGTAAGATTGAAAGGCAGATGTTTTGGTATGTAGCCAGTGACATTAGCATTGGTGATAGTAACGGACCTAATCTTATGCATATTACCAAGAACCACATAAAGACCACTTGTAGTGATTGGCACATTACTTACAGTGAGATCAGTGAGATTGACAAAGCGAGAGAGCCCAACACCAGTGAGGTGTTTAAGAGAGTGAATGCAACTGAAAGAACGGAGAGAGAAAGCAAGATCTAGAGGGAATCTAACAGAAGTAACAGGACAATTGGTGAAAGAGAGAGATTGTAGAGTAGAGAGGGATTTGAGGGCAGTGTAAGAGAGAGAGAGGTCAGAGGAGCAGTTGGAGAGGTGAAGAGAGACTAGGTGGCGGAATGGGGATGAAGAGTCACAAAGGGTGGCGTTGTGAGGAGAGGGTTGGGAGCAAGGGTCTTTAGCCGTTGGGATGTCTAAAGATTGGAGGGCTCTAAGTTGTTTGGGGTCCAAAGTGGAGTGAGCAGAAGGAGAGGGAGTTTTGGTGGTGGGTGGAGTCGGGGAGGCCGTGGGGGAGGAAGAGGGTGGTAGAGTGGCATTGGCGGTGACAGTGGCAGCTTCAGCTGTGGTGGTGAGGAGGAGGAAGAGGAGGAGAGGAAGGCAGAGGGGTGGCTTCGGTGGTGGTGAGGTGAGTGAGTGAGAGAGAGCCATTGTGGAGAGAGAGAGAGAGAGAGAGAGAGAGAGAAGTGAGCCTCGGAGAGAGTGAGCTTTGTAAGAAAGCGTGTACAGATCGTTGTTTGTAAGTGAAACGTGAGAGCTTGGGGGGAGTGAGGGACAGTTGGGATTTTACCTTCTTTGATCGCCCTGGATTTGTACTTATTTGCAGAAATGCAATCAAAATTCATCTGTCCGAGCATGCCTTTTCATGGGCTCATAGGCTGTGATTATGGCTGTGAAACTGTTATTTTCATATATCATTTTCAGAATCTATATGTATAGATCTTCACGGAGGGAGATGAAGAGGAAATTATTTTTGTATTTAAAAAATATTTTTAAATTTAAATTTATTTTTTTATGTTTCCATAGTTTTATATTAAAAAAAAATTATTTTAATATATTTTCAAACAAAAATACATTTTAAAAAAACTCCTCTCTCTATCTCTAATACATGTCGCTGTCGCTAATTCAGCAGGAAAAACAAAAGCAAGAACATGTCCGTGGTAATAAATTAAGATTAAATACTAATATAAGATTTGAGCCTTTGATAGGAAGGAAGGTCCTTTGGGTAACTAAACACTAAAGGGGGCATCCAACCGTTCATTTCTTTTCCCATCAATATAAATATAATAATTTCTCTTTCCTTGCTGATTTCCTTCCTGTAAGCTTCAAATTTCTTTATTATCTTTTTTTTTCCAAGGAAACTAACATTCATGAGCCGTTCTGGTAGATTTCCCTTTGTTAAATATCGGGACTATCTATTTGACACGTGTCGTGCATTGGATTTTTTTAATATATGCTTTTTATATTAAAAACTTTAAATAAATTGAAAATTTGTACATGCATTAAGAATTATTTGGGTAAATAAATAAATAAAATTAATGAATGTTGTGTGTATGATTTTTTTAATGAATATTTTCATATAAAAATTTTTAGATATAAATTGAACAGCTTATATATATATATATATTAAGAATTATTATTTGTGTAAGTAAAAGATTGTGCATATAAATTGAAAAGCTTGTATATACATGTATTTAACTAAATATATTAAATTATTTGTGTAAATAAAAGAAACATATTCTTCATGCTAACTAAAAATAAAATAAATAAAATAAAAATAAATATTTAATCTCACAACATGAATTATTTATCAAATTGTATTCAATAAATTTATTTATTAAAAAATTATTTAAATAAAATCATAATAGAAAGACACGCACATAAAATTGATTGGATAAAAAATTAAAAAAAATAATGTCTAAAAGCACTAAATATAAAAAAAATGAAACTTAATTTTTAGCAAATCAAATATTCAAAGATGAAATAGAGGGGAAAAAATCAATTACATAAAAGAATCTAAAATAAAAATAATTATTAAAAAAATAAGAGTGAAAATTAAAATAAATTAGAGAAAAACAACAAACTTCCTATTAGAGATTTAAATTAAAAAAATAACTTTAATAAAAAAAATCAAAGAACGAGGATTAAATTGGAAAAAGTAATATATCATAAATTTAGATTAAATGATAAAAAATTAAAAAAAAACTTTACAATATGACTAGGAAAAAAATTAAAAATCAAAAGAATAATGATTAAATTAAAAAAATTGTAATAAATTAAAATTGGAGGTCTAAATTGAAAATAAATAAAATTCTTACAAAAAAGTAAAAAAAAATAAAATTAAAAATAATAAGAATTAGAGTTTATATATTAACAATAAATATGATCAATTTATAATTTTTAGGAGATGAAAAAAAAAAGAAAAAGACTTATTAATGACAAATTAATAAACCACAATCAACACACACCATACTAGAAAGAAAAGGAACACAATGATGCCTCCATTAATAATACAAAATGATGATTCTGAGCATTAAAAAACTTAAATGACCCCTTCAAAGAACATGACCGCCTCTACACGCTAGCAATATGACAACACACACCAAAACGTCTTGAATTTAGAATTAATTAGCCTTCCTCAAGGGATTAAATTATCTTTTATACATATAGAAGTGTGTGTAAAATGGAAGCCCTTAAATTTCATGGCCACTTGGTCCACCTACTTTCCTTTTTATCCCTTTATAGTTTTTTTAGTTTTTATAATTTTAATTTTAATCTAAAAAATTATTTTCTGAACATTTTAATAAATCATTAAAGCTATAAAAAAAGAGAGAGAGAGAGAGAGAATTTGTCTGAAAATAATAATAAAAATGTTATTCAATTATCACAAACCAAAACAAATATGAAGAGGTCTTGGTACCAACAAAATCCATTCAACAAGAGGATCTCATTAAGGTATTTATAAGTCTTTATTTTGCAGAAAAAATATATCAGGATTGAGCAAGATTTTTTGCTTTATATTTGTTTTTGTTTTTGAACTATTTTTAGAGTTTTTCAAGTTGAATAATTAATTTATTGAAAAAAAATTTTAAGGATATTTATTATGTGTTTTTAAGGAAAAATAAGTTAAAAATAAATTTTTAGAAAAAATAAATCACCTTTATAATAATCAAATTCCAAATAAATACAAGATGTGTTGTTTATCGCTTTGAAAAAAAAAAGACATCATCACTCCTTAATGAAAAGAAAAAAAAAAGAAGTTAAAAGCATTCATGTCTATCTAATCATCTTTTAAAGGTGAATACATAAGGCCATCTAGGCTTGTGCTTTATTTTTTTTATTTTTTTATTTAATATTTATTTTTCTATTTTTCTATTTATTTTTTAATTATATTCTTTAATATTTAGTTGATTTTAAATTAGATTTTATAAATTTTTTTGCTTGTATTTTGTAAGTTTATCATATTCTCAAATAATCATCTTTATATTTGGTTGATATTCAATATTGTGTGTATAAGTTTTGTTATCGGATAATTAAATAAAAATATTTTTAAAATTAAAAAAATTATTAAACCTAATGAAATCCATTACTGGAATTATGAATTAACTTAATTAATTAAAAATTAAGTTTTATAATTTATTTTAATTTATTTTTTATAAAATTCTCATATTCTCAATCAAATAACTTGACATTGAATTGGTGTTATTTTTGTTATTATTATTATTTATTAAATTAATTTTTTTTTAAGACTTAAGTTATCAAACCTAATAAAATTCATGATTAAGATTCCAGGTTTGACAGGTTAAGAATTGAAACTCAGATTAACTCAGTACATCAAGGTCTTAATTTTTTTTAAATATTATTTTAATTTTTTTAAAAATTAAAATATGTTATTACCGGACATCTAAATTATTTCTAAATCAATTGAATCTATCATATCTTATCAAAGCAACCCTATTTAATTTCAAAGGTTAAATGAAAAATCAGGTTATGTTATTTCAAGGTTTATTCCTATATTTAGTTTAATAATAATGCTCAAAACGTTACAAGCAGTGTAGACTCTTCTTTTTATGTTTAGTTTTATTTTTATTTTTTTTAGCTTCAATCACAAGCGTAATGCGGGCCGGTTAAACATGACCAATTTTTTTAAAAAAAAGGAGTCCCTGAATTCAATAGCTCTGCTTTAGGCTGGACTTATGGTTTCCAGCTATTGCTTCCTCCTCTACTTTTGGGCCAATCCATATTGCTTTCTATTCCTGGAAAATCTTGATTTACACGTTAAACTTCTTTCCTAAACATTGCAAGTTTCTTCTTGACAGAAGCTTTGTAGATTATATTGTATGAAGAAATTCTGCAGTGTCATTATTGCTATAAATGCATTGCAGAATTGAAGGTAAAGGCTTTTACAATAATAAAATTGATTTCAAGTAAATAAAATTCAAATGGTTTCTCTTCCTAATCGAAAAACATCTCCTTCCATATCTAAAATTATGCTCAGAGAAATTGCAGCATTCCATTCTCAAAACTCCAATACAGATATCTGAAAACTGTGATGTTATTACAGCTAACAAGAACTGGATTAGTTTCAAAGCTTTCATCATCATATACATCACATAAATATTGTGCTTTGATAGCAAGCATCTGCTTTTCCACCCTCATTATAGTAGTTGGTGAGCAAAAGGAAGCTCTTTGGGATTTTGGTTTCCTGGCTCCTAAGTTTCCCAGCATTTCATTGCAAGCAGAGCATAATCCTCAACTCATGTGAAGCCTAAAGCAATGCTACAATATGTTAGAAATCCAGAAGGGATGGACCAAAAACTAGTTAAAAATAGTATTTGATAATGTAGTTGTTTTTCAAAGTATATTTTATTTAAAAATATATTAAAATAAAAAATATATTAAAATATATTTTTTTATTTTTTTATATCAATACTTCAAATCTATAAAAAAAAAAACTCTTAAAAAAAACAAAAAAGACAAGTAGACATCTGACATCCATCATTTCTCACCGATCCTCCTTGAAAAACAAATAATTTCTCTCAAATTTTAATGGACTTGGCGACCCAAAGAGCATCATTGTCGACAACAGGACCACATCATCAAACGACAAGATTTCAGGATAAATGGTCTTGTGGATGAGTCTTGACATGTGGACCCTGTGTGTTGGCTGCACTACACTTTCAAGAATGGTTACTTGGTCCTTGTCAGATACAACGAGGCTGTGAGATGTAACCAACAGTTTCAAGGTATAAAATCAATGCAGAGGTGATGGCATATCAGACGTGATAAATGAACAATATTATGTCTATTCATTATTTTTGCTTTTCTCAATACAAGAAAAGTCAATCATCACCTATATATCTTTACATAATATTGCTCCCAGAAATGCTTAGACCTTGAACTCAGCAAACAGAGCAACACAAGCTGTTCAAAACTTCATAGAGAATCATCTCGCAGTTCATGTAACCAACAACTAACTGCTATATTTACTTTCTTATGAGAAAGGAGAATCTGGATCGAATCCAATTTCCAAAGGTTTAGCCCCAGAATACTGGGAAACTTGATGGTGGTAGCTCAGCAATCTATAGAAATGCAGGTTTCACCAGCCAAGGTGTTGTCAACTTTGTTAACGAATGGATTAATCTTGACCCAAACAAGAGAGAAGACAGAGGCCAACAGCACTGACCACAGAACAACAATGGTTGGTGTTCGGTTTTGGCGACCCATCAGACCTTTAAGGAATGGATAGAGATGAAGAATCACCCAGAAGGCAAAGAACACCTTGCCAAAGAGAGGTCCCCATGCTTCATATCCTTTGTTGAGTGCATCAGAGAATCCCGCAACAACACCAACAACGTTGATAATGAGAAGTGTTGTTGGAGGAATTAGAAGTGTTGTCCACTTGACCATATAGAGCTCCCCAAATTCTGTATCATCGGCCGCTTTTGCTGTGACAGTAAAGTTCGTATCAATGCCAGCCAACATTTTCAAGAATCCCTGGAAGACGGCAAAGAGATGGGCTGAAACGCCTCCGATCACCCAGAACTGTTCATTACGCCACAAATCTTCAATGCTGACACCACTCCATCTTAGCTCAAGCACTGCAGTTACAATGATAGAGATAAAGAGGCCAAGAAACAGCATGCTTGCCAGGTTTGAGAGCTGGATCAATGACAAGGTATGATACAAAGTCAATCCCTTTATCGACATGATAACTGGAACAAAACCCAGAAATGATGGATTTGGAAAATTCTGATTTCTAATATTAAATAGAAAAATGTTGACTAGCCTAGTAATACAGAGTTCAATTGCTTGAGAAGCACTGTCTACCTAGCAAAACTTGTTAAATTTTTCCTCTTAATAATTGATAAGTAAAAGCCATGACGTTGCAATCATTTTTCATGTAAGGATGTGAAAAGGAAGACAACAGAAGTTACCGTTGGTATGATGAATTTTCCAGTGAGCAGACAAACTGCAGGAATTGTGCAGTAAGCAATGAGAGGGAGGGATGTAAATGGATAAACAATCGTGTTTACATATGCAAGCCTTTGGAGCCATTTAAGACGGCCTCCTCCATACCCGTACCAGAGGGGACAATGTCTACTAAAGAAAATTTCCACAGATCCAAGAGCCCATCGGAGAACCTGGTGCAATCTATCAGACAGATTGATGGGTGCAGATCCTTTGAATGCTGGCCTTACGGGCATGCAGTATATTGATCTCCATCCTCGGCAGTGCATCTTGTATCCACTTAAGATATCCTCGGTGACTGACCCATATATCCAACCAATCTGAGAGGACACATAAAAAGGTTTAATATTGACAATCTAACTATGTCAACTAGGTTCAAACTGAACAATTTTTATTTCAACAGAGCATGATTCATAATTAAATACTAATGAAATAGAAAAGGTCTAAGAAAGTTCCAACTAAACAACCGAGAATGCACGGTTGAAATGACAGACTAGAGTAGAAAATGTCATGAAAGCCCACATTGGCTCTGGCTTGCTAGTGAAGTAACAAAAGATAATTCAGAAATGATGAGAGTAGACTCTGATTAACCATACTAGGTATTCGATGAAGAGAATATAAATTCTGTTAAAAGAAATTGTCTTTTCTTGTTAAAAACTGGCTCTGAACTATCGGTTTGGAGTATGGGATGGGAGCTTAACCTCTTTTCCCCATTCAGTCTTCTCTTCAAAGCCACAGCCGATGACATGAATAGCTTCCTTGATGAGTGTTGATGAATTGGCAGACTCAGGTACTCCTCCATTCTCCATTAGTGTAGACTCAATGAAGACAGAAGATAAGCCAAAAGTTTTCTCAAAGCTCAATTGGGAGATCAGCATTGACCTCTCATACTCATCATAATCTGCAAGAGAAAAAACCCCAACATAACTTGGCGATTCAAAATTCTGTTAGCCAATCATCTAACCCAACTATCTTACAAAATTTAAACTTACTATCAATCTCTGTAAGATTGAATATGGCAGCATTGAGATCCTCTCGTTTTGCATCTCTGTAAATCTCAGCTGGATCCTGAGCAGGCTTCTTCTTTGTGGGGCAGCAACATGAGAAGCAGGATGAAGACTCCTTGCCCTTGCGTAAGTTGGGCATAGAAGGAGGCCCATATCCATAAAGTGCTTGCCTATTGAAAACACAACCAGTTCCCACATACATTGGTCCTTGAATGCCATCCAATCCTTTCATGTTAACCTGAAAATAGAATGGAAAGAATTGTCAAAATTCAAAAAGCTCTTATTTATCCATAAACTACCGAAGCAAAGATATTATGGCAATGTTATATTATTTCTACAGTCAGTAAATTATTGGCCAATTTTTCAATTTTCTACACTGAGAAAAACATGTAATACACATCTGTATGTTGATAGGGATTGGGAGTGCAAAAGAACAATGATCAAGAGGATATGATGAGCCATACATCTAGCTGAACTTCATTATAGATTAAATTCAGATGAGTTTGAACATCATTAATTCTGTCATTAAGAAAGTAGAAATAATTTCGGAACTTGCATATTTGCATGGCCTGAAAAGACCAGGTTCCCATCAATTAACCAAGCTATTTAAAAACTTTCTTAATAAAAAATTAAAATGAAATGAAATGAAATGTTTCTGTTACTCTAGCTTTATTTTACTCGTGAGCAACATAATCTAGATCTCCCTTCCACTGTATGCTCGACACTAGAACTAAGATTATGAGAAGATTAAGTTAGATTTAGTCTTACATCAAAGAAAACTATGTTACGATTGGCGTAGCGATCACTCCTATCTATGCCATCAAATCTCTGAGGGAACTGCACATAGCATACATCTCGACCTACTTGTGGATCCATCAGGATGCACATTGCCTCTCGAACAGCCTTGCTATTGTTTACGTAGTGATCACAATCAAGATTGAGGATGTATGGAGCATTTGTGAGAACTGCAGACACTCTCACCTGTATAAAGCCATTCATGAAATTATTAGTCCAACATGAAGTTCTTATGATAATGCTAAGCCTTACCAATCTTAAATTATTTATACACACCAGAGCATTTTCAGCACCAGCTTTCTTGTGGTGTTGGTAGCCAGGTCTCTTCTCCCTGGAAACATATACTAGTCGAGGTAGTTCATTTCCCTCTATGTCACGACCTCCGGTGTTTCCAAGGAATACCTGTCAAGAAAATGGCCCCATATGGTTATTGAATCTTCAGACAGTATGGACCGTTTTTTATGGAAAAATTCTATAGATGTGTCGAATAAACCAGAGTCTCAGTATCACATGAAAGATCAATATCTAGCTCAGAAAAGAAATTCAAAAATGATGCCAAAGACTTTTTATTGAAAACCCAAGACCTTAATGTTCTTGAATATTCTGAAATTTTAAGGGTAATTCTAAAATATACTTCAATTATTTCATAAATTCCAAACAAACCACTATCCTCTTAGATTACTAAATGTTTCAGGAATTTTCTATGTTAATTGAAGCTTTATGCCACAGAGTTCTCATATCTTAGCTGTATCTCGAGATGAACTTTGAAAAATTAGGGTAGATCCTCTATCTCTGTGCATGGATGTTTCCAGAGAAGCTGGGGATATTAAAGATTTTGTGTTTATCTCGTATCTTTTAAAGGTTAAATAGCTTTGTTGCACCACCGAGGAATGGAATTTCTACCAATTACTAGGATAAATCTTGCAAGATACAAGAACCAACGAAAATTCAACCTGAATCATGCCAGGGTGATCACGTGTGTTATTTCCTGGCCAAGGTGTTCCGTCTTGCATAGTCCATCCCTCGTCAGGTGTTTTCTGTGCCTTTGCTACCAGGGCATTAATTCGGACTTTGTACTCTTCATAGTCCCTCTGAAAGAAAATAAAAGGAAATGATAAATTTCTTTCAAGCAAAACAAAAGGGATAATGGCTTCATCAGAAAGGACTAGTAATTAAGAGTGGTGTAATAAGAGCCCAGAAGTTACTTTCATCGCTCTGCGTTCTTTCACGAAAGAAGGCTGAACCTTATCTTTCAAGTAATCAATTTTCTGTGAGAAGTAAAACTCTGGTGCTCTTGGTTCAACTGAGAACTTTTTGCAGAATGGAACCCACTTCCTTGCAAACTCAGCTGTTTCTACAAGAGATTCAAATGTAAGCATAGCAGCACCATCATCAGACACATAGCAGGAAACTTTATCCACGGGATAGTCCACAGAAAGGATGGAAAGGACCGTATTGGCAGTGATCAATGGAGGTTCTTTCAGTGGATCAACAGTACTCACGAAAAAATCCACGGCAGCAAGCTGAGAAGGCTCACCCTCTCTTTCATACCTGGCATGGAATTGAGTACGTCATACCATTTATACTTTGAAAATCAATTATTGCATGGATAGATCTGTGGTTCTGCGCATTGTATCAGGGCCATTTATATCTTCTGCAATTTTTATGTGCTGTTCTTATATACACTACCTTCTCATTATTTTGTTTTTCACTTTGTTATTGAAAGACAGCAAACTCATCCTACTAACCTTGAAATGAGGAAATGAAAAAACAGTCAGCATAAGGTAAAACCTAAGAGTTTTATTTGTTGGAAAGACTTAGACAGAAGGGAAGGTTGTATGCTTCATACAGCTAATGTTTGCAAGCCAGGTTTAGTGTTAAATCTTCAACTAGAAAAGGGAATGGTGAATCATGCAGACGATAGTGATTATAATGCAGCATAGTGAATATCCAGATCATTGTGAGTCTGCATCAAATCATAATCTTCATTTTTAAAGGCTTCACTAACATGAAAATCTTTTGAGTCCCAGACACCGTACCTTGCAGATAGCCTTTCGATAAATGTTTCTCTGTTGACGGGATTCCACTTGGGAAATTGATCCAACACCCAAGAAAACGCAAACCAGATCTCACATATGACAGAAGTAAGCCACAGGCCGAAGGCACTATCAACAGGATTTGTTATTCTGTAGTGGAAGAAAAGGCCCAGAATGACCAGTCGCATAATGATCACAGCTCTGTATGGTGTGAGCTTGTTGCGTGGAATTGGATAAACAATTGAAAGCGGCTCCGAAGCCTCAGCAGACCTGCAAATTGAAAAGGAAACATCAAATGGAAGGACCTTCATCAAGGAAGAACTTTAATATTTATTCCTTGATGTCAACCTTCATCAAGGAAGAACATTAAGGAATTACTGTTGGATCAAACAGTCAACCTCCAACAGTTCATAAAAGCTTCAAGTGACTTACAAGACCTTACAACATGATTAATTTGGAAAGGCTAATCTTTTATTCTTTTCAGTTTAAATACTTCAATCTTATTCTTCTTCTTATGCAGTGTTTCAAAATCATATAAGCCTTTCTGTTGTACGTACGGCTTATCTTCCATCTGCTGTTCCGGTGGAACTTGAGCTGGTTCTGTTTCATGCTTAGTATTAGACCTTTTCTTCTTGCTCTTTTTATCCTTCCAACTCTCCACCCGATTCTTCCATATGGGATTCCCATATTCATCATTCATTTCTTTACGAAAACATAGAGAGAGAAGAATAGCAACAAAAAAAATATCTAAGAAGAGAATTAAAACAATAAACATGATCTTCAGAAAAATCAAGGTCACATACCACTATCCACTGTGGAAACGCTACTGATATGTCTAGCATGAATTCCTACATCCTGTACAAACCAAGGTTAATTGAAGAATGATGTCAGAATCCCAGCATTTGAAACATTATATGTAGGCAAGCTTAGAAACTCATCTTTCCAGGAAAAAAAATGCTAGATCTTCTTGAATTTATTTAGATCTAAAAATCATAAGCCCTCTTATGCATCATTAAATAACTAACATTTTAAAAAGCATAGTCATACCTGAGGATTGTTGAGGTGAGATGCCATTGTAGATTGATTGCCAGACCCCTTCTTTTCTACACCGTCCAGCAAGTTCTCTGGAGATTGCAAGCATAAATTAGCATATAAAATTAAATAAAAAATTTTAGTAACAAACTAATAAAAGGGTTTTCAACCATTTGAAGCATACGTGATGAAAGTTTTCAACGGTTGAAAAACTTAATTTCACCAGATAATATAAAAAAAAGGGAAAATCTTTCTGACACATCGATTTACCAGACCAAAAATCTGCAAAAGGGAACTTCAAGATAGGGCAGTACCATCATATGGTGAGCCACATCGCAAGCATACTTTCCGCCCCTCCTTGATCTCATACTCGAAACAAGACTTGCACATGTGATAGTTACACTCATGGCAAGCCACAAACAGGTCTCCATTTGCATCATGTCCCACCTGTTCACCACAGGTATGGCATAAAGGAGCCCCAGATTCCATCATTTTGCCGATTGCCACTTCACGGCTCTTTTGCCTCCCCAATTCCTCAGTTCTTTCAAGAAGGGTTCCCTCTTCTTCTCAATCTTGTACTTCGGCCTGGTTTTATATCGAAGACCCTAACCAAAGCTAGGGTGTCTTGGTTGTCTCTCAGAGGGTGGTGCTGACATTTTTTAATGCAGAAGAGAGGGTTGAGGTTGGTGGGGCATGGCGGTTGAGGAGTTGGTGTCATGTGTTTACAGAGAGAGAGAGAGATGAGAAGCAACGTCTAATTTTTGGGGTGAAAGAGAGAAGTTTTGAAAATTTTGCGGGAACTTTAAGGAAGGTGTCTGTTAGGCAGAGCACATCTTTAACAAACTTACTTTCAATGCAAGTCCCCTCTCTTGAATATAAACACAAGATCCGGGGCTTGGCCGCCATGTCAGCCGAAAACTGGCAGCATTCAAACAGTGTACCGGCGTCTCCCATCGGCATGGTACAGATTATCATCATATCGATGTATCAGGGCAAGTCTCTCAAGGAAAATAAAAAATGAAAAATAAAGCACATCCCCTTTTATGTCGCCGAGACCATATATCTGGTTGGTCCGGTAATGGTAGCAGATTTACAATTATTCTTTGCAACTTCACATCAGTGTTATCCCCAAGAACAGATGATGGGCACCCATTTTCGTAGATCTTAGATCCTTGCTTTTGATGATGATGCAAATGACTAAAGAATCCATTTTCCTGTTAAATCTACATGGGAAATTGCAACACCAGATGCAAACAGAGCCATTCAACTCAAAGAAACCAGCAAAACTTTAAAGAGACTTGTTGCAGAAATGTAGTCAACGATATCCATTCAGTTCGATAATCATTCTGAGAAATATAACAGCGAAGAAATTCCTATGAACCATAATAATTCCATTTTGTACAGCTGTTCATCAACCTGTGACTCAACTTATAATCATGGGTTTTGCCGGTGTGCCTTGAAAGGGGTGGCTGGTGTATCATGCATTTCACCTCGGTCAAAATGATGATAACTGTAAAAGGCTGCCCTTGGTAAACCAAGCAATTGACGCAACACTGAGACAAACAGGAAACAATCTTCTCCTGCAACAGAATTAAGGCATGCTCTCCAGGAGTCTTTGATGTTGTAGCTGTAAACTAAGAAACAGAATAGACCTTTACTACTTTTGTTGTGTCACAAACAACAAGGTTTTCTGAGTCAGTCGGAGGGGTACACAGCCAGTTGACCTGCCAAAATAGAAAGTATGAGATGAAAAGATTCCAACATGAGTTATACAAAAGAACAAGAAGCTGAAAACCAAGATATTGTGCAAAAGACTATGAAACTGACCTTTTTGCTCAAATTAATGTTAAGACGAAGAACATCACTGTTGCCACCAGTCTGCACTGCATCATCATATTTGGAGCAATCCCAGACTTTCACAGACTTATCATTCCCACCTGATATTATCAACTTCCCCTTCTCCCCAAACAGTGAAAATGTGACACAGGATACAGCAGCAGCATGGCCGCCCACAGAGTAATCCAAATGTAACCTTTTTCTTGCATTTTCATCAAGAGTTCCTGTACCTGCAGCTGGAACACCATCTTTAGATGTTGATGAAGATCCTTTCCTTGCTTTTGCGGAAGTTTTTGATCTAATAACTGCAAGCTCTGATTCAATATTTATTACATCAACAATACCATCACCTCTAGCCACAACACATATTTTATCAGACTTATCCAACATATCAACATCTGGAACTGCTATTGCATGAACAAATGCAGGATTCAAACATTGTGCCCCATTGCTACTGTTCTTTATGTCAGGCAAACCTGTATTCAAGAAAAGGTTCTGCTGGTAAATCTTACAGGTCAACAGAATAATACAAGCTTAGGGACCATATTTAGACTCTACTTTCTATGAGATCATAAAAGCACCAAAACAAAATGTCAGTGATGTCGAATGTTGGAGATGGTGAATCAGTATATGGTATGTTGTTGGGATAACACACGAACAAACTGAAGGAGGGCTTACAATCTAAAAGTTAACTTTCCTACAGCCCATCAATGGAAGATAACAAATTTTATACCAGTAAAACCTGTTAAGACATACGGGATAAGAGATATACATACCAAAATCCACAATTTTGACTGGGCGCCCTTTGGAGAAGTCCCACATGACAAGCTTTGAGTCAAGACCTCCAGTAATGACTGTCAAAATTCATGTTAATGACAAGTATAGTTTGAGATTGAAACATAGAAGCTCAATATAAAAGCTAGAATTACATCATTCTTCCCAAAATTCATAAGGCAGTCAAATGCCAAATAAAAGTGAGAGCTAATGGTACTTTCTTTCACATTATAGCTAATTACACTTCCAACTGTCTAGACAATAATGAATACCGACTCTAAAAACCTTCAGAAAATTTAATGAATACTTCCCTTCAGGAAAACCACTCTCCTATGCCTATCAGAATCCATTCACTGACTGGTACTTCACTCAATAATATCACAAACCAACTCAGCAGGTAACAGCCCCTTTACATGTTTCTGGAGGCTTCAGATGGAAGGACAAAGTATGTAAGTAACTGTTAGATTACCAACATATGAATGTACATCTAATTTTCGACTTGCTAAAGCACCTAATATCAGATCCCATCATCCATGCAGTCATCAACATTCACAAAAGTGCATGTGCGTGTGCTGTGGCTGAGTGTCAGAGAGAGAGAAAGAGAGGTTTCGAAACAAAAGAAACAATACCTTCCCAAGATCTCCATGGAATGAATTGTACACTGCTGCAAATCTATAATACAGTCAAGGCATGAGAAAAGGTTCGAGACTTGAATGGAAATTTGGAAAAAGCTTGGACACATACAGCCTTGATTGCTGACAAGCCTGCAACCATTACAAGAGAGACGACTTGCCACAAACTAATAGGAAAATTACTCAGATATCAATTAACAGAAAAGATTAAAAATTCAAAAGTAAATTCATGTCAAACAAATTCACACAGCTAAAATTTGTTGATAACCATGTATATTTCACACTTGAAAAGAAACTCGAAACTAATGAAAAGGTAAATTCCAAATAACAAGGAAGGATACACTTGAATGGCCAGATCTCAGAGTTTTATAAAGGCAATGCTGGCGAATGTCAATAATCTGCCAGAAATATATCATTATTAGCATTTAAACCTTCAAAACTGCAGAGCAACAGGGAAAAGAAATCTTAAATGAGTGTGGGTGGAGGCAAGGAGAGAGACAGGGGCAGATTCTTCAAGCACTGCAAATAGATATCAAGTAAATGCAAGAGGGTTGACTATCTAAAATTATAAAAAGATGCATGGCACTCAATACTATAGGCCATGAGAACTAGAATAAAAATAATTTTAGAAATAATAACAAAAAATTGAAATTATATAATCTTCTGTTCAATAACTAGTCAAAAGATGCCCAGAAACAGAAACCATCATGCTCTTTTTTTCTGTGAACTACCTGTACAGGATTATCTCTAAAAAGAAAAAAGAGAAAGAATGCATCTACTATCAACCAAAGCAAGTACCATATCTCTCTTCAGTTCTTCAATCCATTTATTGATTCATGGTTCTGTATCCTACAAATTCTCACTGAAGGGAGAAAATCAAACAAGACATTTTGGCATAACCATAATAAATGGAACTAGAAAATTATTCCACTCCTTGCTCAGAAAAAGACACTAAATTGTAGCAGTAAGGCACATCAGTTGGCAAGCTGGCATGAACCAACTAATGTGAAGCTTTCCTCTCCATAAAGTTTGGCCATTATTATTTCATTAAAAAGCACCATGGAGGCTTATTCAGACATAATAGGTAAAAAAGAATGTGTTCCTCGACTCTGCATTTGTACTTGCTCTCTAGTCAAGACTATGAAGATTCTTCTCCAACAATTACTACAATATTAATTACATGCCCTAGGAGACAGGATATAAGTTTATGAACATGCCAAGATCTGACACAATCTCCAAGAAGTAAGACAGAACAGTTATAAATGCATGTTCCATGAACAGAAAGTGCAAATGATGAACTAAGAAACATACAAGACCTTAACATCGCCGCCATCATCTGTAGAAGCAAGAAAAGCTGCCTTAGAGTTGCATGAAATCTGCATTGATTAGATACAAGCTCATTGTTAAACAGCTTCACAGCCATCAATTGCATAAAGATCTAATATATCTAGCAGGATATTAAAAGCACAATACTAAATTCTCAGTCTTTTAAGGAACTTGAAGATTCTCTAGCAAAACAATTAACATTGCATAATGAAGCATGAGCTTCAGTTCAAATATCAAACTAGACGAGGGCATCCACCAGTCCAAAACATTTTGCAGTAGCTTGAGATTATCCATTCTGGTTTCTACAACTATTTGTTTTGGTGAATGGGTAAATAGTACATGGAATAATTAACATTAACATCATCATTTAAGGTACACTGACTTTTGTTTTTAAATGTTTTAGGTCACTAATGTTAGCAGAAGTCTCTATTTCTTTCCCACATAACAAGAAAGATGATCATGGGTCCAAACCATGGAGAAATCAACAATGATGCCTTCGAGGTAACTCCATAAAGGTTGATAATTTTCGCATAAAATGTTAACTTCAGCACAGAACAAAAGGACTAGCTTCATCATCATTCCATGAAACAAAATAACGCATCAAATCATAAGATGATTAACTTTACAATAATAGTTCACCTGATTTATTTCCTCCTTGTTATAGGAATAGCTCTTGAATGGCGTCCACGGACTAGCCTTCAAAAACCAAAAACAAAAAAAAAAACAAAATATTAATCTCCAAAACTCATCATCAACATTTAGGGGAAAAGAAACAATGAAGCTGCTTACCATATTATGCAAATCAAAACACTTTACTGCATTTCCACTGGAAACATACATGATATCTTCATTCCCTGCCTCATCATCATACCAACATTATTCAATTTTCAACTTTATTTTTCACTAATAATAACTCTGCATAGCATTGGGAGCTTACCAGGCTTGAAAGACAAGGAAGAAATAGGTTCCTGTGCAACTTCGGCAATATGCTGTGCGTCTTTGCATCGCATATCAAACAAGCAGACGCAACCATCCTCCCCGGCGGTGGCGACGACACCAGAACGGTCACGTGAGGCGATGCAACAAGTGGCAGTCGCTTTGTGACCTCTCAATCTTCTTGGCTCTGTCATGAATCTCTATCTCTCTCTCTCTCCCCTTCTCTTACCTCTTCTCCTTTCTTTTTTGTCGCTAAGGGTCATTTATGTCGCTTAGCTCCGCCTGGTTACAACTGAATCCGGGTCAGAAGATGTTTACTGAATAATTTACCAACAATGAACCGGGTTTTCGATCTGTCCTCAAACTCAGACTTAAGGGCCGGAAGTTTGGGCTTATTGTGAGACCCAGTCTGGCCCCATATGGGATTCGGACTTGCGGCTTGTTTTCGCTTAATTGCGTACTTATATAGAATAGAATATACCTTTCGGTTAAACTCTGGGTTTTTTTTATTATTATTATATCAGTTATTATCCAAATTAATTTATATTTAATATAGGTGATCACAAAATACTGAATTTTCATTTGTTTAATAAAAAATGGAGCGGATAACGTTATTTTATTTTTAAAAACAAATTCAGCCTGGTATTTGGGCCTATGCTTTTAGGACTATTTGGATCCAAGATAGGCCCAATAGCATCTCACCCCTTTTTATTAGTTTTTTCATTTAATTCTTATTTAATACACACTTTCTCATTTATTTATTTATTTTATTTTATTTTACTTTACATTATATTTTATGTATATTTTAATTAATACCCTCTATTATTATTTTTGAATTGTTTAGTTAAATTTTTTTAAATAGTAATTAATATTTTAATGATTTTTTTATTTCATAGTACTTCAATTATCTTCTGATTAAAGAAGGCAATAATAGCTCCTTTATTAAATTTAAATTCATAATCAATTCGGATATATTATGGTATTAAACTTTCATGTCCCATTAATTACTAACCTCGACCTGTATATTTGAAGGGAAAAGGGCATTACTTAAGAGGAAAACATTCTAAAGTAACTAAGGTTATTTATGTTGCTTTATTATTTTTTTAATCAAATTTACTTACTTTTTTAATTTTGACATGGTTACTAGAATGATGTTATACATTTTCATATGAATTTTAATATTTTTTTAATTATTATATATTTAATTTAAAAATAATAATAGTAATCATAAATTGTTGATGAAAAAATGATAGAAGTTATTGTTTTATTATTTAAAATTTTAAATAGATTTTAAATATGATTTTATTATATTTATAATTTTTTTAACTTTCAATCGCATAAAATAGAGACATATTATTTTGATATTTTATTCAAACTTCATTTAACAAATATAGAATGTTCTTCTTCTTCTTCTTTTTAACATAAACAATGATTCAAGTTAAAAATATTGTAAACAAATTTATTTTTATAAAAAAACAAAACTTAAAACAATTTTATTTTTAAATATAATAACAATACCAAATAACTTTCTAAACCTTGAAAACCTTGAATCCTTTTTATGTTTGAAAAAATTTGGATCCTCCCATGACATAAAGCCAAACTTATAATTTTTATTATTTTGATATCAAATGTTTTAAAAATCTTCTCAATCTAGCTTCTTCTTCTTCTTCTTATTTTTTTATTAAAGTTCATTGATTTTTTTAATATTTATTGAAATATCATCATTTTAATATATAAAATATGTATATTAAATTGAAAATATTAATGTTGATTAATTTCTTTTTCAAAAATTTCAAATCAAATTCTTTTTATTGCATGAAATATATACATTAAACTTAAAATATTAAAAAAGAAATGAAGGACCTATTTACAAATGTTGGAAACATTTATAATATAACTAATAAAACTTATAGACTTGAGATGTAATTGAGAATTAATATATAGATTTAGCATTTAGTTGAGACTAGTTTGGTGTCCAAGTTCTGCTATCGTATAGACTCGAGATGCTCGTAATATTTATGTGAGCATATTTATTTTAAAAGTATATTTAAATTTATAATATTTTAAGGATTCGGTGAAAACTCCACCTCACTAAAACCCTTTTAAAATAATATTGTAGACAGCTTATTTTTTATTTCTAAGAGAAATTAAGTAACAATGTATTCTTAACATCATAAAAAAGGTTAAGGTTGTGGGGAAACTTTTTAATAATATTATTAAATTTATTCTAGCAAGTTAATTTTAAAATCTTCACGCTTGATTTTTTATTTAAATAAGATTTTAAATTAAATAAATAAAATTTGTTTTTACACGACATGGCTAGCCTGGTTGATGAAAAATAACTCATAAAAATATATTTTAATTTTAAAATATTAAAAAATAATATATTTAATGGACTATAGCCATCCGGTTAAATTTACTATATTATAAATAAGATGATAAGATAATTTTTAATATAAATAAAATATACACTACATAAAATTGTGTATGGATGCACAGTAAAAGAAAAAATGGATTACCTAACTTTTCTTTTCTTTTCTTTTTTTGTTAATTTAATTTGTATTATTGTTGTCATTGAGAAAAACTTTTGCATGTGACCTAAATTTGGATAGACTTGAAAAAAAAAGGGGGGGGGGACGCTAAATGCTTGCTTTTTTGACGGTGGTACCTTGTTATTTGATTTATCCCAAAAAAAGGTGTTTTTATATTTAAAAAATACTTTAAAAAAATTTAAATTTAAATTTAAATTTTTATTTTATTTTTTTAATTTAAATTAATATTTTTAAATTATTTTAATAAGTTAATATAAAAATAATTTAAAAAATAACTACGTCTATATTCTTAAAGTTAGAAAAAACAATTGATATTATTAGAAATAATAATTTTTTAAAAATATTTTTTATTTTTTAAAATTTATTTTTAATATTAATACATTAAAATAATTTAAAATAAAAAATTAAATTTTCCAAAAAAAACAGATTAAAATTCACTGCCTAAACAGTTTTTTAATAACATACAGATGCCACATGCTTTGGCAAATGAGAAATTTTGAGTTAAGTGTTCCTCCTGATTTTCTGATTAGAATGGGAAGAGACTGTGCAGATGAGAATTTTGGTCACAGCAGGAGGTTTCGGAGATGCTTCGACAAGCATGTCACGGGACAAGTGAAAACAACGTTTGAAACTTCACAAAGATCCACACGAAAGTTCGTAGGCATCCATCAACTTGTCTTCTTGTCCTTCCCATATTAATTAGCTAAAAAAAATTATTACATCATATAATTCAAAATGCGAGTCACCATTAATTATTTTTTATACTAAAAATTACAAAATATTTTTTTCAATTAAATTGAGTTTAGATGCTTCTGATTAGGTTAATTAAATTGAAATAATCAGGTGGATTAATTGAGTTTTATATATATAAAAAAAAGTTTAAATTGAAACTCGATTTATATTAACTTTAAATAATGATTTTTTTAAATTAATCTAGTAAATTAAATAAATTGGATTTAATAACTTCATTAGTAAATTAATTTTTTTATATTTTACCTTTATTCTTTCACAAATTATAATTTACATTAAAAGTCAAAGTAATTTTTAAATTTTAATGAAAAAAAATCTACCTTCATGTATAACATGAAATATTTATCTTGAGACATAATATTTCTCTTTTCTCGTGATGAACACAATTTAAGTCATGACCCACTTTGGTAATGATATAATATCCTTACTTAAAAAAATTCTAAAAAATAAATAAAATATATCTATCAGTTATATTTTATAAAATAAAAAATTAACTCCATTTAAAAGAGAGATACAAGTACAAAATAATGATTCTCCGAAACCACTCTCATTAGACATGTATAAAAAAATAAAAAATAAATATTTTTAAATATTCTATTTATAATTTTATCAAAACTCAATTCATCTTGAATCATATATACTTGGATAGGAACTTAACATAGTGTTATTCTTTACCACCTCTCTGAACATTAACAGTTTATTTTGTACTTGAGATTTAATCTAAGTAGTTATGAAAGAAATTTATTTTTTTTAAGTATTTAAATTTGATTATTTATGTATATGCTTATAATCCATATAGTGTTTTATCTATTACTTAAACTTATAAAATATTCAATAAATTAAAAATTAATTATAATATATATATAAGCTGATTTGAACACCTGATTATAAAAAAATAATAATAATTAATGTTGAAAAAACAAGATAAAAGAAAACCGTGTACGAAGTGAAAATGTTTTTGCTATAGATCTGCATTCTAGCGGAGAGAGCGCGCGTAAACGGAGACTCCTTTTTCTTCAATTTTCTCTTTTCCCAAATTAAATAATTCCCATTCTCATTACCTTTTCTCCCCTTTATTTCTTTTTAAAGCTGAATGGATGACTTTTCAATCCTTTTTCCGTAAATAATTTGATCTGACATAAAGCGGTGTCGTTATTGTGATGATTAGCAGTGACTCTTGTTGCTTGTGTAATCTAAAAACCCTTGAATTAGTTGAATTTCATCTCATTAGTCCATAATCGTTCAAATTATCGAAATTGCAGTTTCTTCGGGTCAAATCCTCGTTTTAAGAAGAGCACTTGTCGTGTCAATGCATCCTGTGTGGAATTAAATCCTGTTTGTGAAAAATTTATTTTATTTTTATTTAAAATTATTTTTTTATATTTTTTTATTGTTTAACAAGTTAACGTGAAAAAATAAATTTTTTAAAATAAAAAATATTATTTTAATATATTTTAAATAAAAAATATTTTAAAAAATAATCATAATTTACGTTAACATGAAATTTTTTGATTTTTTTTCCTAGTAAGTAATTTAATGATAATTTTATTATTTTAGTAAAATGAAGGCTTGTAGTCATTATTTAAAATATAATAATAATTTTATAAATATTTTGAGCTATTTCACTAATTTTAGGATGCAAACCATTTTAAAAAATAAAAATAACTTAATTATAAGAGGTTTAGGATAGTTTTTTAAGGGTTTTTTTTTAACTAGCATTTTTTTCAGAAAAAAAATAAAATAATAGTTTATAAATAATTATATTTTAGAAAATAAAAAAAATTAAAAAAAATTGTCAAAAGAGTGTTTCGTCGAATGCGGTATTCTTTTCCCTATAGTATTTTCTTTTGAAATACATTTATATTTTAATCATAAAAACATATAATTTTTAATTAGAATTTCTACAAAAATAGAAAATCTAGTTTTTTTATTGTAGAAAAGAAGAAATGGGTTGTAAAATATATTTTGTATTCAACCAAAGCTTTTTTTTAATTTATTTGAAAAAAATCATTCAAATCCTTATTAATAAGAAACACTTGTAATTAAAAATCCCATTCTTGCTAAATTGTCCCCTTGATTTTCTTCTTTAATTTCACAAAAGAATGAATATATTTTTTAATTCAAAAAATAAATAAGTTTTTTGTCCTTATAAAATTTGTACACAACAGGAAAAGGACATACATACATTCAATCCACTCACATCCATATTTTTACATGTAATTTGAGCAACCATATAACTCTAACACGCTAAAGTAATTTTTTATTTAAACACAAAAAAAAAAACGTTTTTTACGTGAATCTAGTATCTACCTTTGTGCAAGTAAAGTCTATCCTTAAATTTTGTTTATAAACCACATTTATATTTGGTTGGATTAATAACTTATGTAAAAAAAAAAACCCCATGAATTAATATAATACCTTTGGATTAATAACTAAGAAAACCTTTTATTACTTCAGCGTGCTGGAATGCTATGGGTGCTCAGGAGCTTGAACTATGTCTTGTCATCCATCAATCAAAATTCACAAATTTACGAGGCAAGATTCATGATTCCACGACCATTAATATTCTGAAGCTCTTTCCGCCATTACCATTTTCAAAACCAAGAAAATAAAAAGGGCAAGGAAAGGGAAGATTTTGAACATCAACAACTCAAAGTCTGCAAGAGCCAAACGGATCATACACAGACGACGGACTTCCCATGACCACCACACTTCTCTAGTAACTTCCCCATTAAAATATACATAGAAAAAGAAGCCGATGAAATTAGAGACGTGCTACGACGAGTTAGATAGATCAAAGACCCCACCTCGAGGCAATTCTTTCATCTGACAGTGTTGGCAACAGCATAAGTCCAAGACTTGAGATGCTCTTTCATGGCCATACCATCATTTAATGGTGGCATCTGATGCTGTAGCTGTCTTCCAAACATCCCTTGCCGCCATGTTTCCTTGTCATTAAACACCCCAAACCCATTATCTAATCTGTAACAATGGCGACTCCTGTTAAAGCCCAAGTCAAGCTCTCCCAGTATCTTTCTCTTGCTTCTCTTCCTCCTTGGCCTTCTCTTTCTCCTCTCTTCTTTCTTTGTTGGCTTCGGGATTTCCACCTCTTCAGTCTTGACAATTTCCTCAATATCCCCATCATGTCCTTCAATTTCAGCTGCAAAGTCACCACATTTGACGCATTTTGGGGTCAAAAACTCGTGTTTCGGTGAGTACTCATCGTGATTTTGTAGGCTAGTTTGGAGAATTGAGCTCGTGGGTTGTGTTGATTCTTCTTTGATCTCGTTTCCAGCATTTAGAGTTCTTGATGAGACCACATTGGTGAAGAACCATAGAGATTCTAAGCTCTGTATAAGCCGAGAACCGTCCATGGTCATGAGAAACAAAACCAAAGAGCAAAGAGAAGGGAATTTGTTTTATGTTTCACAACATAAAACAAAGGGAATTTGTTTATTTATTTATTAAAGCGAAGAGAAGGTAAGAGCTTTGCCTTTTTTTAAAAAAATGGTTTGGTCGGATTTGAATATTCTATTTATTTTTTAAAATATTTTTTATTTAAAAATATATTAAAGTAATTTTTTATTTTTTAAAAATATTAAAATTAAATTTAAATAAAAAACAAATTAGAACTCAATAACAAACAACCTATTTAATTAAATAAACTAGATACTTTACTTGTGTTTTCCCATTGGTTAGGTATATTTTTTCTCAATAAAAAAATTTATAAGAGATATTGAGATTAATTTCTTAAATAAATAAATAAATAAAATACATATTATATTATTTTTATAAAAAAACAATTATTTTACATATAAAAGATACTTACAACTAATATAAATGTATTTGCTATTTAAATATAAATAAAAAAATAATATTAATTTTTTATAAAATATAAAAAAATATTTTAAAAAATAAATAAATAACATCATTCATTATAAAACTTATAAGGTTAATTTGATCAGATTTAATAATTTTTTCTCTTAAATTTATAATAAACATCATCATCAACAGTAAAGCATGAATAACAGTACGGTTCTATAATATTCACCTCACATATTTTCCTCTTATATAATAATAATAATATAATGGGAAAATAGGAAAAACACTGTGGAATTAGATAGTGTTTTTCACAAATGTTTAGATTCTAGGTAAAAATGTGACAGCGACGTTATCGTTTTGTGCTTTAGATTGAGCTAAGTAGAGAGTAGACGATATTTAATTTAACGTATACGAGGAGGGGTGATTTGGTATATTGGTATAAAAGCAGCAACTCAAAAGCCAGTGGGCGGTATAATGGGTACTGGTGATGGCGATGGAGAGAAGGTAAAAAACAAACGTTTCACCGAACGGTCGTTTCACGTGGTCTTTAAAACAACGTGCATGGAAGCTGCCAGTCAGTGCTCTGTAGCTACAGAAATGGGTTTTCTAGCCGTGGTGGCTGTTGCCTTTAGATATTCTTATTCTTTTTAAAAATTGTAAATTGTAGTTCTTGAAAATTCATAGAAGAGGCTGTTGAATTAGTTCTTAAAATATTATCAAATACTTCAAAATTATAGTCATAGCTGAGCTAAAAATCACAACCACAGTTAAATTGATAATTCCAAATAATATATAATTAATTAATTAATTAGTACATGGTTTGTTATAGGTTAATTTTTATTTGATCTAATAATTAATAACAATTTATAACAACTCTTCTCTTTTCAGTGTGTGTGTTTGTATATGTATATATATATATAATCCTCTTAATCACATGCTTGTACTTTGATTAAAATATGTAAATTTATAAACCGGACAAAACAAAGGGTTGTTATAAATTGTTATTAATTATTAGATAAAATAAAAATTAACCTATAACAAACCATGTGTTATATATATATATATATATAAAGGATGAATTAAAAAAAAAATCCCTAAATACTTTATCATTGATAGGGTTATCGACAAAACTAGACTATTGATATATTTTAGAGAGTTTAAAAAAAATTACTGTAAATATCACTGTTACTATTAACGTATTAATGAAATTATAGATAATATTTTATTAGTGGTATGTTATATTAACTGATAGATATACCGACAGAATAAAACTAGTAAAAAATTTTTTAGTATACTTTATCCAATGTAAATCTATTAATATATTTATTATTAATAAACTTACCAACAATTCATAAATTATTGATAAGAGTTTTTATGATAAATTATTTTTGTTTATAAGTTTGTTGGTAACATATATATTAATGGACTGCTAATATAAATATTGATAAACATCTCGATTAATAAAATTATTAAATTCAATGCGTTATTTGGTTGAGTAAAACATATATTTTAATTAATAGATTAATTTATAGATAAGTTTAAACAAGTTTTATTTGTTTTCAAGGGATTTGAGATTAACATTATTTAGGTTCCGAAGATCATAATACTTTGCAGTTCTCCTAATTTTTTCCATGCGTGATTTTTTGACTTTTTATAACTCATTATCCAGAGCTAATTAATTGAGATACTCATCCGATTTATATAAGCAAGCAATGACAATACGACACGAGGAATACAAATTCTACATTTTGACTTGTTAGTAACATGATAATTGATTGGTTTAATTTTGATAGAAATTTATATTAGGATGATAGTTACTCATAGCCAAGGCAAACTCTAAGCAAAACCTAAGTTAAGTTCCGGGCATCTCTTTTCTTGTACAATTAAATTGCCGCATATTACAACCGATCGAGTGGATATATGGTGGCCATTTCAAGTGCATTTGGCCACATATCACGAGTGACTAAAATGATCAATATAAAATGAAACGGAAAACAAAGAGATTAAATTTATTAAAAGAAAAAACATGGTTTTTTTTATGGCAAAGAATTCTCATTATAGAAGGAAAAGAATATATTCTTTTGTAAATAGTGTTGGGATTTTGTTAAAGAGTAGGAGGGTGTATTAAAAAATTATTTTATTTTTTAATCTTTTTACTCTATTAAGATTAATTAGTTTGGTGACAAAAAATAAGATACACATGCTTTAAAAAAAAATAAGGTTTAGTCGGAGTATCCTGCTTTGAATATCATAAATATTAGCAATTATAAACTTTGTCGTATATTGGCAATTTGGACAAGTGTAATTACATCATTTAGGATTTGCATAATACTTATATTAAAGTGAATGCTAAAACATATCAGTTTGAATAAAAAAATTACAATTACATGATGAATCATTTAATAAGATTTAAATCAATATAGTTAAATAAATAATTACTATTTATTTTTAAAAAAATTTATCACATGTCAAAGCATTTTCATCTTCTAAGTTCTTATAAATTTAGAAAAAACTGCTAATGCTACAAATTAATAATATAATTTGATGACCAAAAACATGTTTCTTGTTTGCATGAGCTTTTTTACACAATGTGATTCATGAATGACCCAAATTTTTGTATTGTTGAGAAAAATAATATATCTGATCAAAATATAACATTTTTATTCATAATTAATAATTACAATCATTATTAGCTATAAATTACATAAAGTATTCAATGTTGAACTCATGGTTATATAATTACTCAACTTATAATAAAGATGATAACTTATCTAGAAAAGCTGAATAATTAGATTTAGTTCAACCTTGATTCAAAGTTAACGTGTAACTAAGAATTAGAGGTATTAAGTAATTATAAATAATATCACAAGATCAGTTATACCTTGATAAATTAGATTTACTTTTTATCCTAAAAAAAAATTACTCAAACAAAATTGAATTTCATTAATGACTAAAAGTTACTCAAACTTGCAGTAAAACAAAACATAATATACTCTTAAGATAATAATCCTAATGGTCTCATAGTGGGATTGAAAACCAATCAACCTTAACTAAAACTATGTTAAATATAAGTCTAATGCCTAAAATAAGTTTGAATATTGATTTTAGATCAAAACAAACTTAACATAAATAAAAATCCTAAAAATAAAATATTATTATCTAAAATATTAATTAAAAAATAAATAACCTTTAAAAAATATTTAGATTAATAGAAGTTATCAAAACAACTCCCTAAACCATATATCTTTGCATTGGATCACTTGGAACCAATTTGAAACTTGCAAAAGAAAAAATATCCCTTTGTTTTGTCCATCAATTTTTTTTCCTTACTTATATTTTGAAAGCTACAGTTTTTTTTTTTTAAATTTAATTGAAAGTATGCCCTACAAAATAGAAAGAAAAGTGATTGAAATATATCGATAAATAGCCTTTCATAATCTTCTTTTTGAATGAAAAATCTTGCAAAATCATAAAAACAACAAAAGAACCCAAGCCTCCTCCCAACCACATCCATTCCATAATAGATATAAAATTTTTGCATACTATGAATAATAATTACTACCATAAATATTTTGTTCTTTCACATGAAATCCTGTAGAATATATAAGCCAATAAATACCATCTATGTTTCCAAAAGTGTTAAGAAATTCTTGTATTAACTAAAATTCATAAAACATAAAGAAAAAAATATATATCTAATTTTTGCATATTCCTAGTAGATTTAAGTTTTAACTTTAAACATGTTGATTTTTTTTTTGTTTGAATTAATAGGCCTATCATATATTATCGAGAAAGTATGATTGTTTATCTTTTAATCCAATTGGGATCTTAGCATAATTTTTTCTATAGTTCTAGATATATTTTAAATAGTAGATGAAAGTCTAAATAAACAAATTTGATAAGATTCATATGGTAACTTTAACCCTTTGAAATAATCACTTCCTAAACTCTAATTTGTCTTCAATTTTAATTCAATGTAAAACAATATGTTTAGAAAAATTTGTAAAAATATCAACCCAATCTAATAATCAAATTAAAAGTTACAATGAATAACAAAAAAATAAATAATAAATTTTTTTACATTAAAATTCAATTTTAACCTTGTTCGTATTAGTCCTTATATATATAAATATTAGTTTGTCAATTGTTACATTTGCTTACAAAACAAAATTTTGACTCACATCAACTTCCATAAGATCCTTGGTGGTAACTTCTTTTAAGTTTAGAAATTTCAATATGTTGATTTCTGGTGAGCAAGAAATGAAAAATTCGGTATCTTGATCACAGAATTTCATCTTGTTTTCCTAATCACCATTCATAGATGATTTCTGAGATCTTTCTCATAATAACCTAGGATAATATTAGATAAATTAGTCTGTTCAAGTTCATCTTTATTTACAAATGAAGATAATTACAATAAAAAATAAAATGCGGCACATTACAAAATACAAAAATGATATGTGTGTGTGTGAGTGTGAAGTTCATCTTTATTTACAAATTATAAGAATAAAAAATAAAATGCAGCACATTACAAAATACAAAAATGATATATATATGAACCCGTTAATCTGAAAATTTGCACTACATAGCAGCAGAAGCAACGGTATGAGCCCACCATCTAAGATTATCTTTCATGTCAATCTCATTGCTCAAAGCAGGAATTGCCCAATTCATTAATGGCTCCTCTTTGATTCTCTGTTCCTGAACTTCCCATGCTTCAGATAAATAAGGCCTAGAAACTGTAGGCTCATCAAGAACGGTTCCATCCTCATGTTGCTTACCAAGTCTTTGCAATCCTGGAATTATTGACGCCAAGTTTGAATCTTTATCTTCTTCTGAAAAGACAAACCCCAAATCCGTAAACCCTTTTAGCTCTTCATATTCCAATTCTGACAAGCTCTTGCTTGTAACTTTCTTCCCTCTTCTCCTCTTAACTTTCTTTTTATGTGATTCCAGAACATATACCTTCTCCGTTGGTTTTGAATACTCTTCTTCTGTGAAGTCTTTGCCTGAAAAGATGGTGTGGAGCTTTGGTGCGTGGAGGACTGAATCTGAAGAGAAAGAAAAGCCAAAACTGAAGGTTGTATTGGAGCATAAATCTTCACTCATAGACCTTGTGATGGTCGCTGGGAGTTTCGAAATCTCTGGTTTTAGAGCCTTCTCTTGATTTTCATGATCTGGGTTTGCTTCTAAACTTGATGATTTAGGTAAAATCGGTTGTTTCTTGAATATTTTCATCTCAAACCAGTATGAATCAAAGAGCTCGAGTGCTTCTGTTGCTTCCATTTATGGCGGCTATAGATGAGAACAAGAGATGAAAAATCTAGAATTTGTGTATTGGATGCTCCTCCATCTACTCCAGATAGATAGACATATAGATATATGGACGGACATATAGATATATATGAACTCTTTTTGTTACTAAACTGCCCTCATGTATTCAAATATTATTCAAGAAAATAATTTGTAGTTCGAATAATTGCAAGTTTTCAACTGGGCCCTTGTTGAAGTATTGCAATCGTTTCTTTTATATTTTCCGAGTGCATCTGCTTTTCATGGAAAGAGAAGTGATATGAGAAGGCTTCAACACGAAGCAAAAATGAATTATTGAGTGTGGGGCAGCATGCACGGGCCTGGCATCCATGGGCTCAGAATTGATTCTTGCACCTCAGCGACAGGCGCACACCTGGCGCTTGTGGGCTCAAGCCCCCAGCCTGAACTCAGGGGTCACGCGTGTTTTTGTCTCCCATTAACTTAGACACCGTGCCTGGGCCCAAACACCTGGCATTCCAGTGACACCTCTCGAGTATAGGCGACCCAAACATATTCTAGTGCTTAAGGTCACAAAGCAAGGCCCTTGGGATTTTTTATCTAGAGAAGACTCTTATACTCTATAGTATTTTCATCTCATTAATATATATATATAATATTTATTTTATATTAATATTTATAATATAAATATTTATTTTTTATTAATATAAATTTATAAAATATTTATCTTCATTAATATTATAAGAATAAAATGACTTTTCAATCTTTTCTTTTAAATAAGAGAATAAGATTTATAAGTATGAATTATTTAAAAAATATTTTAAAATTTTCATTCTTAATATATATACATTTTTTCCATATAGTACCTATTATAAAACAAGAATAAATAATTTTTTTTATAAAATTTTATATTTTTTTTACATATTTGTTACACCATTATGTGTGAACATATATAAACTCTCACTTTAATATCCAAAGGTATTCAAATCCATAAAAAAAATTTTATTCTTTATAAATATTTGAATTCTTACATGTTATGAAAAATAAATGGATAACAAGGATGAAATAGATATTGGGTGGTTAGGATATCTTTTATTTAGAGATAAAAAAGAGCATGAGTTTTTTGTAGGTCATATGCTTACTTTTTTTGAAATATTTTTTAATGTTTTGGTAGATGGAGACGGAATTGTTAGAGCTGATATTCCGTTTGAAAGGCAGAATTGAAGTATAATGTTGATCAACAAGGTGTAACTATTGAATTTTATGATGGTGAATTAAATAGAGTCAATTATAGTGATCTTGTTACTTGTGAAAAAATATGTCAGACATGCAAAATTGGGTGAAATTTTTGAATTAGATTGTGTTATTTTGAAATCTGACGGTGTTTTTTTAGCAATCAAAGGAGATGGTTTGCTCTCATCAGAGTTGATACACAAATCACTTTAAATACAAAAAGTCGAGTAGAGGGCTTGATCCCAACAGAGAGAAAAAATAGAATTTAAAATCTTTTATAGAGATATCCATTTTTTGAGAGTGACATATAAGATATTCCGATACAGTAGTATTTTTTTTATTAACATGGGTGTCCGGGTCAGCTTGCACACACTACGACTAATCCCACAGGCCCTGAAATTAACGATCATGTAAGCCTCTAGTGGCCATCATATGAGCAACCAAGGATTCGAACCTGAGACCATAAAGAAAGTAAACCTCTTGGTTCCAAGTTTTTACCACTTGACCACCATCTAGATGGTTAGTAATATCTTGATATCACTAGAAATAATAAAAATAAATTCTAAAGAGTCAAAAAAAGATAAAAATTGGATCTATGTCCAACAAATCACACTTACTAAGAAAGGAAAAACAAAATGTGAATTTTCAGTCATAAAAGCTAAAATTCAAGACAAATTAGAATAGTTAATTATTGACTGAAAATTTATAAATGATTCTCGAATTTAAATTTAAATTTGAATATAAAATAGTACTTTTTGATTGATATAAGAAAATAAAAATAAATATCTAACTATTTAGTATTGATTTTTTTCAATAAAAAACCTTTTTAATTTTAATTATAATAATAATTATGAGTTTACGTAAATTTCTAATTATATAGACACTTGATTAAGCCTGATCTTAATATATATATATATATATTGAAACATCACCCGTTTCTATGTAGGAGGTAATTCCAGTGATAGATTAATTAGATTGATGATCAGAACTTAGATTAACACTTGAATTATGTGCTGTTGGATAGTTATTGTCTGTTTTAAGTTGTTTAAATGGAAGGATATTTTGAACATGTGAAAACGATGTATCTTTTTTAGGTTTTAATAAACTATACTCGTTAGGATTTTTATCTGAACTTGTGAAGGAGTTCAAAGAGTTATGTTATTAAATCAAAAGCTACTATGCTATGAATATATATAAAATTATATTTAATTATTTATTTTATAAATATGAAGGGCATTATTGTGATTGAAAGCAAATTGGGTCAACAAACATCCTTTTTGTTAAGAGGTTATGTTTCTCGAGAGTTAATTATTGATACAATGAACTGACAAATCTCAATTTTTGCTTGTGACTCAGGGCACGTGCACGAGGGCTATAGACAGGTAAAAAAATTTCACACTTACACATCACACTCCAATATTGAATTTTATTTTTTAAAGGTATTTAAAGCCCTATTTATATAACACGCTTTTGGATAGTTCTTTGCCCTTTAGATAGTTCACACTCCATATTTCAGACCTTTGATCATCATAAACTAACTGAAATTTTAGTACTTTTATTTGGGACAATTATACCTAATTTAAGTGAATCCATATAGTATCCCTATTACACATTGTTATTAAAAATACAAGTAAAAACAATGATATGCAAAGATAAACAAAAAATGCAAAAACTATACACAAAAATAATTAAAATGTAAAAATACTAGATCATCACTTATTTGTCCACTCCAAAATACCATTCGAACATCTAAATAATCATTCCCAATATACAAGAAATCTATATTTGTAACGTCCAACCATAAAAATAAACAATGAAGAATATGCTCAAACATTGTATTCCAAATTGGCATGGTATCCTAAAAAATGATAGAATTGATTATGTCATTGTATTGTTGGCATCATTAGAAACACATATAAGAGTTAGGTGTTCCATTGACCTTTGATATGCAACTATCATAGGAAAAAATTAGTATGTAATGCTATGGATTTGATATAAGTTCGATCTTAATTCTATTGGATTTTTTCAAAAATTATGTCGTGATGTACACGACGTCAAATGATATAATTGCTTTTTATATTAAAGGATGTTTTGGGTTTGATAATAAAGTTATGATTAAAGAGAATTGATACATAATATCTTGGTTATTAGAAAACCTATAATCTATGAAAGTCTAGGTAAGAAAACTAATTGTGTAAAGAAAAAATATATCACCCCAGTGTATCTTACTTAAGATAAATTATATTATTTATTGATATTAATTCAAGTCATGTTTCTATTCGTTCATCTCATCTAAGGTCCAAAGCATATCACCTTTCATGAAAAATATCTATTTTATCAAGTTAAATCCTAACCATTTTAATACCTTACTTTTAGCATTACATTTATTTTTTATTTTGTATTTTTAATACCTAAGAGTATACTTTACAATATAATTTTATATCTTCAAATATTAAAGTCTATAACTAAATTCTAATACTTTAAATATTATTAAAAAAATTGATTATTATGAAATTTTTGATATTTTGGTCAAATCCTAATAAATAATCATAAACTGGTTACAATATCCATTTTGTATTTTTAAAACATAATAAAAATGTAACTTTTTTTTTAAACATGCATAAAAACCTTTAGCATTTGGTTATATATACGAAAATAAAAAAAATCTTTGTTTTTGTGTTTTTGAAATGAGGAATCTTTTGCATTCTTTTTAGATTTTTTTTCTTTGAAATTTTAGAGAAAAAAAAGTATTTTTAATACCGGGTTTGTATTTTACAATTTTAGTCCATAACCCAATATTAAATGAAATTCTTGAAAAAAAAAACATATTCTTGTATTTTTTGAAATAAAGGAAATTTTTTAGAGCATTTGAATTTTTTCATTTTTTCAGAAAAATCAAGTAGTTTTAATATCAGGTCTGTATCTTATAGTGCAAGTTTACAACTTGATATTATACAAAATGAGAAACACGTAAAGGACTTATAAATAATTCTAAAATGATCCTTGAATTTTTTTAAGATTTTTTGAATTTCTCTAAGGGTCCGTTTGGCTATACACACAAATTAAGACAAATTAAAACTAAAGGGAAATGCCTTAGGGTGTGTTTGTCAAACACGCTCTTGGCCTAAAGTCAGAGGCATTAAAGATGCCTTAAGGGCAAATTTGACAAACACGCTCCGAGGACCCAAATATGGCCTTGTTTCTTGAGAAAGAAGTGCCATGCCAACACATTTTAGATCTAGATTGGGCTTAATCCAACCACATGAGATGAGCTAGAGTTTAGGGCCAAGACCTATGTGTATAAGATGGGCTTAGGCCCAACCTATCCTAATTAGATGGGTTGATGGATGGCCCAACAAATTTTTTTATATATCTAGTCCTAGCCTAACCACATGAGCTGTGCTGAAACGAAGGTCTAACCTACTTTTCTTCGTTGTTGGCAAATGCTAGAATGTGAATTATTTCACATTCTACATTACACCAAACATAAAAAACAAGTGTTAAAATGGTTACTTGACCTTAGGTTGATGAATGATTACTAATGGTAGCTCAGTTGTTGGTGGTGGTGCTCTCATAATTACCCTAAATGGTAGGAAGTTTGATTGTCATTTGGCCTGGCTCAAATTGCTAAAATATATATATATTTTTTTCTTCATTATTATTATTTTAGAAAAATTAAGTAGTGTTTTCTTTTTCATACATCTTCTCTAGTATTAGAGGGATAAAAATGGAATTGAGACTATTTGATTTAGGAGGTGGTGTAATTTCACTATCCATAAATTTCCAAAAGAACATTATTAATATGAAGGAAGGGTCAATCTCTAAAAGCCTACGAGTAGAATATTAAATATATATACACCATAGATAATTCATATTATTTCCTAAATTTAATTCAATATAAATAACAATTGTTTTTTTGACAGTGATGATATATCTTTCTATATGGAAAATTTTCCCTTTTTCTCATGTACTTTCTTTAAAAAATTTAAGATTTTTTTTTCTATTCATTACAACATAGAAGTAATTTTCATTTAAAAAAGATTTAATTTCTAAGTGTAATTTTTATTTTTCTTCATAATATTTACATATTATATATAATTAGACAATAACATTTCTAATCTTTTAATATGTTTTTTCCACATGATTTAACCATATTGGAAGAAAAATAGGTATGGTAGATGTTTATGGACAACAAAACAATAAGCAAAATTAAACAACAAGAAGAAGATTTAAGAGGAAGACAATCTTATTAAGTGTTTTCTCTTATATATTCCTCTCTACAAATTTATTCAATTATGCTTTTGATTACAAGTTTATTTATAGGTTTTAAGTTCTAGACAAACAAAAATTAAACTACTAAAAAGATATCCTAATCTGAAGAGTAAACTTATTTTGCCGACTTAATTGGTTGACTATTTCTAAACTGGATGACCGATTCATTTAATCTAACTGGTTAACCGGTACTTAACCAAGAGACCTGTTCCTGTTCTATTTTAGAAAAACCAAAATCTAATTTACTTTCAACATCCTCCCTTAACTTTGATTTCTTTATAACTCATAGCATAACTATCATTTTAGCAAAAACATTATGTTTAAGTAACTTTATGAAATATTTGTTATTTGATTTTGGATCTTTATATATTCGACTTCAACTTTCTTGTTTATAATGCAATCTCAAAGGCAATTAAATAATGTATTTACTTCTTTAATAAAATATTTGATTCTTTACTAAGGCAATGTCTAATGGGTTGTTCATATAAATTTATGTAAACTTTTTTTATGGCATTCAAAACTCTAATAATCTTTTTAACCATATGAAATGACAAACACATATTATAATAGCTATATATTCAGCTTCATAAGTTGATAATGTAACTACAAATTGCTTATTTGAACTCCATGTGAATGTTATGTCTCCCATGTAAAAAAAAAAAAAACTTTTAATACCTTTTCTATTATTTATATCTCTAACCCAATCACTATCACCATAACCTACAAGTTTAAAGCTATTATATTATTCATAGAACAAGCCAAAATTAATAGTACCTTTGATATACCAAAGAATTCGCTTTAAAACTTTATAATGTGTCATTGTTGGAGTTTCCATAAACCTGTTCACAAGCCCTACTTCAAAGAGAATACTTGGACAAGTGTATGTCAAGTATCTCAAACTTTCAACTAAGCTTTTGTTTCAACTAAGCTTTTGAATGTCGAAGAGTTTATCTTTATTTATTTTTTAATCATTTTTGGACACTTTCACTCAACACTTAACTAGAGTATTCACTTTTACACAATCCTTCACTTTGAACTTATTGAGAATCTCTTTAGCAAATTTATTTTGATTCATAAGGTTTCCATCTTCTTCTTACTTGATCTCAACCTCTAAGTAATATGTCGTAAGAATAATATTCATCATCTCAAACTCTTTAATTAATGCTTACTTGAAGCTTCTAAACATCTTTGAATTATCTCTTATAAAGATCAAGTCATCCACATACAAACATATAATAAAAGTATCATCACTCTTTTTTCTATCTTTACATAGATAACATATTCGTTGGGGCATTTTGTAAATCAATTCTTTAAGAAATAACCATCAATGCCACTATACCAAGCCCTTAGGGTTTGCTTCAATTCATACAAGACTTTGTCTAACTTTAAAACCTTCTCTGCATATTCTTTCACTTCATATACCATAGGCTGCTTAATGTAGACCTCGTCTTTTAAAAAGTCATTTCCAAAAGCTTATTTGATATTCATTTGATATATTTTCTATCTATGTTTGGCAGTTATGACAATGATTAATCAAATGATCTCCAATCTAGCAACTATAACAAACATTTCATCATGTTCAATCTTATACTTTTGACTGTAGCCTTTTGCCACTAATCTTGCCTTATACCTCTCCACTTCTTTTATAACATTCATTTTTTTTTTCATATATAGATTCACTTAAAACCTATTAGCTTCTTTTATTTTGGTCCAGGTACTAGTTTCGATGAGACATTCTTCTCAATTGATGTAATCTCCCCATTCATAGCAATTCTTCATTTTTCATCCTATATAGGACATTATAGGATCATATATAGCAAGTTGATAATATAACATTACATCATGATCAATAAAATTAGTTACCTCATAAAAGTCATCAAAGCTATTCATCTTTCTTGATGGACAAGATGGGTTACCATTATTGGAACTTTCATTAAAAAAGAAGAAGATAAAGGTGAAGTTGAGTTATTTAGTGATTTTAGAGGTGTAACTATAAGTTTTTGATGATCTTCATATCTATCCTTTTTATCAAGAACTTCAATAAAATCATATTTTTCATTATCATCTACCTTTCAATTCCATACCCCTTTTTGATCAAATTTAATATCTGTACTAATCACCATCTTTTCTTTATTGGGATTATAAAGATTATATCCTTTAGATTTTTTTTCATAGCTTAAAAAGATCATCTTCTTGCTCTTATCATTTAGCTTGGTCTATACTTGATCATCTACATGCATATAGTCAATGCTTCTAAACACTTTTAAGTGAGTAAATTTGGCTATCTTCTATTCTATACTTCTTGTTGGGTCATGTCATTTAAGTCTTTTATAGGACACCTATTTGACAAGGAAACAACACAATCTACTTCTTCAACCTAAAACTTATTTGGTGTCTTCTTTGTTTTAAGTATGTTTCTTGTCATGTTTAAGATGTTTTTATTCTTTCTCTTCACTATACCATTTTGTTGTTATAATCTAGGCATTGTTAGAAGTGTCTTTATACTATGATCTTCACATCAAATTTTTTTTTACCCCTTATCTATTTTAAGTAATGTTATAGAATCATCACTTTTTGTTTTTCAACCAATGCCTTAAACTTCTTAAAAAAATTAAATACATTAGACTTTTCTTTTAAGAAGGGTCACACGTGTGCGACGTCAAGGTGAAAACATCTACCCTTAAATTTGATATTATTTAAAAATATGAAAAATATATAAAGACAAGGAATTCTTGTCTTTAATGAAAAAATTAGAATGAGAGTCTTCACCTAGTATTTTGATCACTAGGAACCCTAACTGGTCTCAGAGATCAGGTACAAGGACTAGTTACGTAAAGGAAAAGTTTTAGCACCCAAATACACCATACCTAACGTATGTTGTATTGTTTAATTATCTGATAAAATCTAAGGTCATGTTATGTTTTCTAGTTGTTGGTTCATCTAAGGTTTAAGAAAAGTCCTCATCAGTAAGAAAATTCTTATCTTATTGAATAAAACCTAATTATTTTGATGTCAATAAAATAATTTAATATCCGAAATATGTCTTACGTGTAAAGTCATAACCCTAAATATTAAAAAAAAACAAAAAATATTTTTTTTGAAAATTTTGAAATATTAGCCTAGTTCTTGTGACTTTAATAAACTGGTTATCAAAGCCAAAATGCATGCTAATACATATTTTTTAAATTTTTTTATTGTATAAAAATACAATATGATTTTTTTAAAGAGACTTAGCAGTATATATGAAAACAAAATATTTTTTTTGTTATGTTTTGACAAAAAATGAGTATTTTAATACTGGATTTGTATTTTTATATTATAACATACAAACCAATATTAATTCAATTAAAGTAAAATTTTGGAACAAATCATATATTTTTTTGAATAATTTTTTTAAAGAATTTATTTTTTCTTACTAGGCCTAACCTGAGTCACTAGCTTAAGCTAGTGACCCTACTGGGCAAATAAAAGGCACACGTCTTATGTATGCATGCATGCTCAATTGTTTAAGTGAATTATAATTCACTTGATCAATAAAACATAACAAATAAAGTAAAAAAAAAATGCATGCAAAGATAAAGAAAAATACAACGTGAAAATAAATGTGTGAAGCTTACCTGATAACTACAACAGACAAAGACGATGGTGATGAAATTGCCACATAGAATTGGTGGTTACTGGTTCTGGAGACGATGAAGACAATCAACGTTGGTTCTTTTTTCTTCTGGTTTTTCTTTGCTTTTTTAAAATGATGAAGCCCCTGTGTTCTCCTCCTCTCCGCCTTTTCCTTCCCTTTTTTTTTTGTTTTTCTCTCCTATATTCCCCTCTCAGCAGTTCTTGCATGGCTGTTGGGATGAAGAAAATGATAAGCTAATTGTGATGCTGGTGACCAGTTAGGCAGTGGTGTTGCTGCGACCACTCTTCCTCTTCACTTTTGTTTCTACTTTGCTTCTTATCTTGGTTTTTTTTTTGTCACTTTGCTTTTCTACTTCTTTTGTTTTTCCTTCTTCTCCTTTACTTTTTTTTTCCCTGTTGTCTTTGTGTCTTTTCCTTTCTCCCCTTCTATCTTGTCCTATCCTCTCTTGTTCTATTCTCTCCTCCCTCGTTCCTTTTGTCTCTACCTTTCCCTTTATTCTCTTTTTCCCTTTGTCTTTCTCCTCTGGTTCCCAGCTATTGTGTAGCATATCCCCTGGCTTTTATAGCCAGATGATGCAAGCATTTTCTTTGTAAGGATGGAGTAACAACCGAAGAGATATCAACAATGGAACTTGGCCCTTTAATCCTCGCCTTTGTTGTTGCAAATGTTTCTTTGCTAGCTGCGATGTAACATCTTCTGAAAAAGACAGTGAACAATATTGAGTGAAATGATGTCATTTTACAATTCTAAATAATATTTCCAATTTGATCATTGAATGTTTATGTAATTTTATAATCAAGCCCTATTGGAAAATTATAATTAGACCCTTTAAGTTTAGCGTCTTTTCTGATTTGGTCTTTGGTTTTGGATTGTTTCAATTAAATCTCTAATTGGTCATCAAACTTCAATATTTATGCAATTAAGCCCTTGATTTGAACAAATCAACTTTTAAAAATTATAATTGGACCTCAGAACTTTAATTTCTTCCAATAAAAACCTAAATTGACTTAAAAACCAATTCTTCTTACAATCCAACCCTTTAAAAATTCAATTAAACCTTAGATAAAATTTAATTGAGTTCATAAACATCAAATTTTGAACTTTTCTTTCTCAACTTGAATTTTCTTTATTAACAGGGCTCTAATTAGTAAAAAAATATAATGTCAAATTTTAATTTTTATATTTCTGAACCTCCTCAACCAATTCCTAGATATTTTATGGGAGTTCTTCAACATCTTCTTTTGTGCCATCATCTTCAAGTTATCAAAGCTTACATGTCCAAGTCTCATATGCCAAAACCAAGTCTCATCCTTCATGTATGCTTTTAAGCATTTAGGCATATCCGTCTTTATGTTTAACAAAAACATTTTGTTCTTTATTATGATTACCTTTGCAATCATGGCTTCATGAGTATCAAATGCCAAGATACAATCTTTCATTTTAATTTCACAACCTCTCTCCAACATTTATTCTTAACTCAATATATTGCTTTTACATATAAATAGTAGAGATATAATAGATATCACTAATAAATTGATGACTTCTATTTCTTAATTTTTTGAGAATCATATATTTTTCTTTAATGGAAACATTTGAATGATTTGTGAAAGTGACATAACCTTTAATTGATTCATCAAATTCAATAAACTTGTCTCTATCTCTACATATGTGATTATTGGAACAATTGTCTAGATACCTTATGTTTCTTTGGCTTGTATTCATTCATCATGGACCAATAATAGGATGACTTCTTTCTCTTTTTCTACAACAAGATTAACATTCTCTTTAACCTTTCTAGTTGGATTTTAGCAATCCCTGACATAATAACCTATCTTTTCATAATTGTAACATTTAAATTTTGTTTTGTCAAACCTGACTTTTGGATTGCCACTGTTAGATAAATTGGTCGACTTGTTTGTGTCATTTGGTTGACCTCTTAACATATTAAGGCTAGCTTAGTATCCTCTTCTACATCTGCCTCTTCCTTTACCTTAATTATGTCTTCTACCTCTTTGGGTATATTTAGAACCATCTTATTTCTCTTTTGAATAATGTTTGGATAAAAAATGCTTGTACTTCCATGTCTTATTGAATTATAATTTTGATTACAAACTTATTTATAGATATCAAGTTCTAGAAAAATAAAATATTAAACTATTTAAAGAAAATTCTAATCTGAACAGGAAATATATTCTATCAACTAACTTAATTGGTAAACCGTTTCTGAATCATACGGTCAAATCATTTAATTCGATTGGTTGATCAGTACTGACCCATAAGAGTAGACTAAAAACACTTCCAGCGACAACAGAAACCTTAGCTCATCATATCAGAAATAGAATAACAGCAGCAAAACAGGATCACCTCAGCAATCCTTATAGCAGACCATGAAAACTGCCATTAAACTCAGCGACGTCCAGGAGCTTTGATGGACGACTAATGCAACAATAAACCCATAAACTCAATCAACATCAAAGCCTAGCGGTAAAATCATACCTTCTTGAAACACCATGGTTGGCGAAAACATCCACAACACTATTACCTTCTCTTAAAACACGAATAAAGTAAGTTTAAGGAGAATAAGATCATCAATAATTCGAAATCCATACGAGAATTTTCATGGTTTTATTTCCCTCTTGGTAAGCCAGCTAACGACATTCAGCGAATCTGACTCCTTCCGAGGAACTTCCAAGCTTAGAGTCATTACTTACTGAAATTTCCCTTAGTGCATTCTATGTAAACAAAATTTGTAGGATTTAGCTGCACAAACACATTAGTTTTATTTTCTTTGCTGATAGAAAGAAGCGCTCATCACCTAAACATTTATGAATAATGCCAATACTAGTGAGCAATTGAAGCCAGTATTTCATCTCCATGTAGCCAAACTGCAGAAGAATTGCCAGGCAAATCTCCTTTGGCATTGTGCACACTGATGGATTGCTTTATATTGCGTTTCATAGTAGCTGCATGCCAATGGAGGTTTTGCCCTGTAATACAACTGCACCCAAATGAAGTTGGTGAGTGACGGCCCGAGGCCCCGGATCGTCCAACTATTTATGCCCTCTAGAGCAAAGCATATACTGTTGAAAAATGCCCTTGTTGTCTAGCCAAGGACTTTTCTACAAGCTCCACCTCCCTTTATTCCTTAAATTGAAGCCACATCCTTGAATAGAATCTGTTGCGGAAGAAGATAATACTTGATGAAGATTTGACTGTCTATATGGCTCACTTCATTAAGAGAAGAATCGATATAACATAGAGCTGTGTTCATGACTTTCACAGAAAGAAACTGCCTAAAACTTAGCTGTCTATGACTAAGAAAAGTATGATGAAATTATTGATGTAAAAGGGGAAAGACAAGCTGTAAAAGATGCTTTAAATGGAAGATACGGTAGAGCATGTTCTCAATACCTTATCTTCTGCATGTATGCTCCTCTTCATGCTTCCAAGAGCTGCCATATAATGAAGGAAAAAATAGAGCTCCTTTACGCAGAAACTTGAAGCAGCATCGATATACAGTTTTTGTTTTGACCATTCACTTGTACGGAGTAAGGATTGAAGCAATAGTATGCCATTTTGTCAACCATAGTATCCCAAGGTTGTTTTCTGATGGAGTCCGTAGGCGGTGCGGAAGCACTTAATGTTTTAGTATAAAAAGGCAAACTCATTATTAAATATTAAAAGAATATTTTTTGTGATATTAACAATTGTTTATTTTATAAGTTCATCATTGTATATATTTTGTAGTTTAATTTATTATATTATTTATTATTTTTAATTATATTATTAAATCAATCGATTTTATTGAATAAGTAAAGTCAATTCTTGAATTTCTTTTTTCTTGAAAAACAAGACTCAATATTGGTTTTTTAACTCTGAAATTTTTTTTTTGATTTACGTGGGGTGTTCGGGTCAGCTTACGCGCATTATGATTAATTTTCACGGCCCATTGAATACCCTGCAAACCCAGTAGGCATGTAAGGCACTGCGAGGGTGACAGACGTGCATGCTAGGACTCGAATTCAGGTATAGTGGAAAGAGACGAGCCCCTTTCACCCCTAGGCCAGTACCCTTGATGCACTCTGAAAATTTTTTGACCCTGGTGTATGTGCCACCTATCTAGTGTGGAATAAATAAGCTCAACGAAAGGCCATTGGTTAGCTAAACAATTCGAACTTCATGTGCATGTAAAATGCCTAGTTTTAATATTATCTAAAATGATTCTTTAATGAGACAGTTATTCAATCAGCACCAGCCAAATCCTAGAATTATGTAAGTTATTAAAAAAAAAAAACATTAAACCAAATTCTACATAATTTAAACATGATGTCGTTAGCACTCTCGAATGACACATCACTCGTGCATGACGCATCAATTTGTTTCGGCTTCAGGACTCCAACTCTAGTGTAGTACTATCGTAACATGAAAAAGTTGACTTTACTTCCTAAAGTTTTCGTTTCTTATATCCTGGTCCCTGAATTTTTATAGATTTATATTTCGATCCTGAAATTTTATTTTTGTCACTTTTTAGCTATTAAGTTTTAAGAAATGAAAGAAAAAGTTTTTAGAAAATAACAAGAAAAGAAAGAATTTGGTTTGTCATATTCTAACCATACAATAATCCAATTTTAGTGCCAATAAATTTGTTTTACAGAGGGAGTTCAATGATAGTGGTTTTGCTTATAAATCATTCTAAAAAATATAGACGAGGGCTTGTAAATATTTTTTAGATTTAATTTTTTTTAAATAATTTTTGAGTGTTTTGAAATTTGAAATGAGAAAATTTAAAAGAGTTTTTATGGTGAAAATGGGCTTAAAACTGAGCTTTAGGGATAAAAAATCTCAAGCTTGATTTTTTTACCATAGAACCAGATGAAAAATTATTATATTAGATGATTACTTTTTTATTCAAGTCAGATGCTATGTAATCTGTTAAATGTAAACCGAGTTTAAGCCAATATATGCCTTTGTTAAATGTAAACCAAGTTTAAGCCAATACATGCCTGCTCTTTTTTATTTTGAGACTAAGTTTGTGGGCTTGACCTCCTAAGCTTTTAACATCTTTTTTTTTTAATTTAAAATAAATTATTATTTAAATTAATTATTGCAATTTTATTTGATAAATCATCCAATTATATCATACTTTTTAAATGAGGTTAGATATTTTATGCTTATATTTGCAATTACTTTTTTAGCAATTATACATGAGTTTCATATGCAATAAATCAAAGACAAAATACACATTCATATTCGATGGGAATTAAAGTGTCTTTTAATTGTTAATTTTGTATGATTTTCATGAATTAATTACTTTTAAATTTTTGTATATAGACAAAAAAAATCAAAGATAAATTTTTTTAAAAATTCTTGTTTGAAACTTGCTTTTTATATTATTTTTTCTTAAAAACAATACGATAGTAATAAAAAAAAGATTATTTTCATATAAAAAGGTAATGAGAAAATGGGAGTTTTGTCTCTAGAAATAAATCTTATTTCTTATTTATTTAAATTCTTGTGAATATCTATTTTTAATAATTTGATTTTTTTATTAAAAAAATAATATTGTCAATAAAAAAAGATAGTAGTACCATGGAATGAATTGGGATCCTATAATAATACCATATGTTTTTGTGGAGTAGATCACAATAAACACCAGCTAATGTAGTTTCTAATAGAACTTAATGATTCTTACAATGCCATTCGGGGTCAAATTCTAATGCTAAACCCGACATTGTTAAGAACTATGCCTCTATTATATAGGAAAATAAGCAGCATAGCTTAGATAGTATTTATGAAGTAGCCGGTAATTCTATTATGGCTGTGAGCAAGAAAAAATTGGTGGCCATGGCTGCTAGGCATGTACAAGGTGTTCTTTCTTATTTCATCTCTACTAATCATACACTGTTGCATTGTTCCTACCGTGATCCTAATCATCATGTGCAAAAAACTTATTGGAAATTGAATAGCTATCCACCGGAGCATCCTAAACATACATCAAACAATATGCATAACTCCTATTCTGCCCATGCAATGCTCAATCCAAGCATAATAATGACCCTTAGTTTTTTGCCAACAATGATAAGAAGAGTCAGTTAATGCGCGAGATATCTTCAGTTTTAGACATAAATTTAGTAAATAATTTTCATCATGCAAGGGAAGGGCACAATACAACTAAAAATACCATGGCTAATCTATGAGCTAACGCTGCTAACATCTCTGCAAGTTTGTTGCTAACAACATCCATGTTAGGCTAAATGATTATTGATAATTGTGCAACAAACCATTTTTTTTTTTAAATTTACTTGTTAATAACAACAACAATGGTGTTATATCATTAATCATTATACCAAGTAGAGAGCAAGATTTTATTGTTTTCATTTGCTTTTTATCTTTAAATTTTGATATTGTTTTAACCAATATATTTGGAGTATTATTTTTTAAGGTAGACTTAATGTTTGTCAGCAAATTTATTAAAGATCTAACTTGCTTAGTAACTTTTTTTTTTATTTGCATATTTTATAAGGCTTGGTGATGAAGATAATGATTGGTTTGAGTAAACAACGAGATGATCTTTATTACTTAGTTACTTTGACATTAAACCAACATCGACAACCATCAATAACTGCAACCACTTCTTTATATCCATCTAGCCATCAGGTCTCTTATTCTATATATTTATGGCATTGTTGTTTAGGAAATTTATTCTCTTTTAGATTAGGATTTATAGCAGAACATCTATTATTTTTTTCTTTTCAGTTTAATAATACTTGTGGTGTATGCACATTGACAAAATAGCATTGACTATCATTTCCTATTAGTTCAATTTTATCTATTAGACCTTTTGAATTAATTCATTGTGATATTTGAGGCTTTTATAAAGTTGTATCATCTTCTAGTTCAAAATATTTTTTTTTTTACTATAGTGGATGATTACTCTAGGTTTACATGAATATTCTTTATGAATCACAAAAGTGAAACACAAGATTTATTCAAGAATTTTTTTCTCATTTTTCTAATCAAAATTTCATATTTTTATAGCCAATATCCAAGTTGATGGTGGAAGAGAATTCTCCTTTATGCATGATTTTTTAAAACATGAAAGGATCACTTATCAACATTCTAGTGTTTATACTTCCTAACAAAATAAGGTTGTACGGTGCAAACATCGTCATATTCTTGAGTTTACATATGCCCTTTGTTTTTAGGTGTCATGCATTTGCTATCGATATGCATGTTACTCATAAATTTGCTCCTCATGCCAAACATTATGTTTTTCTTGGATATCTTGTTTATAAAAAAGCTTATAAGATTTTTGACTTTCATACTTATAAAATATTTACTAGTCATAATGTTGTTTTCTATGAAAACATTTTTCCTTATGAGTCCAGCCATACTGCTTTTATAAACAATAATTTTGTATTACCTCGTACTATCATTACTCTCTTGACTGATATAGTTACACAACCTCTAGATTATTATTCTGAATATCCACATTTAATTCTTTATTTTTTTTATTAGCACCTTTGCGTCATTCACAACGCTATTGTCACCTTTTTGCTGCCTTGCATGATTATGTTTACAACCAAGTTACATCTCGAACAATTTATTGTCTCTATCATCTAATTTTTATAAAGGTATAAATTTTCCACTAGCAATTTTATTTTATTTCCATTGGCAAGAGGTAATACAATCCGAATTGGATGCTTTGGAGGCTAATAACACTTGGTCCCTTACCTCTTTTCCACCTGGTAAGCAATCAGTTAGTTGTTGTTAGGTTTTCGAGGTAATGTAAAACTTTGATGGCACTATTAAACGTTACAAAGCTTGTTTGGTAGCAAAAAACTAAACTCAATTTGAAGGTACTGATTACCATGATATTTTCTTTTACTGCTAAAATAAATGCTATTTATTGTTTACTAGTTTTAATAATTACCTAAGATTAGTCCCTTCATTGACTTGATGTTCATCACACTTTTTTTCATGGTGATCTCCATGAGAAAATTTATATGTTCCCACCTTTTGGTCTTTAATGATAAGAGAAGACCTTAATGTGTCGCCTTTGCAAATCATTATATGGTTTGAAGCATGCCTCATGACAATAATTTGCTAAATTCTCTATAACTATTCAAGCAATTAGTATTATTCAATCCAAGACAGAGTACTTATTATTTATATGTAGCATTGCCAAAACTTTTACATCATTATTAATATGCATTAATGATATTCTTATTACTAGGAACAAATTGTTGTCATACTAGCTCTCAAGAATTTTTTGAATACTCATTTTTGGATAAAAGACTTAAGCAATGTAAGTTACTTTAGAAACTTTATAAAAGGTATTGTCATTTCACAATGAAAATATACTTAAGAAATTTTAAAAGACTATAGTTTTCTAAATGTCAACCTTGTAAATTTTCAAATGGAGCCGAACTTGAAGCTCTTAGAATCAAGTGATATGCTAAAAGATCCCTCTTGGAATAAACAACTAGTTGGTTGTCTAATTTACTTGACTATTACTTAGCCAAACATTACCTATTCAATTAATGTATTAAGCATATTCAAGAATGCACTACGCAAACCACACATGAAAGTTATTTTGCGTATGATACCTTACTTGAAAAATAATCTAGGACAAGGTTTATTTTTTCATATATAAAATAATTTGCCTTTAAGAGCTTTTTTTAAATTAGATTGGGGTGGATATCCAACATCACAAGGATCTAGTACATGCCATTGTATCGTTCTAAATTCTACCTTTATTTATTTACAGACAAGGAGGCAAAAAATTATGTCTCTCTCTTCTACAAAAACCAAATATATAGCCATAATAAGTACATGTTGTGAATTATCTTGATTACACTCGCTGATATTAGACTTGCGAATATTGCATCCGAAGCCAGCATTGTTGTCTTGTGATAACATAACATCTTTATACATAGTTGTTAATCCTATTTTTCATGAAAGAACCATACACATATAAAAGGATTTTCATTTTATTCATGACAAGATATAAGATGGCTAAGTTAAAACACAATATGATTCTTTATCAAATCAACTTGCAGATGTTTTTACAAAATCATTAAAAAAAAAATATTCTCGATCATGATATGCAAGTTGAGTGTTCTTAATATCCATTTTCTAACTTAAAAGAGGGTATTAAGTTGAATGTTCTTAATATCCACTCTCTAACTTAAAAGAGGGTGTTAAGTTGAGTGTTTTGATATACACTCTCTAACTCAAAAGAGGGTGTTAAGAAATATATGGTCATTCAATAAAAATATATTTTATTTAATATAATTTTATGGTAATTGCTTTTAGTTTCCTTTTACATTTACACTACTTAAAATAGAATAATATAATTATAAAAACTCCATTTTTCCTCCTGCAATAACAACACACCAACAAATTTAATTTTGTTTTCTTTACATTTTTTTCTCTCATTTTTATAATAAATCTAATGAAGGGTGAATTTGTAAAATCAATATCATAGCACGAGAAATTAACAAGAAATTTGAAACTGAGGACTGATATATTAATAGATATATTTTAGCATCTTGTATTTTTGATTTGTCATTAATAAAATAATATAATAGTGTTTAGAATATAGTTGTAATTATATTTTTTTAAAATTTAATTTTTATATTTTTAAATAAAAAATATTTTAAATTACTACTATATTCTCATTCACCCTTCATGCCTAGCAAATCCATCAGCCCTTCTATCAGACTTGAATGGCAGTGACCATGGAACTCGAAAGTGTTCATTGACAGCAGTTGTCATCCAATCATTATTTCTGGCATATCTTGGTTGTGGTGCCTACTCTTTCTCCGGTCCAGCGCAAGAACTAGCTAGGAGCACTTTAGCAGGGCCAACTCCCAGAAACTAAAACCCTATATATATATATATATTAATTAATTTTTCCATTAGGAGTACTTTAGCAGGGCCTCCTCCAAGTACTTGTCTGTGTGAGGTAAGGCTTTGGTTTTTCAGTGAAGCGTAGGCTAGGCTACCGGTGGTTTTTTTTTTTGCTTTATGAGTACAAGATGAACATTTTACTATGTGACTAGAGTTTCTTGTAAACGAGAAAGAGAGAGAGAGAGAGAGAGAGAGAGAATTTAATTTATGGATCCACCACCCTCTTCAAAAGGAACAACTTAATTGATATGTCTTTCTTGTTAAAATCAAATATAGTTATGCATGCTTTCAGCAACTTATTGAGATTTTTTTATATATATATAGAACTTAACATAACATCTCTAATGAATCTTTTTAAAGACTAACATCATCTTTTGACATGTCTAAAGACCACCACCAAACTCTTCACAATATAATAATAATAATAATAATAATAATTAAAAATAATTAGAATAATCGATGACAATTAAAAAGATAATTTAAAAAAAATATATATAATAAAGATAATTTGTTGTAAAACAAAATGCTATAAAGGTGATATTATTCTTATTTTAAATATAATCAACCTCTTGGATTAAAATCTTTAATTTTCTTTAATTACTAGATAATAAGTCTAAATTTTCCCATTACATATTTTTTAGCTCCTGCCGCAATGAGAACCGAGATGCGACAAAGAGTAGTCAACATTATGAAGTGTGCTTACTCTCAATCTTCGAGGATGCTTCACCATATCGACCATTTTGAGGATGGCATTTCGATCCATTGTTAAACCAAAATGCAGAAGATTTGCCGGGCAAATCTCCTTTGGCAGAGGGCACACTTTAAAGAACGCATTATTTAAATGCATGCTTTAGTGGCTGCCTGCCAATGGAGGTCTTGCCCTGTAATGCAACTGCACCCGAAGTCACTGAATGGTGGTCTGGAGGAAGCTACTATTTATTCAATCCCAGAGGAAGCATATACGTTGGGACAATCCCTTCGTTGTGCGTTTCAAGGCTTTCTGCCACTTTATTCCCTTTATCAAGGCCACTTCCTCTTGCAGCAAAGTTAAGGGAATTTGAACTTCATTTATAAAATTCCCATGACCACATTCATAAAATAAATAAATAAAAATCAAGGAACATGAACTATGTTGAAAGCTAAGAATTTTTAATGAAGATAAATTAAGTTAATACCATGCATGCTGCTTTCTGGTATTATTTACTTATGCACCATACTAGTATTTGGAATAAAATCCAAATCCTAGTGGACAATATTGTTTCCTGGGGACATGAAAAAAAGGAGGGTGGATTAGAAATAGGTTGAAAATTTTGGGTGGTCGAAATTAGAATAAGCTTTTCAATATTTTTGGTGTAGCCTTGCTAGAAAAATATAGCTCTTAATTTACACTAAGCCTAATTTTCCCTGGTCATAATGAGGTTTTAATGAAAATTAGTTATAGTACCTGTAGTTTCGCCACAGGGCTGGACTCTTTTTATTTTTATTTTTTAAAAAAGATGTTTAAGTGCTTAAATTGAATAAAAAACACATGCAAAAAATTAATTTTTATTAACCCCAATTAATATAACAAACCTATAGCAATAGCAATTAGAATTACACTAAATTTACAATTTAGATCATCAAATTAGAATAACATGATAAAAAAATAAAAAGATTATAAAGGTATTTAAATAATACAGTTAACTTTTTAAACCTAATTAAATATTAAATGATGAAATTAAAAAAATTAATTACATAAAAAATTTAAATAATAACACTTGAATGTATTAGATCAAAGGGATCAAAATTAACATAAAAATAATATTTTGATTGAATAATGGAATTGAAAAGAATAATAATTTTTACAAAAAAAACAAAAAAATTAAAAATTAAAACAATAAAATCTGAAGTTGAAATAACAAAATCCAAAGAGGTTAAACTATAATTTTGGAGGGAGATGAGAGAAAAAAAAAATCAACTAACAATAAATTAGACCACTATTTAAGACATGTGTCACACCAACAAAAATACAACATTAAAATACTTTTAATAATATAATGAAAGAGCATCTTTTTACATCGAGAGGTGTCACACACGTCTTTAAGGATGTCAGACGCTTCTACATGTTTTTTTTTAATCAAATACTAAATTGCTCCTGGTTTAACATGTTAATATCAAAAAAACATTTGAAAAAAAATAAAAAAAAAGGCCATCAAGACTAGTTTTAATTTTGTTTAACTATTTTGATCATTTTATTGTAATTTTGATTGCTTTTTTTTATTTGTTAAAATACAAAATTTATCTTTGTCTCACGTGATAATAATAAAAAGCTATTTTGAAAGTACTAGATTGCCCATTAGGTCAATATTGAAAATTATAATTATAAAAGATTATTGGTCCTTTCATTATGCTTTTATATAATTATCATCCATTAATTTAGAAATAACTAATATAATGATTCTAATACAACTAGTTATAAGTTTTTTTTTTTCTTATGAGAAGGACAAAGACATTATTATATTATTTCAATTAATAGTACCAATGAATCTACAACCACACAGCAATTTCCCAATCAAATTTAGCTTTTGTTAATGTGAAGGGAAAGACTCTCCAACACTTTACATGCAAAGTAAATTGGAGATCCGGAGCATGTTCACATTATGTCCACATTGAAGTGCCGGCAGCCCTTGGTGGCTGCCAAAAGCCACCAATCGATTTTGTGTCAACAGAAACTGATTCTCTCTCTCAATATCGTTCAGTATATTCCGAAAAATTACTAAAATCAAACGAGGGTCCCTAGAAATTATATACAGTCTAATCATGATTGAAAGAGAACTAATCCATCAAAATGATGTACATATTGACACCTACAAACCTTTAGCAAATCCTCAAGTTCTACCACATAAAAAAAAAGAAAGTAAAAGGATTCAAAAATGAAAACAAAAGGAACCAAATTTGAAATATTAAGAAAGATCAAAAGCAAGTAAATCTTGCCTGTATGGTTGTTTTGTATAAAGATTTTTTTTCCCATAAAAAAAGTGTTTGGAACTTTTTTTTTTTTTGAGGAGGCAGGCCACCAAATATCAATTAAATTATAACTAATTTGTTATAACCCTATTTTTGAATAAATGATAATAAATAAATAAATAAAAATATATTTGAAAATGAAGTAAAGATAACAGATTTGAAGTTTAGGGATGAAATTATCAAATTTAAGAGTCAATTGATCAGAAATTAAAGAATTAATAAGTTTGAAAATTTAATTAAAATTTAGATTAGTTTAATTAATGAAATCAAGAGTATAATTGAAGAATTAATAAGTTTGAGAACTTAATTAATATTTAGATTAGTTTAATTAATGAAATCAAGAGTATAATTGAAGAATTAATAAGTTTGAGAACTTAATTAAATTTTAGATTAGTTTAATTAATGAAATTAAGAGTTTAATTGAAGAATTAATTAGTTTATGAACTTAATTAAACTTTAATTTAATTAATTAAAAGTTCAGGAACTTAATTAAAGAAATACCAAATTTTGGAATTGATTTAAGGTAAAATTGTAGGAAATTAAAGTCCAAGGACCACACTGAATAATCTAGAAACTCAGGACTGTTGTGTAAGAAGCATTATAATTCCGGGATTTAATTGAAATTAATACAGGGGCAAAAATAAAAATTTATTGATTAAGGAACCCAATAAATAAAATTTAAAACGTTAGGGACTAAACTACAATTTGTCATTTTTCACGCTAAATGATGTCGTTTTGGATCCTACTATTCATCATCTGTTTGCTGAAGACCGGTTCAACTGGAGAAAATCTGGGAGATCACGGCAAGGGGGAATTCTAGCAAATAACGGCCACTATATCTACGATGTGTGAAGCCCACAATCTCTTGCCTCTATGATGCCCGCTATTTCTAGAGGTCGGGACACAAGACTTTCTCTAGCTTTATAGAAGATGGAGAAAGGCCTCAGTGAGGGGGGAGAAGAACGAAATGGGGGAGAGCCGACAAGAAATAAACCCATAACAAGAGGTTTAACAGAGAACGAAACAGGGAGGAAGAACAGAGGGAAGCGCACAGGACTGCGAAAACAAAGAAAACCTTGAACAAAAAACAGAGAGGGGGGGCTTTTCCAGACTCAAAACAGTAACACATGGGGGGATAATAAACAAATTGACAAAGGATAAAAAAGAAAAAGCAGAGACAAACAAGGAGGAACGGAGGAAACCGGGGAGACCTGGAAACACAAACGGACAGCAAGCAGGAGGATAGACAGAGATTATACAGGGAGGGGACCATTGCCTTCACCATCTCCAGCACCAGAGATAGAAGGACGAATTCCAGTTTTCCAGCAACAAACCTTCCTAGCATTCCAGTAGAGCAGGAAAGCTTTCTTAAGCTTCGTATAATTCAAATATTCAATTAACGTTGGTACTGTGTTGGGTATAGTACAATCTATGTATGTTGAAGTTAGTTTAGTTTTTTTTTTTTTAAATGAAGTAAAAAGTATAAAAATATTGATTTAAATTTATTTTATTTTATTTAGCTATATAAAAAATAAAAAATATGTGTATGTTTAAAAATAAATTTATTTGTTTGTTTATTCGTTAAAGTTAGAATTAAAAATAAAAATATTAATTTTATTTTATTTTATTTTATTTTATTTTATTTTATAGCTACGTAATATTTATCAACGATAGAGTTGGAAGCATATGTAGTTGAATATTCACTAGCATTAAAGTTAGAAATATTACAAGCAAACTATTATAATATACACCAACAAACTTTTAATAATTTAAGATATAACTAGTAATGCAATCTGTTATAGATAGAACGTTTAAGGAGTGGTAATATTTTTTTTTTACGTAACCAGTCCCATACTAAATCTCTATTTACTAATTAGGATTCCTAGTGATCTTAACACCAAGTGTCTGAAGTTTGTTGTTTTCAAATATTTTATTTTTAAGACCGTCGGGATATTAAATATGACTTAATTAATATAATGTTTTATGTAATTTCATGTAGTTGCCACATATATATATATATATTATATTTGATTGAAAATAATGAATGATGTAGTATAATTTTTAAGTGGTTTGCTGTGATAGATCATGTAATGTATTGGTAAGTTACATACCTATGTTTTGCATAATTTTTAAAATAATAATGTAATAGGTATCAAAATTGTAACAAATTATATTGTAAACACTAATAAAAAATCCAAACAAGAATCAATTTTAATAAAAATAAAATACAAGTACTACAATAAATTATTTTAATTGAAATTATATAGATTTAAATGACATTTTATGAAAACCTCAATGACATCACTCAAAAAATTGCAATAAAATAAAGTAACCTAACCAACTATCCCATTTTATTCCATTATTATTCATATTATATTATATAATTTATTAACATAAAAATGCATCTCTTTTTGCAGACCTTACCATAAAAGGAATTTTGCTTCTTCATATATATATATATATTAATTTATTATCACTACTACATTTAACATTTTTACTAGTAGAATAATCTATCGGTTTTTACTTTATCATTCCATTGACATTTATTTTAATGACTAATTCATGGATGAGAAACATTGATCAATAAATTATTTGTTAGTAATTTTTTTCTGTTAGTAAAAAAAAACCCAATAGTTTACAAACATAAAAATACACACCAAAAAATATTATTTGCCAAAATATACTAAAAAAATAATTTTATTGGTAATTGATAGTTCCATTGGTAATTGGTAGTAACATGTGGAGTAATTTTATCCTAACTCTTGTAAAATACTAACATAATACTTTATAGGTGATGTAAAAATTGAAGTGGCATATGTAGTAAAAAAAATTTCAACTGTAAGAAATATACCAATAGATTGAGTATGGTGGTAATGCCTTTTATAATAATTAAAAGATATATTTTAAAAAATCTATTGAACAAAAAAATAAAATTGTATGAACTTCATGTAAAAATAAATTATCTTAATATAAGGCCAAATATTTGTTACAAATATTCATTAAAAATTTATATGTTCAAATAAAATTAAACAAGAACAAACACTACACCAATAAAATTTTTTACCGATGGATTCATTCTGTCAGTGTAAGGCACGCAATTCATAGGTAAAATCCTTACTGATGGCATCACTGATGGAATAACTCCATCAAAATGTTAATAATTCCCCATTCCATCGCTAAATCTGTAGGAAATAAAAAAAAAAACCAAACAACGATGGTCTTACAGACAACTAAGCGCACCAAAATTTTTTTTCTTGTGAGATCTTTACCAACAAAATAATTTTATTTGTATTTTCAATAGTAATCACCAACAAAATGGTTGTTGGTGATTATGGCATGGACGATAAATATTTCAAAAATATCTGTAAAATACCTATAAATATTTTATGTCAATAATAGGTAAACACTGATGGAATATATTTGTCAATGATTGTGGCATAGGTGGTGATTTTTTTTGTAACTCTCAATAAAATATTGATGGCCTGATTATGTGTGGAAAGCTATAAATATTTATTTAAAATATTTAAAAAATTATTTACTAATAATAAAAAACTAATTAACCAAAGAAAAAACCATATAAAATTGTATTAAACATTAAAAATATAAAAATAATGTAAAATAATATTCATCCAAATATTTATTACAAATTTAAAGTGTTTCAAAACCAAATTAAATAGAATAATTATGGAGCTGGAGGAGGAGGAGGAGGAGGAGGAGGAGAATATTAGTTGTTCTCGGGAACGTGAAGTTAAAAAGGGGCTACACATATATCATCACCCATCCTTGATCTCATCTCTATAACCATTTGATGAAGCTAATCATAATTCATCAAGACTCATTCATATTGTTGTTTCAAGACCATGAACTTCTTAGACTAGGTGCTTGATATTGATGGAGAGCTCCTAATGGTTGAGACATTATAGGTCGATTGTAAGTTTTAAGCTGTAGTGTTGGAGAACCCATAGACTTGATTTTTATCAGGTCCACCTGACGATCCTACCTCTATTCACAAATCTAAATCAAAATCCAGATGGGTCAAATGATCATTCTCATATCTCTTCCTTAACTGACTATTAAAGGTCTATTTAATTTTTTTATTATAAAAATCATTATATTCAAGTCAAGAAAATAATAACTTTATAAAATAAATTGATTGAATAAATATACCACATAGTGTTGAGCATGGTTGTCCATGAATTACTGCACCCCCTTTTGGCTGTTTTAACTCTGCACGTGCATTTTTACAAATAGCTCCATTGAGCGGTTCACCTTTAAAGGACATAGCTTGTAAGGAAAAAAAAGATTGCAAATTAAATATATTTATAAGCAACAACAAATTAATTAATGATATATTTCATTTAAATTAATTTTATCATCCACTTCGCATGTGCATTGAATGGGACGGAGCAGTCGGTGTGCGTGATCACTGAACCATGAATTTGCTAGTTTTGATTGTTGGTGCTGGATTGTGAGTGTCGTGTGAACCGTTTAGACATCACATGCTCAATATATGTCATCCATATATCCCTCAAGGTTAATCACAGTTTGAATTACCGTCAAACTGCCATCTTATTCCATCCTTCAAGACCATTATCCATCACATATCTTTTTTTTTTATGTGTCATACTAAAAAACACGCAACCTACTTCCATAGTAACAAATTAGAATTTAGAACATAAAATTATAAAAAAATAAATATTATTTTTTGTATTACCTAGTTGTCGTATGATTCTCCCATATCCTCCTCACAACATTGTTATCAGCGTTTTCCCACTCAAATTTAAAATAAAAATAGTATAAGATATAAAATTATAAAAATAATTTATTAAAAATAAGATGAAAATTAAAAGTTAACACCTATTTGAAATCATCTAAACCATGCATCGATATTAGGTCTCTACCTGGGATATCTAGAAACCTAACTCTATTGAAACAATAAAATCCTCATTGATGATTTAAATGCTGATGTTATTATCCAAGCAACCTTAATGTTTGTGAACCTGAAATTAAATGAAAATTAATAAAATATTAATTATTTATTCATAAATTATGATATAAGTATAAAAAAAAACTAAAACATAAATAAATTGATGTTGAAAGGTCATCTTTCAGTTGTGTCTGCTACTTGTGGGTGAATTAACCGTGCTTTGAAGGCACATTACCTCTGCTCTATGAAACCAAGCTAGAAAAGGAAGCATTACATGTTGACACAGATGTCATGTTGTGATCAGCAACTAAAGAAATGTCCTCCTCGCTGTTAAAAGAACTAGCAATAACCTTCTACTAATGACATATTGTATATTTCATTCTATGTATTGACACAAATTTATATGAATAATTATATAATAACTTTAATTATTTACAACACACTTGACAACAACTCCCTTATGCTGGAGACTACCTATAATTTTCACATCTGCAAATCTTTACAATAATAACAAACCAATTAACTCTATTGAAAAATTTTATATATAACCTAACATCTATAGAAATTCAACATCTATATATTTTAAACTAACATCTATAGAAATGCAAAAATAACAATTAAAATTAATGGAAGTAATAAAAAAAAACATAACAATCAATGATAGAATAAAAATGAGATAAAATAATGAAATCTAATTCTTCATTTCCAATTACAATTTCCATGAAAAATTCAACAATAACAATTAAAAGAGACTAAATTATCAAATGATTATTACAATACAAACAATAAAATAATTAAATTTTCAGTCGACACATCTATATAAATTTATACAAATAATTAAATAATTAAATTCAATTATTTTAAAAAATTTACCAATACCTCCCCTATATTAAAGACTAATAATTTTCATACTTACAAATATTGATAATTATAAAAATATTGTAAAATCAACTCTATACAATCTAACATCTATAGAAATTCAACATCTATATATTTTCAACTAACATCTATAAAAATTTATAAATAACAATTAAAATTAATCAAAATAATAAAAAATATAATAAGCAGTAATATAATAAAATTAAGATAAACTAATTAAATTTAATTATATATTTTAGTTAATATTTTAAAGGTACATTCAACAAGAACAATTCAAATTTAACAAAATTTTCAATTATTATAGCAATACAAACAATAAAATAAATTGAACAAATAAAAAGAAAAAAACTAAATACTTTATGATTGAAAAATGTTTACCATAATAGTATGTTGATTTCAAGATTTTATCTACAAATAATACACAAAACAAAGAACACCATAAAAAATAATTATAATTAAAATAAAAAAGTAAACATATACAAAGATAAAGAAAAAAGAATCATACCTTTTAATATGTTGAAAATTGAAATAAAAAAATACAATAAAAAAATTCAAAAGATGTATATTAAGAGGAGAAGAGAAGAAAAAAAAGGAGACGTGAAAAAAATGAACTATAGAGGGGGGTTAGTTTTATACTACAGTTTTAACGATAGAATTACCGATGGGAAATAGAATAATATTTTTTTTGGCGGTGGCATTAAATTCCATTGGTATTTTTTAAAATTCACATTAAAATGTTGAAAATCCCTCTAGATTTTTTGAATTCCATTTGCAAATTTATCAGTAACTATTTGTTAGAGCACAGACGCATTGAATTTGCTGCGTTCGTTGATAAATGTGCTGACTGACCAAGCAATTTGATAATTACAAGCATTGGAATTTGCGTCATCCATCGATGATGTTGTCAGGAAATGCATCAATGATTGTAGCAGGGGTTGTAATGTTTTTGCAACTCTCGGTAAAATACCGACTAATTCCAGTCCTTTGGTATATCCATTAGTGAACGAGGAAAATTGTTGTAATTTTTTTACAACTCTAGGTAAAATACTAATGGGTCCCAAGTCATCAATCTATGCATCAGTGTTGTATCAAGCTTTTGAAAGTTTTGTTTGTATTATTTGTCTATCCTCCTGCACAAAAGCTTGAATTACAAACTTACAACACGCACAACACAATACCAAGAGTAAACATTTTTAAAATAAATATTTAATGTTCCAAAATATTATCCATAATATTATATTATATATAAAAAAAGCTTTACAACATATTTAGTTATAATTTTCATCTTCATCCTTAATTGAATTTTTATCAGCTTCATCGCACATTTCAATATGGTTATCATCTTCTTCAATAACATTCTATGGCCCACTAGAGCTCAAAATAATATTTAACTTCTCTGCATCAACATCAATAAGATTATCATCAAAAACATGAAAATTTGAATTTCTTTCTAAGTCGATCGAAGGAGCAATTCGGTATGGTTCAACCAACTCGTTAGCTTGAAAAACATCATTTATCACACTTATGTCTTCATTCTCATCCAAACAACCTCAACATGACCCTTGGGTTTAGTTTTTAAAATGGATAACCAATTAACTATTGATTGGTCTTTTCTAAAGGAATGATGTATGTGTAATAAATTTGTTGGCATTGCTTTGTGAAAACAAAAATAGAGTTAACGTTGCGGTGCCTAGCTTTTATATTGATTTCTACTCTGATTCCTTTGTCAGTTATGTCATACTAATAACATTTGAATAAAAACACTCTATTCTACTTGCTATAAAATTGCAATTCGATGACCTTTTCCAATCTAGTGTAGTAGTCAACTTCAAATTCACTATAACTTGATCCCTTAATACAAACATCGATGTTGTATGTCTTTTTTCTATGCTCATATTCTTCAATATGAAAGACATCCATTGATAAAAAACCCGTTATAACACTTGACTTTTCTTTCAGGGCCCAAGCTTAGTAAAAACAATACTACCTTCTATTTGATAAACCATATATATTAAATACAATAATAATCAATAAATAGATATTCTATAATATTGATATACAGTTAATTACCGTACAAAAGGTAATAAGTTTATGATAGAACTTACATGTGTTTTAAACCACGAGGTGAATTGTTCATATTATAATTGAAAGATATGGAATTTGGTTAGTTGTGAGTTATTGGTCAATAAGTATCGTCAATGTTGCTTGCAAGGTTATTCTAAATTATATAAGTTTATGATATCATAATATATAAATAGTACACTCTTGACAAAGTTTAAGTCGAATATCTACTTACTTAATAAAAGGTCTCAGCTCATCACAGTTAAATAAGATATAATAGTATGCTTGTCTGAACACTATTTCAAATAAATATCTTTCCCTTATGACATTTTTAAGTGTAGGATGTCCAAGATTAAAGAATAATGACATGTTTTCACTTGCAGGCACTTCACCACTATTATCATACTGTGGAACACTGTTGATCCTCATTTTTAAATGAGGTTTAAAATAGTATGAGATAAGTGTTGAGATTTCATCAAAGATATAGGCCTCACATATTGACGCCTTAATATGCTTGTTATTCTTAACCTTTTTTTTATTGAACAAGTACTTGCATATATAGAATTAATAAAAAAATATCTTAAAATAATAATAAAAAATTAATTATGAATTATATAGTAATTGTAATATCTAACATCTCAAATGGATACATCTATCTATACTGGATTGGTCCTCCAACTTTTACCTTAAATGATAAATGTACAAATAGATGCTCTATTGAGTCAAAAAATGGAGGAAATATCATCTCAAGTTTGCATATTTTCTTGATGATATTTTTCATGGGATGCGAGCTGACGCAACATTGTCTGGCGATGGAAAAGGCTTTTTCGTGCCTCCAATGTGAAGTATGATGGGTTAGAAAGGGTTTTGGATTTAATCATAAAATTATAATTAATATTTAGGAGTCGTCACTTAGTATTATGGTCACTAAAAACATATGGTCTGTGAGAGTCTGAGTAAGAGACTGGTTGTGCAAGGGGAAGATGCATCACCCCTAGTACACCCTATTTAAGGTAAGCTGCATTGTTGCTTGATTTTTTTTTTCTGAGTTGGGTATTTGTTGGTCTTTTCTAAGGCTTAAGACAGATTTATCTTTGTGAGAGAATTCTACCTTATTGGGTTAAATTCTTCCCATTATAAAGTCTAAATCTTAGCATTGCATTTATTTACATCTTATATATTTAATAACTGAGGGTGTACTTTATTGTGTAATTTTACACCCCACAAATATTAAAGTCTATATCTGGATTAAAAAAGATTGAATTTTTTTTAACATGTTGGCCAAATCCTAATGGATAATCATAAACTAGTTAAGATATCTATTTTTGAATTATTTTTTTTACATGAAAAAGATGTAATTTTTTTATGAAAAATATGCTTGAAAAAATTTCAGGATTTGGTTATATGTAACAAAATATATATTTTTTATTTTTTTTAAAGTGATTTGATTTTTTTTATAATTTTAGAGGAAATTGGGTATTTTAATTTTAGATTTATATTTTATAGTGTAAATACACAATCTGATATTATGTAAAATTGGTAGACAAATATGCAAGAAAATCACAATTTTTTGAAATAATGTTTTTTGGAAATTTTTATATTTTAAAAAAAATCCACTATATGAACAAAGAACGTGAATTATAATTCACATCCTCTATTCACTAAACAGGGGCTGCGAAAAAGAAAAAGAAGGGGAAGGGGGAAACGGCGGACAACTTGGCATGGTGGTGGTTTGGTAAAGAAGGACGACGTGCTACCGGTGGTTGCAGCGGTGGTAATAGTAGTAGTAGTAGTAGTAATAATAATAATAATAAAAGTTAAAAAGAAATTTGACATAGAAGATTAATGTAATGATCAAACAATAATAACAACAAATGTCAAGGTCAGAGGATTCACTAATAGTATGTCAAACAACTATAGTATAAACTCTTATTATTCAATTGAAAACCACACACAAAGGAGTTTCCAATCAGATTATAAATTGTTAACATGATTACATTAGTTATCTTATTCGATTAATGCTAATACTTATAAATCTCGTCAGGCATTCATGATTATAATTTATGTTAATAATAAATCAAGTTCCTTTCATAGCTCAGGTGTCGGTTATATCATACAGTATGAGTTATGAAAGTGGCAAGCATTTGTTGTACCAAGTGTTATACAACATAAATCTAGATTGGTCATTTAACACACAAAGCATTAAAGAGTTAACAAGATAACAAATATAAAACATGTTAGTATCAAACATTAAAGTCCATGTTAACCTTACACTATACTTATTCTTACACCATTAGTCTAACCTTTTCAACATGATATAATAAACTTAACTAAACAAAATAAAAGAAAGAAAAATAAATAAACAAAATAGGAATATAAATAAGATAAAAATTAATTAAGAAAAGAAAAAGAATTGAAAGGCGTAAACAAGATATTAATAAAAATAAAACTTAAGCATTACAAAAATACAAAGAGAGAAAGCAAAAGCATGATCTTAATTTGGAGACCAAGATGTCTAAATGCATGGTAAATGCCTCCTTTTAGAGGCTAAAATTAAAAACTATTGATTTGATGACTAATTCATGAGTGGGTAACCAACTCTTTGACTTAGTGACAATCGGTATATTCTCTTATCTGTCCAAAACATCATTGATAATATTAGAATTAGAACCACTTGAAAACATGAAAATTATAGGAAATTATCTTAGCTTTACAGGAAAAAAACATAAAGGTCATTTGGACTTCTAAAACTCTAAATATGGGTCAAACACTAAACAATATTCGGGCTATAGGACAGAATCAGACCTTTTTGTTATTGCTATAATTTGAACTTGAAAAAGCCTTATTAAAATTAGACATCCACATGAAAATTATAGACATATGTCTTACCTTTTCATCCATATAAATTAAATCTAAATCCGAGATCTACAACTCCAGATATGACCCAATTACTGAATAGTGTTCTGGTTTGGACTATACCAACATCTTGTTTCTAAATTTGGCCATTTCTTTATCCTTTCAATTTCAGTTCTTAAACTCATCAATTAATCCTTTCATTTATGTGATAGACCTGTATTTAAAATAACTATTTATCATAAATTAAAGATATTTAATATATTAGATCTGTTATTATAAAACATGTTTTATTTAAGGAGTTATTGATACTTCAAGTGCAAAATGATGATACAAAACCTTGATAAAAATGTATTTTTAAGTACTAATCAGGTTCCAATTAGATTATAAATTGTTAATATGATTACATTAGTTATCTTATTCAATTAATACTAATACTTGTAAATCTCGTCAGACATTCATGATTATAACTTATATTAACAACAAATCAAATTCCTTTCATAGCTCAAGTGTCGGTTATACCATACAATATGAGCTATGAAAATGTCAAGCATTTGTTGTACTAAGCGTTATATAATATGAATTTAGATTAGTCATTTAACAAGCAAAGTATTAAAAAGTGAACAAGATAAAAAATAAAAAATATGTTAGTATCAAACATTAAAGTCCATGTTAAGTTTACACTATACTTAGTATAAAAGAGTGAACAAGATAAAAAAATAAAAAATATGTTAGTATCAAACATTAAAGTCCATGTTAAGTTTACACTATACTTAGTATTAAAGAGTGAACAAGATAAAAAATAAAAAATATGTTAGTATCAAACATTAAAGTCTATGTTAAGTTTACACTATACTTATTATTACACCATTAATATAACCTTTTCACCTTGACATAATAAACTTACTTGAATATAATTAAAGAGAAAAACATAAATAAAAAAAATACATAAATAAGATAAAAGTTAACTAAGTAAAGGAAAGGAAATGAAAGACATAAACAAGATATTAATAAAAATAAAACTTAAAAATAAAAAGAGAGAAAGCAAGAGCATGATCTTGATCTGAAAACCAAGATGCCTAAATACATGGCAAATGCCACCTTTTATTGACTAAAATTGAGAACTATTGATTTGATGACTAATTGATGAGTGGGTGACCAAACTTAACTTGGTGACAATCCTTATCTTCTCTTGTCTACCCAAAACATCATTGATAACATCAGAATTAGAACCACTTGAAATATAAAAGTTTTAGGAAATTGTCTCTGTTTTCCAGGAAAAAAAAATGGAGGTCATTTGGACTTCTAGAACTCTAGATATAAGCTAAATACTAAATAGTGTTCGGGCTGTAAGACAATTTCAGATTTCTTTATTATGATTACAATTTGGACTTGAAAATGATCTTTTTAAATCTTAGGCTCCATATGAAAGTTGTAGACATTTGTCTTACCTTTTCATCCATATAAATTAGACCTAAATCTGAGATCTACAGTTTCAAATATGCCACAATTATTGAACAGTATTCTGGTTTGGACTGTACCAACATTTCTTTTCTAAGTTTGGTCATCTCCATTTTCTTTCAATTTTAGTTCTCAAACTCATCAATCAATCATTTTATTTATGTGATAAGCCTGCATTTAAAATGAATATTTATTATAAATTAAAAGTATCATATATTATTAGATATATTATTACAAAACATGCATTAGTTAAAGAGTTATTGATATTTTAAGTGCAAAATAATGATAGAAAACCTTAATAAAAATATATTTTTAAGTACTAATCATTTATTATATCAAGGTGAAAAGGTTACACTAATGGTGTAAGAATAAGTATAGTGCAAGATCAACATGGACTTTAATGTTTGATACTAACATGTTTTGTATTTATTATTTTGTTCACTCTTAATACTTTGCACTCTTAATATTTTGCTTATTAAATGGTTAATCTAGATTTATGTTGTATAACATTTGACACAACAAATACTTGATATTTTTATCGTCTAACCGTATGGTATAACCAACGTTTGTGCTATGAAAATAACTTGATTTGTTATTAATTTAAGTTATAATTATCAATACTGAATAATATTTACAACTATTAGCACTATTCGAATAAGATAACTAATGTAATCATGTTAACAATTTATAATCTGATTGAAACATCTTTTATGTGTGGTTTTCAATTGAACAATAAAAGTTTATATTGGAATACCATTGGTAGATCTCATACCTTAATATTTGTTGTTATCATTATTTAATTCTCACATTGTTCTTTCATCTCAAAGTTCTCATCAACTTCTTTTATTACTATTACTATTACTATTACTACTACTATTGTTATTGTTGTTGTTGTCGTTGTTGTTGTAGTATTGATGTTATTTATATTTTATACAATTAACCTCCTTATGGTTCAATTCTGGTCTTGCCGAATTATTTATTACTTCGACACTCCTATACTTGGAAGAAGATATCAACCTTTTGGTCGTGTCAAGTTATGGCTAAACCAATTTAAGGAAATGATCATACCATTTTTGAAAACTGATCATGTTGTTTTATAAATCTTCTTTAAAATTAATGAAGTTCAAATGAAGTCTAAACTTACAACAAATCAATAAATTAAATGAAACATTATATATTCATGAATTGTTAAACACAAATCAATTCAAAGTAAAATAAACTTACATTAAAAAATTATCCTTTTAATATACCTCGTACTTTCAAGTGTATGGATTCTATTATAAAGAGACATTACCTTCATGTGGTGGAACCGTTTTCGAAGAGGCAGCGTAGTAAGTTGACAAATGTTTCTTTTTTAGTCAACATTTAATGACACATTGTTGTCATTATTGTTGTTAGAAAAATTAGAAGAATTAGCTAGTATTATGTGCTCATGGTGTATAGTTGATTTTTCCTTGTACATTTTCACAAATTTGATGAAAAAAATTAATTTAAAACAGAAAAACATTGACAACACCTTTTCTGTACTGAAAACTACCAAGAATTTCTAATCCTGCAAATATATATTATAAAATAGCTGATTTTATTTTATTTTATTTCTATCAACAATTTTAATTTTGTTTTTATCTTAATATATTTTTATGAATTAAATTTAATTCTATATAAATGCCAAAAAGATTTTCCAAAACTTGCCTATCATCAGAAGAGGATTCATTGTTGATGACTTGGTACAAGGGGCCATTAAACAGGTAGTTATCGATCCATCCAAGAATCAATTAGTCAATGTGCAGTGAAGCATTTGCCGCATGGTCGGTGTGTGACACACCACCGTCACCGAAGGTTGGTGCCAGATGTGCAACCTAATTTTGCACATAACCATGATGACCATCAGCACGCAGAATCAGAATGACTTGTGCTTTGCATAAAAGATGATTATTGGAGGCTATCTTGATAGAGATATCAGGTAAATGAGCATTAGAAAGTGAAAACTCGATAGAATGAGAGGTGGACACACATGCGGGATGGAAGAACTCGATAGAAAGGATTTGAATTCGTAATTTCCTTGCAAATACAATAAACTCACTACAGCTATACTGGAGCCCTATTGGTATCATATAAGATATACTTGGATCCATAATACAGTTATGAGTCTTTTTACCTCCAAACACTAGTTCTTATTCGCTTTAGTTTGGTATTAGAGTAAAAAGTGGCAGCACCTCTTATGGAGATGCTAATTATTAGACAAAATATCCTTTAATTTATAAATATTCTAAATCATAGGGATGGCACTGAAATTCTACGTAAAACATAAGAGCCACAATGAACTTACACAGTGAACTAATTATTAAGACACGGGGTTGTAATGAATAATCTTAGATTGTCGCTTGCAATCCTTTCCTTGGCTCTATGCGCTCATGTGATCAATCCGGATTCCACAAACGAGAAGATAAAAAGGGAACAGCTTAAGCAAGTAGTAGACAAGAATTTGACAGAATATATTGCTTCAGTTCCCAGATTGAGAGGGAGATGTCAAGCAGAAATGGACAAAGAAAACCGAATGCCAGGATGGACTTGTAAAATTGAAATATCAGGAAACAAAGAGACAATGAAGGGATCCCTATGACCCTCAGAGAAGGAGCGTAGCCCTAGCATACATTTCGAACAAGACAAGTATGAGTGATTTCAGGAAAGGTAGAGCTACTGGCATCCAATATCCATGCGCCTTCTAGTCCTTTGTGCAGCCTATGAATAGTTTATATACGTTTATGCATGCCATTATGTGAAGGATAAGAATTTGTTAAATGGGCAGGGCTTGTCATAATGGAGGCACCAGACAGCAGGCACCTTGCGTTTGGCTTTTTCTAACCAAAGAGAATGAACCTTAACATTATACAATCCACTTCTCTTGTCCAACAGTTATGCCGGTGGCTTTACTCTTGAAATTATAAACAATTTACTTCTTTTGTTGCAAAATCAATTAAAATATAGATCTTGCTAAGAATAAAAGCATCACATCACTTGGAAAAAGAAATCACGAGCTAGCTATGTTATACATAGACGGGGCTCGCTCACCACACCTAATCCATGCTATCAAAAGCTTTCGAGTTAGATAATGTGCTGGGCTATCAATCTAATACGAGCAGTGTCATGATCAAGACCTGGTCTTGCAACACACACAATTTCCCAGCTGTGGCTCATACGAATGCTGCAGAAAATTAAAATTCTGGTAAAACAATTTCACCTCCACTAAAAGAGTAAGAACTGTCCAGGCAGCTGGATTTGTTTTAAGTGGAAAGGCTGTTAATGCTATCAAGCTTGGTGACCCCAGAAGTACGAAAGAAAGATAAAAGAATATAAAACACCAGCTGGTACACAGTGTCAGAGCATGTGACCTCCGGGCACTAGCAAGATGGGAAACAAAGTGAAGCCGAACGAGAGGCCCGTGAACACTGCATATATGCATTGACTGAATCTGACTAGCAACTGAGCACAATTCCCACATCCATTCCATGCAAGAATTCGGATTCAGAAATGGATGTGCACTTTTTACCAATCTTGATAATTTTTTTTATTTAAGAGCTTTTTTTATTTAATTTTCTTCTTCATTGGAGCCCACGCCTTTCCACTAATATATTCCCAAAGCAGATATTTTGTCCCGAAATTGGTGTCTTGAAGTTCTTTGTCAATCCCAATCCTATTTATTCTCCCCTCTATTTTAGTAATCTTGGACATGCAGTTTCGAAAAATAATGAGAATTAGAGGCAAGAAAAGAAAAAAACCAACGTCAAATTTTGGCCCACCTTCTTAAGACTATGGAGAATCATCTCAAAAAATAATATTTTTTGTTTAATAATGAGAACTGGGATGGCAATATTTAGCCCTTGTAATTGGCGTTTTATTTCTTTTACCTATTCACTTATTGATTCGTTTCCCAAATTCATGTGAGAGAAGAACATAAATAGCATAGCTAGCTTGACAATCCGAGATCCTAAACATATCCCCTCAACATCTCCATTCCTGCTATAAAAGTCAAGCTGCTGTATGTTACTGGACATATAATAAACACGGAGAGAGAAAGAGAGAGAGATGGTGGTTAGGCTGCAAAGGAGAGCAGCAGTGCACAATATGCGTCACTATCTACGAACCCTCTCCCGCTCCAAATCTGTAATAAGCAAAACCAGTTTTCTCTTCTTTCTACTGCATTGTCAAGAAAAAGAAAAACTCAAAGACTTGCTTTTCTTTAGCGTTAGAAACAACAGTCTAAGAATACCAATTCATTATTTTGCCACAAAGCTCCCTGACTCTATATCTGTTTCTTATGAAGGTGAAAAGGAAGTATGTCATCATGGATGCTCTACTATGCATTTACAAGCTCAAGCTCAAATTGGAGGCAATCAAAAGGGAACTCGCAAACTTAATTGCTGTAAAAAGAGAATACTTGAGCCTAATGAAGGAACTCCAGTTCCCTAAGGTCAACTCTCCACCCCCCCTCCCCTCCCCTCCCTCCCTCCCTCTCCGTGGTTATTTAATTTTTTTACCTTCTTTTTGTTGTCGGAAAAAATGAAACATTCTACATTTTATGACACACTGTCCATTTATTTTCAGAGGGAAGTGGAGGTGGAGAAGGGTGAGAAAGGATTTATAGTGAAGGTGATATGCGAGAAGGGAGGGGACAAACTAGTTTCAATCTTAGAGGTCTTCGAAGAAATGGGCCTTATTGTATCGCATGCTAGGGTCTCATGCAACTTGTACTTATCCATGGAAGCCGTTGTTGTAGCTGAAGAAGAACGTGCTCTTCATGTGAAAAGTATTGCTGAAGCTGTTACTAAGGCCATTGAAAAACAATAGGTGAAGCTTGTGCGTTGATTTCCCTGTTGTTATTTAGTGATTCCAAGTAATCTCGTTGTCGGAGTTAATATTGTCTTGCAGATCTATCGGTATTGCTTGGCACTTTCTTTTTCTTTTTCTTTTTTAACTAACACACATATTCCCATTTGCAAAAGATTTTAGATTTGAACCTGAAAATAAATTTAAAACAGAAAAAGAGGATAAAAGGTTACCTTTAAAAAAAAAAAAAAAACCTTAAAATGGTTGAATCTTTGAGCAAAAAGAAATGGCATTGGACAAGGATATGGAACACGAGTCTCGTTTAGAAGCCCTCTCCCTCCATTGGCCCATAACGTTTCTAATTTAGGCTCAGAAACTTTAAGGTAACAGCTGAACGAAGGAAGAAGTGTCTTCCAAAAGTCCGATTGGAGAACACACTGTTGGAATTATATTTGATTTCTATATTACTGATTTTTTTTTAATATGATTGCTCCATTCTCTTTTTTATTTAATTGGTCTCCGTGTCGAATTATTGTAGAAATTCTTTTAATGTGGTCCCTTTGTTCATCCTCTTCTAAATTTTTCTTTAATTCTTGACAAAGTTGTATAAAAATAAGACTTTTTTAAAAAAAAATTATATGGATGTTGGTGAAAATAATATTAAAAAACTTATACATGCATTTAATTAAATACATAAAAATTCTTTATGCTAATAAATACAAAAATCAAAGTGTTAATATATCAATTCAAGTTGTCTCACTACAAGTCAAATAGTTTTTTTCTAACACAAAAAATTAATATGTAGGTATTATTAGTATATTGTGTTTTTTGATATTGAGTAAAAAATATAATTACAAATCAAAAAAATAATGTTTACATGGAATAAATTATAATAAAGATCATATGTATTAATAAAAAGTATACAAGATAGCAAAATAATAGAACAATGTTGTAATTATTATAGTAAAATATTATTTTTTTAGATGATATTTGAGAATATAATGACAGTTATTTTTCAAAATATTTTTTACTCTAAAATATATCAAAATAATATTTTTTTATAAAATTTATTTTTAACATCAATATATCAAAATGATCTAAAAATATATAAAAAAATTATTTTAAGTCAAAAAAATTGAATTTTGATAAATCTTTGTTTGGGCTGCAATCCCAAATAAAAATATTTTTGAAAAAAAAACATGTAAAGAAAAATATAAAAACAAATTACATAAGAATAAAGATAACAACAACAAAAATTGTGTAAATATGTCAAAGTGTAAAATATAGAATATAATATTTTTTTCAAACAAATGTGAAAAAAAAAATATTATAAAAAAAAAATAATAAATAGATAAGCGTAAGATAATAAAAATTCCAAACATAAAAAGAAAAACTTGTTTTCTAAAAAATAAATTACAATTTTGCTACAAGTATAGTAAAAACAAATTGATAAATTTTACAATTATAACATTTCTACATAAAAACACTATTTTCTTGTCGCATATATATAATTACAATTACACTACATTGAAATTAAAATAAAGAACAATAATAAAACAAAAACTATAATGTGTAGTGGTTCAACGTGGTGTTGTATAGTGGCTTAGTAGTAAATTTATTTATTTTTCATTTAGGTCACCAAATATTTATTTCTATATAAAAAAACTAAATTATGTGGTGAATTAGCGTAGATTTGTGTATTTTAACAGTGAACATTTTTTTTTGTTACCAAACTTTTTTATTATTGCATCATTGCATTTGCTCTTTTGTTCTTTGAGTCGATAATTTCTTCTCTTTTCATATTCTTGAGAATTTAAGGTTTGTTCCAAAATTCAGAACTTGATTGTATATAAATTTAATTAGATAAAATTTTAATATATGGCATAAGGAATCAAATCAATGAAAGATGGCAAAAATAACAATCATAAAAACCTGCATAGTCAATTTCAAATTCAAATTAAAAAAAGATGTTTCTATCCACATTATTCATTGACTTTTTTAATGGTCTTTTTATTTTTTAAAATTTAATTTTTTAATCTAAAAATTTATTTTATTCATGTTTAAATTCTTAAATTTGAGAAAGGGTAGAGAATTCATAGAAAAGTAGTTGAGATGAGAGAAAATCACCATGTGGCCACTTTCTAGTAATAAAAAAAACAATCTTAATATCAAAGAATGTTATTTGACAAGCAAAAATTCCATTATTATTTTTTTATTATTATTCATCTTTATGGAAATATATAGATTAGGGCTTAGAAATATTTTTTATTTGGGTTAATGTTTTTATTTTTTGATTGCTTAAAGATTGATTTAAAATTAAAAAGGATTTATTAAAATATATAAAGTGTTACTTGAGTGAAAAAAAAAACTAAAATGAATTATTGGATCAAATAACTCAAAATTTGACTTTCTAGACACTAAAAATGGTTGGAATCTATATAGAAACACTTATCATTTAGTTTATATGTTATTTTACATATAAAAACAAATAAGGTCATTTTACATATAAAAACAAAAAAGGTAAGGAAAGCAAACCTAACTTGTAGGCCCTTACATGTTAAACTTTTTTGTTGGTAGGTGTATTTGTCCAACTTCATCTAAATTATTAGACTCTTTTTAAACAGTTTTTTTATTATTTTACTTTATTTTAAATTTTAATTTGTTAAAAAATCATCTTAATCTAGTAGTTTAAATTATTAGGTGAGGTTTTAAAATGTAATTTATATTATTATCTAACACATCCTTTCAAGTGAAAGTTCTTTAAGTTTGAAATTTGTATATGCTTATTTTATTTTATACTTAATTTTTATCAAATAAATAAAGATAATGAGATTTGAATTTATGATCATTTGGTTTTCAAGACTTTGATATTATGTTAAAAGAACCATTTCAACCCAATAGTTTAAACTGTTATGTGGAGTCCTAGAATATGATTTATATTATTATCTAACATAATTAAAATTAATTGTAATAAAATAATTGAGATTTTATACCTTAGGATGTTATTTCATTAATACCATTCAATTTTAACTTAATTTATTTCCCATAAATTTAGTCAAAATTCATTATAATCAAATAACTAAAATTATATTTGGAACTTGGTTCAATTAAAGCCATTCAAACTCACATTTATTTTCATATAAGATTAAATCATTGTTTTTATAATAATTACAGTCATTTCATTGATTATTATACATTAACCTGAAATAAAAAAAATTAAGTTTGTGCTCTTCAATATTGAATAAAAATAAAGTTTATATTTTTATTGTACTTTTTTTATAATTTTTGTAGAGTTATAATTCCTTCTTTTTTTTTCTCTCTTTGATTGCATACAAAATAGTGAGATATGATTATTTGGTGTGTGTATGTGTATAAACTTGTTTTTCATATCAAGCATTTCATTAAAAAAAACAATGTTTTTTATAAAAATAATTTTTTTAATTTTATCATTTAAAGTTGTAATATCATGTTTTTTTTTAACAATTCTTTTCATTTTCATTATCTATCCTATGATGAGTTTTGAGAAGTATTTGATGATGAATAGGCGCTAGATTTTGTGAAATCAAAATTTAATTTGTGTTCAAAATTAAAAGTTAAAGAATAAAAATCAAATTTAAAAAAAATTAAAAAAAATACCTTGTTTAGATGTGGCATGAAAAACTTCAATTTGATCTCTATAATTTTAGTTTTTCTATATTTTAGTTTTTATTATTTTAGATATTCATAAAAAAAATAAGAGAGAAAGTCAAAAAAAAATTAATTTTTTTTTAGTGACCGCATTTTATTGATAAAAAAAAATTTTTATATCAACAAATTGATTTTTTATAGTACATTTAGTTTTTTTATTCATTTGATTTTTGATATTTTTAATATCTTTGTATCAAGGTGTTTTAGGATTGAAAATTATAATATTAAGGTTTTTATTACTTTTGTTTTAGATAATTTCAGGAGAAAACAAGTTAAAATTTAGATTTTTAAAGTCTCAAAACTGAGACAGACATTGTTTTTTCAGTCACTTTCGGTGCGTGAAAATCTATCAAGTTTGCAATATGTGCGGTCCTTAGAAATAAATAAATAAATAAATAAATTGGAATGTGCGCTCCTTGGGGAAAGAAGAAGAAGAAAGAAAGGAAAAAACATTAAGGGTGGACCTAAGCTTCACGACACAAAGGCATTTTTTTTTTATTTATATAGGGTGTTTGGGCAAATTTACACGCACCACGACTAACCCACACAGTACACTGAACATCCTGTAAGTTCAATAAACAAATAAGACGCTTCTATTTTTTATTAAAGGCTTGTGCTAATCATGTTATGCCATCAAAACGTGGCTTTTTTTATTTTATTTTTCTTTGTAAAAGTTTTATTTAAATATTAATCAATACTTTCTCTCTTGTTTTTTAAATTCATGGGTTTAGCTTTATTTTTAAACGGTGATTGATTTTTCTACATTTTTTTATAAAGTAGTTGTATTTGTATCACATATTTATCATAATAAAAAAAACAATTGTTATTAGCAATGATAATTTGCCTTTTAAAATAAAACAAATAAAAATATTAAAATATTAAAAAGTAAAAAAACTTATGCATTTCACTTGAAATCACTTTTAAAACACTTAAATGGTAATGTGATGGATAATATATTTTTTAAAAAATTATTAAAATAATAATATATTAAACTAACTTATATAAATCATGATTAATATACTAAATCTATAATTTGAGACATAAGATTATAATAAAACCATGAAAATTATATATATAAAAAAATGAAATTACAGTAAATCAAATAACTAAGGACATATATATAAAAAATATTTTTTAAAAAAAAAACAAAGAAATGACTTGAATAAACCAATATTAATCATTCTCATAACTCAACGAGCCAGACCAATTTCTTTTAAACGTTATTAGATTAGATTCGTTTTAGTATCCTCTTCCTTTCTAAATAGTACATGTGATCCACGTACCTCCAATTTGGAATCAAAAGCCATTTTGTGCTTTATTTCCTTTCTCCTTTTAGAAATTCATGGCTAACGCTTTAAATTTATTGGTAAGCCATTCAAGTGTTTTTTCTTGAGATTTGGCCTTCTTTTTTCTTATTTGATTATTTTAATTAATTTTTAAAAATATTTTTTTTTAATTTTATTCTCAAAATTTTTATTATGTTAGATTTAAACTTTATTCTTTTGAGTATTGTTATTTATTTATTTAATATAGTTTTTTAATTTTTTTTAATTTCACTCTCTATTTATTTTCTTTCAAATTTGATGCTCATTGTTTTTATTACTATTTTTTTAAATAGAAATTTATTTTTAATTTTATTATTTAAAATTAAATTAATTAAAAATTAAGGTTCTTGGTTATGAATTTAAAAAATTAAATTAATTATTGTGAGTTGAAATCATTTTGTCCTTCAAAATATTGCACACTTAGCCTCTTTCAATTACCGTGGATTAGAAAGTTTTGAATTAATCAAGGTTACTATTGCTTTTTTAAAACCTTTTTACACAATTAAGTTGTCAGAATACCCTTAAATCCGAAACAACACCTCACTTGGGACCCAGGCTCTTTCTTGTTTTTGTTTTTTTTGAAATTTCACTCTTCAAAGCACATTGTTATTATTCTATTGCCTTTAAAATAAATAAAAAAATTTGTTTTTTTATTTACGGGTGGTGTCCGGGCTAGCTTACGCGCACCACGACTAATCCACATGGTTCACTGAACATCCTGCAAGCCCAGTGAACAAGTAAGACACCGCGGGAGTGACAGGCGTGTATGGTAAGGTTCGAACCCATGTGCTGAGGAAGGGGACAAGCCCCTCCCACTACTAGGCTAGAACCTCACTTGCAAAATTTTTAAAGCTTGATATCAGTGGCTTATTCATAATCTTACATCAATTTTTTTTATTATAATTATTTAATCTTTTAGTTAACCTCGATAATAAGTAAAACTTTTATTGACATGCTGGAATGCAACTATTAGAATAAGTATATTTTTATTTTAGAGGTGAAAGTTGTGGTTTGGGTGTGAAACCTGTTAAAAAAACTATAAAAAAAAAACATATTAGCTTTTGTAATTAAGTTTTATGTATAATTAGATTGTACTCAACTACAATCTCAATCATAAAAGTTAGCAATTATCTCGGTGAAACGTAACTTATCAATAATTTTTTTTATTTATCAAAATACCACATTTCTTGAAAAACCAAATAATTATTATGAAAAAATATTTGTGTGAATATTAGTAAGCTCAATGTAGTCGATCTTTAAGAATTTTAATTTTAAAAATAATATTATACTGTGCTTGAAAAGGTAAAATATTAAAAAAGCTTCTAGATCATAGGTAAGTGTTTTTTTTTAAGTCAAGGGACTAATTTTGTTGTGAAAAAACTTTTTGAAAAGAATAAGATGCATCTAAAATAATGCAAAAATTACAAATGAAGCATTTTACCCTTGAAGACTAGTCTTTTTTTTTTGTGCAAAACTATAATTCACTTTTTGAGCCCACAACGATTCATAACTCGTGTGCAATAGGTTCATATATATTTTTGTAATTTATTTAATAAGCATAATCAATACATTCTTTAAATTAAAAAATATATATAACAAATGAAACACATTTATAATACAATTGTTTCTTTCTTTCTTTTACATTAGAAATTAACATGAAGTCCTAGAACGGCAAATTCAAGTTTATGCATTATGGTCCATGACAATCCCTAATGGAGCCACTTGCAATATATTAATAGCACTATTTTTTTTAAAAAAAAAAACTTATTGCTATCGGTTTTTTTTTGTTGGAATATGGTGAGCTAATTATTTTTTATCTTATCCTTTATTTTCTAACGACTTTTTCTCTAATCTTTCACAACTCCAAAAGGACAAAAATTAAAGAAATAAGGATCCATGTATAAAACTATAAAATTAAAAGGAACAAAGTGCATATATGAAGAAGTTTGGGATGAAAAAGAGGTTTCTTCTATTAAAAAAAAAATAAAAAAACGTTGTTAGTTTTTTATTTCATTTTGATTTTTATTTTTTATAGTATAAATTCAAATCTTACGTAACTAAAGAGGTCTCCAATCCAACTTTGAAGCCTACAAAAACACCTTAAAATGTGTAAAGAAAATAAAATCTTACACAAAATTGATGAAATTGAGAGAAATAAAATCTAGGAATCAAAATAAGAAAGGACAATGAACAGTTCCATTCATAGAAAATTACAAGAGAAGGCACAATAGTGTACAGGGAAAGGCTTTTTATTTTATTTTTATTTTTATTTTTATTTTTATTTTTATTTTTTTAGGGTGTTACTGTAAATATTAACCTGGTCTATTTAACATTTTGTTTCTCTATCGCAGTCAATGGAGTCTAGCACCTTAATTAGTTCTATGCAATTAGTCTATTAAGCACGATGTGGCATCTTTCTGATGAAACGGTGCCGCTTTAAAAAAGTCTATATGATTGAAATGGAGGTTCCCCTTAAAGTGGCAACGTTGGGATTGATTTTAATTATTTTTTTTCCGTCTCTGAGAGAGCCTTTAACGCCATATAATTATTATAGAAATCTCGTCCTTTTCAATGCAAATGGAACCGTACGCGAATTCCAAACGTATGTGACAGCTATAAAATATCTTCAATGCACTAGACCAAAAAATATTTATAACCATATAATATAAAATTAATTTATTTATTTTTAGAATAATATGATGCTCTGTTTAGCTTATACATATCTTAATTAATTATATAAATTTTTAAATTAATAATTATATAATTTTTTAATGATTATAAAATTTAAACTAGTTTTTTTTAAATAAATTAAAAATTTTATTGGTTAAATTATCTCTTAAAATTAAATTAAATTTACTACTATTATAACACGTGGAAAATAGCTCTTTAAGCCATTGGAATTGTCAGTGCAAACCGTACTCACCATGATTGGCCGACAGATTTGAAAATATAAAAAAATTTAAATTTTTATTTTGGATGATTTTGTGAAATAATAAAAGTATATGTAACCTCCATCACAGAGAGTTTCTATGTAGAGAATAACATCAAAATTACGCTCGGCAAACCCTAGATGACATAGCATTATTACCTTTTCTTTTGTAGGAAAAGCGAAGAAGATTATATATCGCTTAACATCTGGATAATTCCAAATTTCTTTTTTAAATTCAAGATATAATGCTTCAAGTTTATTTTATCCGTTCCGTTCTGGATAAAATTATAAAAACTTTGTAACATTTTCCTACGATTAGATAAAGGAGCACCAACTTGAACCTTATTTTGAAAGACATCCATCATTTTTACAACATCTTTGCTATGAATCGCCTCAGGAAATGAAGTTGTTGTGATGGCAAAGAGAATAAGAGCACTAGAAATATAGTAATCTTCATTGCTTAATATAACTACTAGTTATCATAACATTGTGCTACTTTGTTAATATATCTAATGGGAGCAAGCAGTTGGACTATTTGTTATAATGAATTTTGATCAATTGAATTATCAAATTATTATGAAAATTTATGCTTACCAACATTACTAATGTTTCAAATCAAATTGTACATATGCACAATAAAAATTCTAACAACCACCACTAGATTGATTTAACAATCTTTCTAACAAAAATTTATCTCGGTATTTATACTAGCAGTTCATTGGTACGCACATTATCCACGTGTTCATGGACAAAAATAGTTTATTGAAAAAAATCTTGTCGGTAATTTATAGATCGTTGGTGAGTTCATCAATAATAAATATACTGATAGATTTACAAACGAACAAAGCAGCAAAAAAAAAAATAAAATGTATCATCTTTATCTTGTCAGTATATCCATTGATAAAAATAACATATCACCAATAAAATATCAGTTGTAATTTTATTAGTGCATCAATAATAGCAGTGAAATTTATAGTAATTCGTTTTTTAATTTTTTGGAATATACCGACAGAATTGTCTCATAAGTAACCTTGTTAGTAATATTTTAAAATTATTAAAAAGTAACACATTGAACAAAAATAAAAAAATAATTAAAATAAATTTATTTCATTATTTTAAAATAAGTTAGTGTAAAAATAAAATATTTATTATAAATTTAAATATTTAAATATTTAAATACAATAAATCTAAAATAGAGATAATACTAAAGGAGGAGGAGACTAATAGTCACTGGAACCATTGGGGTAATTAAAGGTTACACATGAACCACTAATATATGATTTCATCTCCATTATCAATCAGAGGAGTTCTTTATAATTAACAGTGAGTTGTTTATATTTATCATTAAAATGAGTCATTCGATCCTATATTCATTGGTCTAACATCACCATAAACTTTAAAATTTGACAGTCAAAGCACTACTAGTTATTCGTAAGTTTTTAGCTGTAGTGTTATAGAAGTTATATACCTTATTTTAATCGGGCTCATTAGATAATTTTATCTCCAATTACAAATCTAAATCGAGATTTGAATAGATGAAATGATTATCCCCATAATATTTATTCTAAAAAAATTCATTAAATTTAAAAAAAATAATAACTTAAGAAAGCGACAATAAATATGTGAAAAATAAACAAAAACATGGGAGGGGAATCACCATGTTTTGTGGCACGTGGACTAGGTGGCATGCATCGATGTCTGAAAAAAATGGACTAACGCATTCGTGAGTGAACTAATCTTGTCTACTTATTAATGAAGGTCATTATATTCATCATTAACCAATGAGAGAGATTTATAATTTTTTTTCTCATGTTAGTTTGCTTATTTTCTCTCCTTATTCACCGAGCTAGTGGTGGTTATTGGGCATATAACTATTATTAGGTTGAGTAATGGCGGCTAATTGATGTTTATGGAAGGGTTGTTTCTTAGATTGTTAACTGAAGTTTCTAGTATGGAGATGACATGATTTGAGTGGTGTTTCAGGGTTTTGTTGGTGGTGTTTGCTAAGTTGTGTAACCAAATGTTGGCTTCTCATAGAGAGGTTTTATAGATGACATTTTAGGGGTTTGGGCAGCTTTTTTATTGTTATTGGCTGCTGGTGATGGCATGTTTGGTGGTAGCATTAAGGTTTAGGTGGCCGTTGTGGCTAATATCGGTGGTGGTTAAGGGGCCAGAACTAATAGTTGAGGTGCGTTTTAGGAGGGCTAATGGTGGTGGTTTTGGATAGGGAGATGGAAGGTCGTTTTAATCATGTGTGTGGGGTGGATTAGGAGTGGTTTTGGAGATGGATAACTTATATATTATTTTATTTTACTACTAGTTAGTCATTAATGAAACCGTTGAATTATTAGTATTAAAACAAAAATATAGTTTGCTAGATATAATCAAACATAAATAAAATAATTTATTAAAATAACAAGTGGATAATTTTAAGAGTCAGAGGTACTAATTTGATTTGATTTTTCTTTTTACTAGTCACATCAATAATTGTACCACTAGTCTCACCAATCGAGTTTCAATGTGTTTGATGGGGATTTTACTGAAGAATTACAAAAATACACGTTTGAATGTGTATGGTATCATAGCAATGGTTTATTTAAAAAAAAATATAAAATATGATATATTTTTAGTAAAATATGAAAAAATAAAGAATTTTTGTATTTTTAATTGGTGAAAAATTTAAAAGAGAATCATCATTTAGTATTCTGGTCACTAGAAACTCTACCTCATCTCAAAAATAGAGTATAGAAACTGGTTGTATAAAGAAAAGGTATTAGCATCCCAAATACACTCTACCTAAGATAGACTGTATTATTTTATCTGATAAAATCTAAAGCTGTATTGTAGTTTTTAATTGTTGGTTTGTCTAAAGTTTAAGAAAAGTCCTCCTCTGTAAAGAGATTTTTATTTTAGTATGGTAAAACTTAACCATTTCATTGTCAGAAAAAGAATTAAATATCTAAAATATATGTAATGTCGTAACCCGAATACTAAGAGACAAAGAAAATAAAATGTTTGTTGTTTTTTAGCCAATATTCTTTTAACTTTAATAAACTGGTTATTAAAGCTAAAATATATGCTAAAATATTATTTTTTAGTGTACAAAAAATAAAATATGATTTTTTAGCTTTGAAACACTTGGTCGTATGTACAAAAATATATTATTTTTTTCAATTTTTTTTGTATTTTTAAAAGTTTTGATGACAACCAAATATTTTAATACCAGAGTTGTATGTTTACGACATAAAAATATTGGCTAATATTAATCAAAATAACAAAAAAATACAAAAAAAAATTATAAAAATTCTAAAATAAATATTTGAAAAAAATTAATGGGCTAATAAAGCCTAAATACATGGGCTGAGCTCAGCCCAGCTAGTGTGAACAGTGCCTCTACTGTTCACAAGCTACGTGAATAGTGAAGGTGTAGCAGGAACGAAGCAGGAGAAAGAAAAAAGAGAGAAGGGCTGCCTATGGCTACTGCAACTTTTGGATGTGCTACTGGAGGCAACAGGTGGCGGCGCTATTGGTCGGCGGTGCTGTTTTTTCTTCTCTCTCTCCTCTGTTTCACGTTCTCTTTCTGTTTTTTTCTTTTTTTTCTTCCCTCCTCTCTTTTTCTCCTTTGCTTTGTCTCTCTCGGTTTGTTCCCTCTCGGTCTTAGTTTTTTCTCCTTTTTGTTCTTAGTCTCTCCCCTGTATTTATAAGAAAACAGGGGGGAGCGATAGGAGGCGCCCACTGTGCAACAACCTCTCCATCTAACACGTGGAAAGTGGTCAACACCTTTTTGGAAGAGAGTTGGTGGTGGAATAGAAGAAAAAAAAATCTTCTTCTTCTTCTTCTTTCCCTGCTTCGCGCATTCAGGGGAAGAAGAAGATATGAGTGTTGTTCAAAACGACACTGTTTCGAGTTTTCTCTGTCTTTTTTTTAAGTAAACAGTATAGCCATTTTGGTTAAAATGTGCCGTTTTATTTAAATAAAAAGACGACAAAAATGTGTCAATTTTTATATTGGTTCTCAGTTTGTAATTTGCTTAGTCAAGTTCTAAATTATAATTTTAATTTAAAAATCAATGTAATTGCATCCTTGCTAAAAATCAAACAGCAGCCCTGAAGTTGGCCACCTTTTTCACTTTGATCCTTAATCTTGAAATTATGCAATTTGACTCTCAATTGAGTAACAAACTTCTAATTTTTTTAATTGAGACCCTGATCCAGTTTTAATTCTAGCCCCTTTACTTACACGCCTTTTTCATTTTAGTTCTTGGTTTCAGATTTTTTTCAATTAAGTCCCTAATTGGTTATCAAACTTTAATATTTATACAATTAAGCCTCTAATTTGACCAATTTAACTTTCAAAAATTATAATTTGACTCTAGAACTTTAATTTTTTCTAATTAAAGCCCAAATTGACTCCAAAATCAATTTTTTTTTATAATCAAACTCTTTATAAATTCAATTAAACCTTTAATAAAATTTAATTGAGTCCATAAACATCTGATTTTGGACTTTTCTTTCTCAAATTGAATTTTCTTTGTCAACAAAGCTGTAATCAGTCAATAAAATACTGTTAAATTTTAATCTTTATATTTTTAAACTCCTCAACTAATTTTTGACTATTTTTAAGATGCTCTAACATCCTTTTTCTTCATTGTTTGTATTTTTTATTTTTTGTATTTTTTTAAAGAGAAATAAATGTGAATTAGGGAATAATTCAAAAATAGGTCATGTCAAGTGTTATATATTATGGGAAAAGTTAAATTTTTCAATGGAAAAAATATATTTAAATATTATTAATATTTAAATTTTTTTTCAAAAAGAAATTTAAATTATGTAGGATTGATTCGAGTGACTTGAATAATTTTACAGGTTTAAAAATAAATGGAATATCTTGTACAAATATAAATTAATTCAAAAAAAATTTAAAGGTGAAATTTTACTTTTAAGATTAAGATAAAAGCATATTAAATTGATTTGGATTAACCCAAGTGTTAATGTCAAATTTATGACCCAATATTGAATGATAATATTGAAAAAAAAATCAATTAAAAAACATAAAAAAATACCTAAGTCAATTTATGTTAATCTGTTAAGTATTATTCTCGAATTATAAAGCAAGAATAACTTAATATAAAGTAAACGAAACAAGTCATAAAATCTAATTTTCAATTAAACTATTATTAAAGAATAGAATTGAAAAAAATAAATTAAAAAAACCTGATTCAAATGGAATAATCCGTCAAATTTGTAATTCATTTAATAAGAGTAAGATAATTAAATAAAAAATGAATTTAATACTAAAAGATAAATTAAAAAAACAACAAAGCACTCATGTAAATACAATAAAAATTCATTATGTATTGCTACAGTAAAAACTGAATTGTATAATAATAATCACTAAATTTTGTATTGGGTCCTTCAGTCCACTCCCAATTAATCCCACACTACTTCAGCGTGAAAATTGTGCCTAGAGAATGGTAATCTGCACAATTGGAATTGCGCATGTGACCCTCAACACCTCAATGCCACAAGCAATTTAACTGTTAAATACACAAATGTCGAGAGAGCATGTGCCGGCCGTTAGCAGGGGAGGAGGGAGTTTGGAGAGATGGAATTATAATACTGATGAAATAGCAAATAAAATCAGAAGCAAGAAAGTCGCCGTGGTTAATGGAAGTCAGGCACGGGAACAGAGCATTTAGATGATTCAAAGTCACTCGCCAGCAGCTCGTCGTTGTAGAATATTAAGAAAAAAATAGCATGGTGAAGAAATAATGTCGCTGTCAATCTGCTTAACGCATCAATTTACTCTTAGCTAGAACGTTGAATTTTGGTGTTCTTGATGTAACAATTGGCCAATGGGCTCTCTCCATGCCTCTGTTGTGAGAGAGAGACTGGTAGACGTAGCAATAAATGACTTCGTCAACGATGGCAAGGATTCCGGATAAAGTAAAATGTAAAGAATCCAGAGCCAGTCCAAATTAATTTTGAAGCCTCCATTGATAGAACCCAGCAAGATTTATTTCTTCTAGGAAAAAAGGAAAGGCAAGCTCTTCAAACAAGCTGTTTTCTACAAATATTGCATATAATAATATAGTTCGTTGATTGCATAATAATCAAGCAAATGATCGGTGACATAAAAGATGATATATATTCCGTCCGGTCTCTTTTTTCTCTTCTTGTTTTGTCTGTCAAAGATATGTTATTCTCCTTTAGAACAGATCAAACACAACTAAGTTAGGTGGGAAGTATACTTGTTTTTTAAATAATTTTTAATATTAAAATATATGTTAATAATATTTTTTATTTTAAAATAATTATTTTTAATATTAGTATATTAAAATGATTTAAAAATATTAGAAATATATTAATTTAAAGTAAATAAAAAAATTAATTTTTTTAAAAATAATTTTAAAATATAAAAAAAAAAAACAAGATAAGTTTTTTGAGTTATATGAAAGAGAAATAAAAGAGTTCTCATGCTATGTTTATTTCTTGAAATTTATTTTTTGAAAAATTATTTTTTAAATTTTTTTATATTTGTTTCTTATTAAAAAAATTGATCAACAGAAAATACTTTTCAAGAATCATGAAAAATTTAGAAATGATATATTATTTGCTGACTATATCAATTTTGATCTTCAACCTTTTGATTGCAATGCATATTTTATTTTAAATATTTATTTTTTAATTTCATCTCTTAAAATTTAATTTTTTTTATTAATTTTAGTCTTCATTTATATAATTGTTATTTGCTTTTTTTTATCATATTTTTATTAAAAACATTTATGTATCAAATTTGATCCTTATTCTTTTGATTGTTACTTATTTTATTTGAAATAATTTATAAAATTTTAATTATTATTATTTTAATTTCTTCATCTTTTATTTTTTATTTTTTAGATTTGATCTCTATTATTTTGATTATTATTTATTTTATTTGAGATAATTTATAAAATTATATTTTTTTTCAATATCATTCTCATTCAACTTTTTAATTTGTAAGATGTATTCCTTATTATTTTAATAAACTTGAGAAAAATAAAACATTAATAAGTTATTTTCAAGCTCATTTTATATGACGTAATCAAATATTAAAGATTATTTTCCAACTTATTTTTCATTACACTACCAAATATTAGAAAATATTTATTTTTTAAAATTTATTTCCTAAAAAAATTATTTTTCAACAAGAACTAAAACATTAACAATAAATTTATTTTAAAAAAATAATATAAATACGAGTAATCGTGCCCCTCACAACGCGGTTGCGCCAATCCTAGCTGGGCAGCAATTGTTTTTCAAGAAAAAAATTGTATTAAAGGGAGAGGTTATTGACGCAACCTTTCAAGGAATATATATTTTATTTATTGGTTGAAGATTCATATCTTTTTATTCTAATTTGGAATGATTCATCACACGTAATAAAAATTTAATTTAGGAAGAGAGACTCCCTGGAACTTGATAAGAGATTTTTTATTAATATAAAACCTTGAATAGCTTCTCGACCATGTGTTAATTATTTTTTTATTGTGAGTAGAAAGTCAAATAAGCCTTTTCAATATATATTAAAAAATTATTTCTTTATCAAGTTCTTAGTTAGAATCTCTTTTCAAATTAAATTCGTATTACATGTGGGGCAATACGACGCTGTGTAAATTATTGAATATTAGCATACAAATATAAAAATTATTTTTTTTTGAAAGATTGCACCTCTCTGATGCCCCATCGAAATTAGCGTGACCTTGGTGTGTCTATATATATATATATATATGTTACATCATTGGAAGTGACACGACCTTTTAGAATATATGCTATGCTATATTTTCATTTTGCTTTGCCAATATGCTATTTTCTTAAATAAATTTGCTAATTTTTTTGAAAAATATATATCTGTAAAATCGATGGAAGTGCCATGGCGTTCTTGCTTAAATTAAAAAGAATATTGTAAGTAACGGCTTCTAAATACTAACCGGGACAGAAAATAAACTGAGTCATTTATAAGAAGGACGCCCTAGTTATTCATAGATATTTTTATCTTCTAGAAGAAACTTCTTAGTCATTAATTAATCAATCACTTAACAAGGGTATCACGATAATTTGACCTTAACACAGTTAATGAAATTGAACGAAGGTTAGATTGAGTAATTACATCGTTACAAGATTTTATAATTTTAGCAATGGAAATAATATGTCGGTAATAGCTAATTTTATTATTAATTTAATTAATAAAAAATTATTATTGATGGTTTTATAAAAAAAATTATGCCCCAATAAAAAAATTCTCGCATAAAATATATTGACAGATATATTTCATTAATAACAATAACACATCCAATTTTCAGCTCCCGGTTAAATATCAAGCGACTATATACCTATGTAAATTTAAAGGTGGTTGTGACATTTGCACGAAGCTACTATGAAATATTAACAGAAATACTTTATCAATAAATTCATCGGTATGATTGGTTAAATGCCAACAGATACATTCCATTTGTAAATCCTTTTATGGTTATTTTTAATTTTTTTAAAAAAATATTTAGAATAAATAATATAAATTAATAGTAAAAAAAATTATTCAAATAAATTTTTTATTAAACATAAAAAAGTTAAATAATATTTATTACAAATTAAATGTCTTTTTTAAAAATAAATTAACATAATCACGGAGCTAGAGGAGGAGGAGGAGGTTGGTTATTATACGGTCAAATAAGAGGCTCACATATATCACCACTCTCTAATACTATGTTCATGACCATTTGATTGTTCATAATTTGTCGAGAGTTGCTCGTATTTCTTAGTGAGATGAGCCATGAGTTATTCATAAGTCGCCGATAGGTGCTCGTATTTTTCGGTGAGATGAGTCGAGTATTGTTTAAAAGTTGCCGATAGGTGCTCGTATTTTTTGGTGAGCTAAGTCATGTGTTGATGTAAGACCACAAACTCTTTAGATTGAGTACTCAATATTGATTGGAAGCTCCTAGCGGTTGAGACATTATGGGTCATCTACAAGTTCTCGGTCGTAGTGTTAGAGAGCTAGTACACCTGATTTTTATCAGGTCCACTAGAAGATCCTACTTCCCTCCACAAATCCAGAACAAAATTTGAAAGGGTTGAAAGATCATCCCCATATCTCTCCCTCAACTGGCTATTATAAAATTCATGAAAATAAAAAAAAGAAATCATCATATTGAATTCAATAAAAATAATAACTTATGAAATGAAATGGTTGAACAAACATACCACAAAGTGTTGGGTGTAGTTGTCAATGAACTATTGCACCCTCTTTTAGCGATCTTGACTCCGCAAATGCTTCTTAATAAACAGATCTATTAGACTCTACTTACATCTAAGAAATGTAACTTGTAATGAAAAAAATTAATTAACAACAAATTATTTAATGATATATTTTATCTAAATTAATCTTACCATCTATTTCATATGTACAGCAAACAGACTGGAGCCGTCGATGTTTGTTGTCACTAAGCCATGAATTGACAGATTCCAGTTCAAATTTTGATTGCCAGCACCGAACTGTGAGCATTGTTTGAACTGCTCAGACATCACGTACTCATTAATCAAAGATAAATATCTATATTTTGGCCCCAGCTGCTTGGATCGAGTATGACAATAGATAAAAACATGAACTCTAGCCTTATACACATTCCTGGTAGCAAGTTATAAACTGTAAGTATGACTAGTCAATAAGAATAAGGAGCAGAAAATCATATGAATGGGTTGAATCCATCTGTACACAACCCAAAATGCACGTTTCTTGATCAACTGAAAAGTAAGGATACACATTGTTAAAGTATTTCTACACTTCGTTGTCAAAAGGATGCACTATCATTACTCCATCAACGCATCATGTGATTGGTGCTATGTCATGTGCTCAACAGTCCTTGGTGACATGAATAACCTCTATAATTCAGGTGTGATTAGGAAATATCTAAGTTTTTTATATACCACTAGAGTCTTTCCCCTACCAATTCAAGGTTTGTAACGGGAATGCTCACATATCATGCACTCAGTCAACTTAGTATTTTCAAGGTAGTATAATATAAAAAAGTTAAGACATGTGTCAATTTTCTAGTATTCTAAATTGAGGAGTTTCATCATAGACTTCGTAGCATAAAAGTTCTCTTTCAGCCTATTCTCTTTAAATAAAATGTTTCTTATCCATTCAATAATTGTATCATACCCAGCCTCACTCAACCCATGATCTGATTTGATAGTGACCACCTGTACTGCAACCAATAATTTACTATGGTTTATACAGTTATCCTATAATGGCTCCTTAGAATCTTTCAACAAATCAAAAAACCTAGTTGCATTTGCATTAGGTTCTTCTTTTATAATTAGACATTGAATGACATTACCTTAATTCATTCTCATTGCATCCATAATCATATTCCTGTAAGGATTAGTGTTATCATTTGCTGTCTTCATGCACATTAGTAGCACTAGAAGTTGACTCAACCAATCCTTCTTCTATGCTTTTATTACTAACAAACACTTCTTCATATGTATACCAACATCGATAAAACTCTATAAATCCTTTATGTAGAAGATGTATAATTATAACATCTGAATATAGATATTTTTTATTTTGACTCATTTTGTATCGACATTTAATACTTTCTCTAGTAAAATTTCTAAAATCCTAAACCCTGTTAGAATAATCTATCCTTCACAATCCTTGGGGTGAATCTCAATACATCTATGAACAATTATCTATGACTTTTATCGAACCTCTATAAAATTATGATGACAACATGTATTATTTAATTATGTTAGGTTAGTATATTTGCAAAAATATTAGTTTACCTCGAGATTATCCAACAAACTAATTATAACTTCTTATAAATATTAAATATTAATTATCAATTATCAACATTCATACAAATTAATACATATAAATTTATAAAAATTACAACTTCATAATACCATTGACAAAAATTAAAACGGACTCATTAAACAAGTTATTTATTATTTCAAAACAAAACATGTAATTCGATAATTCGATAAAGTTTCAGCAATTCTTAAACAAATATAATTTCATAAAATTTAAAGCAAACCATAATAAGTATAAAATTATACATTTATATAGCTTGTTTAAGAAATAACAATAAAATATATACATATACTAACAAAATACATATACTAAAAAAACAATAAAAAAGACATTTAAATGTTAGAATTTAAAAAGATAGCATTACTTACAAAAACTGATAACATTTGTCAGTAAATCACAACACGGATGTTATGATCACAAAACTTAAAAAAATATAACTTGTGGTGAGATAAGGAAGGATTTTTTTTGCTTTTTTTTAGGGGCGTTGATTGTTTACAGTTGGGGAAAGTTAGGATAGGGAAGAAGAATGAGAAATATGGGAGGAAAGAGTCAACAGAGTTGTTATTTATTAACTTTTACCAATAGAATCACCGATAGATTATTTTTTTTGGTGATTCTATTGGCAATTCTGATGGTGAATCAATCACATCATTGTGTGAAGCTACTAGTTTGAATACCTTAATGATTCTATTGGTAAAATCACCAACAAAAACTTTCATATTAGAGCTTTTTTTTATTTTGAATATTCCTTTTTTAATTTCATCGGTATATACTAACTGAAGTAGTCCACCGATATATACCGATAAAATTATAAACACATCATATATTGTCAGTAATTATGACTGTAAATTACCAATAGAAGTATTTCATTGGTAATGCCTTTGGTGAATTAAGATTAAAAAATTGGTTTCGATTAAAGATAGAGTAGGGTGGGAAGGTAAAACTAGTGACATTGAATGAAGGTAATATCTATTTCCATGTTCAAATTTATGAGATCATGGATATAAAAATATAAAATCTTAGTTCATTACTTTTTATTTAGCGTTTTTAATTAATTTTTTATAGCTAACCAACACTAGGTTTTTTTTCCATATTTGTTTCTTCTTTTTTCAAATTTTTTTTGTTTCATCTATATATTATTCTAGCTATTGATTTTATAGTCCTTTCAGTATAGTTTCAATGATTATTCAAAAAAAAAAAACTACATCTACCATAAGACATCTAGCATAAGACATAAGGATAAAGTATGTATATGACTTAAAATAAGGATATGTACAGCCTCACTATATCTCTCTTTTCCTTCAATGAAGGAAAAAAAAAGAAAAAAAGAAGAAGATCAAGCACGCTCCAAAATAAAAACTTTCCCTTGATTGTAGAGAGAGCACAATTATTTTCTATGGCTGTGTACATTGTAAACTTGAACTTGGGAGTGGTAAATGATCAAATTCTTTAATCGGTCTTAATTCAATAATTGTTCTGGAGCCCAAGATTTCAAAAACAATTTCTGTCTCAATCCATGTACTTAATCATGTATTAAAATTTTGTCTGAAGCCTCAAAAAAAAAAAAAACTATGTACTCCTATAAAATATGTTTAGATGGTCGTTGGGAAAAAAATAAAAAAGGCTGAACAAAAAACAAGAGGAGAAATGGCATGATATACTAGGGCAGAAAATGAAGCGTGTTGATTGGTGGAGCTCCAATCAAGACATGGGTTTGGAATAATCAAAGTTTTAGGAAGGAAGGGTCGTCATCAAATTGCAATAGAAAAATAAGTTTTGGATTATATTCACATTAGCTTGCACAACCTCAATAATGTAAATATCAGAAGCGCATCTGTCAACATGGCGGCCAATTTTTAAAAGGGCTATCACCTCTCTTTCTCCACCTTCTCCCCCATTTCTTTTTTCTCTTCACATCACCATCTATAAACCCCTTCTCTCTCTCTCTCTCTCCCTTCTTGTTCTCCTCCATGGTCATCATCTTGGGTGGCATCTGAATATCCTCGGTGATTAAGGGCATCCAGTAAGTACATAAATCAGCTCTCTTGCGGCGGCTGCAAACTAAGAGCAACAATGGACAGTAGGTTCAACATCAACCCTCTGATCACTGAGCAAGAAGAAAATGACAATAGTGCTCCGGAAAGCGGTCCAGAATCACCTCCTTCTAACGATATGAAGATGCCTTCTACTTCCTCTCCCAAACGAAGGTACTTAATCTTTACATATCCCATTCATTAGAATTATTCAGAAGAATTTCTCAGAGTTTGAGATCATGGCATATGTGTGCTTATATGGAGAGTGAAAGAGAGGAAGAAATGGCATGTCCATGGTTGTTTTATAAGCATGCACGATAGATATTCGTGCCGAAAACGAAATATTTGACCTCATGGTGTTTGTATCAGTAAGAAGGCCATGCAAAAAAGAGTTGTGTCAGTGCCAATCAAGGACTTAGAAGGCTCGAGGCTGAAGGGCGAAAATGCTTCACCGCCGTCTGATTCTTGGGCTTGGAGAAAGTATGGCCAAAAGCCAATCAAAGGCTCACCTTACCCCAGGTAACCCTTCCCTCTCTTCCAAATCCGATCACACATATCTTTCCTTTTTCTTTCATTGAAGAGTATCTTTTTTACATGCATTTGGACTGCTTCTTTCTGTTCCAGAAGAAAGAATGAAGAAAAGAAAAACTCCTCGTAAAAAACTTATGGCGACAGAAATTATGCTTCCAGAGCATTTTTTTAACTGTAAATACATGTGATTACCTGCAGAATTATGCAAATAAGTTTGATCAATATCTTTCAAATATAAAAATTGGACTCTATACAAACCAGTTCTCTGGCAGCAGTTTCTTCGTTGCTATAGTTAATAAGTGGCGAGTTTTTCCATCGCCACAGATCTTGCAAGCATGGTCATGTAAATCAAGACATTGTCCAGACTGCTTTCTGATTTTGAGGGTTTTTTTTTTTAATGCGTTTAATTATATATATATATGGAACAAAAGATGATTATAACAACATGTAATCTTCTCTTCTTCTTCTTCTTCTTGTTTTTATTTTTTATTTTTTCAAGACAAGATAGATAAAAAAATATTGATTCGAGAATTTCAAGGCATTGATAAGGTACTTCTTGTTTTATGTTTTGTTGTTTACAGAGGCTACTATAGGTGTAGTAGTTCAAAGGGCTGTCCAGCTAGAAAACAAGTAGAGAGGAGTAAAGTGGACTCATCAATGCTAGTTATCACCTACTCCTGTGAACACAACCACCCTTGGCCACCTCCTTCTAGATCCCACAACCACCATAAGAACCACCAAAACTCCTCCTCTCCAAAACACAACACCACCACCAAACCCGAAGTCTCCACAACCCATCCTGATAACCCAGAGCCTGAGCATGAAGAAAAGTTCACGGATCTTGGAAACGACGGGTCACTCATATCTACCACCACAACTTCAGATGAATTTTCTTGGTTCGGTGAAATCGAGACAACCTCTTCAACTATACTTGAGACCCCTTTTTTCGCAGAGGGAGAGGCAGATGCTGACATGGCATCAATGTTTTTCCCGATGAGGGATGAGGATGAGTCGTTGTTTGCCGATCTTGGAGAGTTGCCGGAGTGCTCGTCGGTGTTCAGGCATCAGCGTAGTGGTGTTGGACCACAGGTTCAGATCTGCTGACGACACGTCGTTTATTAACGTGTTATAAAATTGAAAGGTGTGTGTTTGATAGCACCACGAGATAACAAAGAAGAGGAAAGAAACAATCTTTTCTTTTTCTTTTTCTTTTTAATATTCTTCTTTGCCTTGGATTTCAGTGTAGTAAGTGAATAAAACTCCAATTCTGAAATCCGTCACGATCCTCTTGTAAGTAACTAAGCATAATATGCCTTCTCAGAATGGATTTTCATTAATTTACCCAGAAAAACAAAAGGTGTCCCAATGAAGAGTTTCGTTGATAACTAGGTAACCATGCATTCTTTATCATTTGGATTTTTTGTTTTGTTTTTCCTACTGTCTTTCTCTTGCATTATCATAAATTATTAGACAATGTTTTTACTAATGTTATTACTAAAATCAAATGGATAGGGAAAGCCAATCAAATATATTAAAAGGCCTATGGTAACCATCTATGATGTGACTATTTTTCTAAAGAATTATAGGTTAGATCCTTACTCACATGCTCTTTTCTATTACTATTGTAATATAGCATGGTTGATTTAGTTTATACATACTAAAATTTAGTTTAAAGCATAGGAATTTCATTGCAGAGATCTACAATTAATAATTCTTTCTTTTTTTTCAAATATTGTCATCAAACCTTTTTTCACTACAAGAATTTTTATATTTATCAATAGAATTTTATGTTGGTATTTATATTATCATTTTATTAGCAATTAATTTATCAACAAAATCACAAATAAAAATGTTTTTTTAAAGAATTGTTATTAGTAATTTTTTATTTGTCGTTAACTTTATTGATAATAAAAAAAATATCATTACTGATGGATTTATTAATAAAAAAAACACGCAAAAAATATAACTGGCTTCATTTTGTCATTATTTATCTCGAAACACTTGTCATATGACTAAAAAAATATTATATGTAATTTCATCAGTGATTATTTAAAAATATTTTTTTTAAAATCTATTTTAAAATAATAAAAAATAATTAAATTAATTAAATTAACACACTATAATAGTGAGAACTGAATTGCTTAGAAAAAAAATCAACTCAAAAAAATTTGCAACAAATAAATACCATGAAAAAATAAATCAACTATGAAAAAACATGAAGTAGCTATTGCTAAAAATTTAAAACATTTATAAATAAATCAACTAAAAATTGATCTCATATGGAAAAAAAAAATGAAGTTGTTATTGCTAAAAATTTAAAAATTCTATAAATAAATCAACTAAAAATTGATCTCATATAAAAAAAATCCTACAAAAACATTCATACAATTATTAGAATAAAAAAACTTAAAAATATAATAAAAAATATTATCTAATATAGTTCCTAGTGAAGCTGATAAGAGAAACAAAATTCATAAAATATATTAATTAAAAAAATAAAAGAGAGAGAAAAAAAGGAGGAGAAGATGACATATATGAGTATGGAGGAAAAGAGGAGTTGAAGAGAGAAGAGAAGAGAAAGAAAGGGATATTGATATTTTTTACATAAGAAAAAGAAGAAGAAAGTCGGCCCGTTTTTTGTGAAATGAGAGATTCTACACTTTTTATTTGGGGGTTTTATATAAGAATAATTAAATATTAATATTTTTAATCATTTTGTAGGTGATATATAATTTAATTTAAATTTTTAATTTAATAATTTTTTTCAAAAAGTGTTAAATATAACTGATGACTTTCAATCCATTAGTGATTTTGTTTATAATGTTTAATTTAAATTTTTAATATAATTAATTTTTTTAAAAAAAATCACCAAATAACACCAACAACTTTTTAAACCGTTGGTAATTTTGTTTATAAAGAATAATAATTACTAGTGCAATTGAAAATTGAACAATTTCTATTCTCTTTGAAAATTTCTGTCAGTGATTCTCTTCGTAACTGGTATGATGAACAGTGTTAGGGGAAAGTTAACAGTTTACCAATAATTGTACTGACAAAATTAATTCTATTAGTAATTTTGTTGGTATAAATGATACATCATCATATTTTTTAGCTTTTTTTTTTCACTATAACTCTCTCGGTATATACCAAGGGAATATTTTTGTCAATAAAATTCATTTTAATTTACTAAAAAATATATTTTATTAGTATTTTTATTTGTATTTATCAATTTTCTATTAGTATTTTTCATTACAATCTTTTATGAAAAAAATTCATGATCAATTTCTAAAAAGTTGCTAAGGAGAGAAAAATTTAAACAAAAAGGAATCAAAGTATAAAATAAGGAGAAATCACATGGCCAATGTTAAATTCATGGGAAAAAAAACTTTTAAGTCACATTTTTTAGTTTGTATAGTTTTTGAAATTTTAATTTTGATTTAAAAGTTTATTTTGCTTATTTATCAGTTCTCCAGTAGGAGAGGGGATCAAGAAAAAAAGTCACTAGATTATGAAAAAAAAGAAGAGAGAAATAGTCATTGATTAGCTACACTGTACAGATAAAAAAAAGTTGATTTTAAAGTTAAAAGACTTTTTTCTGACAACATGAAACCATTGAGGTGTTTTTGAATCTCATCTTGCTTAAAAAAAAATAGATTATAGTTGATAGAAATTTTTTTACTAGTTTGATTTTATATTTTTGGATTATTTTTTGGATTTGTTAAGTTAATAATTTTTTTTTTGAAGTACTAAAGGAATTTATTGTTTATTAGGTGAAGATTGGTTGAAAATAGATTTACAGGGAAAACAAGCCTCTTGATTTTTTATCTATCATTGTGATGATTAAAATTTGATCAAGTAGATGATATATTATTTTTTATGACAAAAAGACACGTTGTTTGCTTTATACTTTAATACAAAAAAAAAAGGTTCATGTGCAAACCCATTCATCTAAGCTTTGTTTTAAAGGCCTAAGTTTATTAGGTCACCCAGGCCTGTGTGTAAGGTTTTTTTTATAGTATTTTTTTTTAATTTTATTTTTTATCATTTCATTCATATTAATTTAGTCTTTATAATTTATTTTAGTTTTTTTTATGGGGTTATGATGGTTTGAAATAAACATCCAAATATTTAGTTGGTGCTTAATATCACAAGTGTTTATTTTTTTATCTTATAATTAAATAAAAATAAATTCTATAAAAAAATATATTAAACTCAATAGAATTTATGAATTACGGATTTAGTAGGTTACGTTGCAAAACCTGTTAATACAGTATGTTATCGTCTCAATATATTACAAATAAAAAAAATATCATCTTGATATTTTTTTTTAATGGTCAAACCATGTTTTTGCAGGTTTTTTAGGTTACTTTTGGATCTATTGAATTAAATCAATTATATCACATCAGGACAACTTCTACACAATTAAATTTGAAGCTCAAGATAGCTAAGGAGTATGTTTAGGATGTTACAAGATTGACCCTATTAGGTTATGACATTACCAAATAGTTTATGTATGGCTTAGATTTTATTTATTTATTTATTTATAAAAAATAAGTTTAGTCTAACTTGTAGCATAACATGGATTAGTCATCTAGTTTCTCCTATTCAATTAAAGACAAGTTGTATGTGATTTAAATTAAAGATTCTTAAAACTTGTATTTTTTGTGACATATAACTATGTGCTTTTTTAAACACCTGATTTAAAAAATAAAAAAACAATTTAAATATTGAAATTTTATTACAATTAATATTAAAAAAAACTAAAAAAAAAAGGGTTTTACTGTTCTACTGCTTATAAATCACTATTAATTGGAATAATATTTGCTTCCTTCATTTAGCTTTTTTTTTTGTTAAATAATGTTTTCTATTTAATTTAATTTAATTTTTCAATATTAGGTTTATTGATGGATTGAACTTTATAATTTTTCTCATTTACTTTTTACAAAGTTATTCAAGTCTTATAATCCAAACCACAAGTTTGATAGGTTAAATCGATTAACCCGAGTTTTTTTTCCCTTTATCTAATTGATTTTTGTTATCAATTTTATTCTTCAATATTGGGTTTCTTAGGAATTAAGCTTCGTGATTTTTTTTTGTTTGCTTTCTAAGAGATTATCCCTATCTTATGACTTGAGTCAAGAATTTGGTGAATTAACTTCAGTTAACTCAAGTTATTTTTTTCTGTTTTTTAATATATTTTTTACTTTTAATTTTATCATTTAACATTAGATCTATTGGATTTTAGACTTCATAATTATTTTTAAATTTATTTTTTATAAGGTTATCATAGTTTTATAACTCGAATTGCGAGTTTGATAAGTTAACTGACTCAATATTTTTTCTCTTTTTCTAATTAATTTTTTTCTCTCAATTTCATCCTTTAACATTAGGTTGATTGAAAATGAAGATTCGTGATTTGTTTTAGTTTGCTTTCTTTGAGGTTATTTCTGTCTTGTGACTTGAGTCATAGGTGGTATTAATCCGAGTTGACTCTAGTTGTTTTTTGTATATCTTCTTAATTAATGTTTTTTTTTCAATTATATTTTTTACACTAAGTTGATTGAAAATTGAAATTCATAATTTATTTCAATTTGCTTTTTATTAGGGGATAACTCAAGTTGAATCGGGTTATTGTTTTCTATTTTTTATTATTTTTTTAATTTTATCATCAAACATTGAGTTTATTAGAAATTAGATTTCATAATTTATTTTAATATACATTCTATAGGATTATCATAGTCTTATGACTCGACTCAACATGCGAATTGGTATGTTAATTTAAGGTGATCCAACTCCATCCAATATGTTATTGTCTCAACATTTATAAAAAAAATATTATCTTGAGTATTTATTTTAAGTCAAATTATTATTTTACCGATTGTTCAAGTTATTTTTGAACCCGTGTAATAAATCAAGTTATATTGAAACAATCCTCATATTATTTAAATATTTTTTCCTACTTGAAAAAATATTAGCAATGCCTAGACATTTTTATGCTAGTTTTTTTTTATCCAATCAATAACCAATGATATAGTATATATTAAAATGCTTAGGTAAAATGTTATAGCAATCCATGGTCACTCAACTGTTTTTTTTTTTATTTTTTTTCCTTTCAATAGTTTTTTTTAGTTGCATCCCTCTATGCCCAAATTAAAGATTGATTTATTCAAATTTGTTACGGAACACAAGAATTCAATGAAAGAGGACCAAAGTATAAAATAAAAAAAATTCACAGTTAATCTCAAAATCAAAAGAGGACCAAAGTAGTCCACTTATTTTTTCTTTACTTACTCTCCAGTCCCTTTAGTTTATGTAATTTTAATTTTTATCTAACAATTCATTTTCATAACATTATAGTCTTTAAATTTGAGAGAGAAAAGAAATAAGTTGGAAATAATGAAGAGGGAAAAAGTGAGCAAATGAACATTTACAGTGAAGAAACTCACTATTTTTTCTGTCAACGAGAGGAGTTTAATAGTGATCTTTTTTTCAATTAACATGCTTGGAAAAAAATAGATTGAGTCGCTTTTAAATTTTTTAATATTCATTTAATTATTTTTTATTGCTGTTATTTTTTATTTTTTCTCTTCAATATATTTTTTTTGGTTGCATCGCTATATGACCAAATTAAAGATTGATTTATTCAAATTTGTTAAGGAACACAAGTATTCAACATAAGAAGATCAAAGTATAAAATAAAAGGAAATTTCAAAGTTACTCTTAAAAGAGGACTAAAGTAGTCCATATATTTTTTCTTTTCTTACTCTTCAATCCCTTTGATTTATGCAATTTTAATTTTTATCTAACAATTCATTTTCATAACATTATATTCTTCAAGTTTGAAAGAGAAAAGAGAAAGTCACTTAAAAATAATAAAGAAAAAGAAAATTAGCAAATGAGTATTTTCAGCAAGAAAACTCACTATATTTTCTATCAACGAGTTATATTCGACGATAGAAGTACAATGATGTTTTCTTTTTCAATAAACATGCTTGATAAAAATAGATTAAATCCCTTTTAGATTCATTTGATTTGTCTTTTTACAGTAAATAAGTAGTTTATGGAGGTCTATACGATATTTATTAAGTATTTTTGGATCTATTGACTACAACAACTATAGCTATATTTGGGACACGAAGCCTAAGTGATAGGCCACTTGTCCCTACAGATAACTTGTTGCCTGTTTAATAAAAAATTATCAAGAGCGGACAACATTTGCTCGAGGCAATTTTTTTTTTTTTAAGGCATGGGCCTCGGCTTTGAGGTTGAGGCAAGGGATCAAGCTTGCATTATTTTGTTATTCTATCCCTTTCCATCAATTATTCATATTGAATTAGGTTTTATATATATATATATAAATGAGAAAATATAGCACGAGGGGAGAGGCTTATTCCTAGATTGGTCATGTTCAAGCAGTGCCAGTTCGTACTCTCAGCTTGCAGGAGCAGAGAGATTGTTTGGGATGGGATGCCGTTCAAATGATTGCCGGCCACAACTAAAATGTCAATTAACAACCAAAAAGATTTGACTTTTTCGTAAGGGATGTAGCTAAGCTGGATGATCTTCCACCAGCAGCCTCCTTCTGGGCTTTGTACTTATCACCAAAAAGATTCCTTCCTTTTTTTTTTTTCTCTACATCCACCAAACATGTTGGTGTATAATCCAATTATGATATTGAATCTTTTGTTTTCAGTGTTTTTTAATTATTATTTTTATAAAACAATAAATTGATGTTTTTGTAAAGATTTTTTTATATTGATATATTAAAAATTAAAAATTATCTAAAATTAAATTGATATAGACAATTTTAAATCTTAAATTTAAAAAATAATTCAAAGTTTACTCTTATACAAACTCTATAAGCAGAAAGAGAGTTATGTTTGATATAAAACACGATTAAAACTGCCTTGAAATGAAAACAAAAACAAACAGTAATTGACTTAAAATAAAATCATGTTCATTTATCTTTTTAATAAAAAATATTTATTAAACTTGAAATGAAAACAAAAACAAACAGTAATTGACTTAAAATAAAATCATTTTCATTTATCTTTTTAATAAAAAATATTTATTAAAAAAATAAAATAATTTTTTATATTTAAAACCTGTAAATTTTTACAAAAAAACAAAAGGGTATGGTTCATAAAATAAAATAAAATAAAAAAATAATTCATTTTGTGGGCACACTTATATTTTTTTATTTATCTTTTAGTTTATTATTTTAAAATTTTTCTACAAAATTTTAAAATAGTGTTTTTTTACTAGAAGGTGTGTTTACAACAAAAATTATTTTTGTATTGTAGAGTTCACAGGTATTAATTATATAAAAAAACTTATTTATTGTTAATAAACATTTTCTTTCATTGAAAATATAGGTGCACATGATTTTATCTTAACTAAATTGTTGTAGATTTTTCTCCTCCTAAAACAATTTTAATCCTATCTTATCAAACATAATTAATTATTTTTACTTGTAGAGTTTGTATAACAGAAAAACATTTATTTTCTTTTAAAAAAAAGTTATTTATTATTAATAAATTAATGCGAGCCCCACAAGTGGTGCAAAAGTAAAAGAGGGAGTCAGGGCATTTATGATGATAAAATGTTATTTGTTTTCGAAAAAGAAAAAGAAAAAAGAAAAAAGGCCCACGTGACTTAAGCATCACTATAAAAGGCAATTATGAAGAAAGTGATGGTAATAGGAGTAGTTTGGGTGACGACGTTGTATTTATAATATTGATGGTACGTAGTTAATCAATTTTTGCGCTAAAAAAAATAAAAAAAATTCAACCAGGCGAGCTTGGAAAGCCCAAGCACGTGCTCCTTGGGCCATATGTCAACTACAAGCATGTTCTGTGCGGGCTGTTTGTCTGACCCATTTTCAATATATATACACATACATACACCCACCTCTCATCCTACATGCACTAGCTTTCATTTATGTGATTTGTCGCGGTGCTGAATTATTTTTGTTGTAATAAATAATGTTTAAGTGTTAAAATAAAAATTAAAAAAATTATATTTACTTGATTTATTATGTTTTTTCATTTTTTTATTATATTTTTTTATTATTTTTATAAATGACTTTGTCCTTAGGTATGCACCCATCATTTGAATTAATAGGTATGCACCCCTCATTTGAATTTTTAACGGGATCCTTTACTTTTGGATTTCTAATGGTTTTTCTCAATTTTTAATCTTTCATTTAACCCTTTGGATTTTTAATATCTTAAACTTTGTAATATCCAACCTTGTATACAAACCTAAAATAGCAATATATAGACTATCTTGAAAAAAAATATCAACATTCTTTCATTATGGATCATCTTTTTTATTTTATTATCGTCTGTATAAAGATATATGAAGATGAATTATTGAATATTATATATAAGTATCCTTAAAAATCTTCGATTCTTTAAACTTCTTTAAGGGCTATGTATATTTTTGCAGCTTTTAAATGATCATAAACACATGTTCTTTCAATTGCTCTTATCCTTTCTTTAAGATCATTTAGTTTATCAACATTATATTCTTCTACCACCTTTACATTCTAGGTTTCATCAACAATCAAGTTTATAATTACGAATATTTATGTTGAAAAAGTAGGTTAAGTGATAAGGGTATGGGCAACAAATTAAGATTCATGTGAAAAGCTACCTGACCTTAAATTCAATAAAATTAAGACTTCACATATAAACTTTTAAATAGTGGTTATTATGAAATTCAGAAATCATAAATTTAGAATGTTATATGTCATTGTAAGTGTGAAGACACTTGTGTCGACCACTACCTAGTTAAGCAATCAAATGAGAATTGGAAGGTTTCATGAATCTTATCTCAACTAAAAGTCATAAGGGAACCATTATTTTCTCGCATATCTTAGAATTAAAGGTGTGTGCTTTTAAATAACTAAGTATAAAGACATTTATCCATATTCAATATACATGCTTAAGTATGTATGAATGCATACTAAAGCAATAAATAAGCATAACCAAATATATAAACATATTATTCATACAATAAACATCAGACAAGAAAGCAAAGCTTAGTCTTAAAAATTCTAGTGGAGTCGCCATTTTATTGCTACCTGACATGATGATGACTTGTTTTTTTCCCCTTAAATCCAGAGAAAATGAGTCTTTGTTACATGTTTAAGAAGGGGGAAATGTCTAATCTTTGTAAAGGAGTTTCGATCTAGTGATATAATTACTAGAAACTCTAATTGATCTTTCGATATTTGTAGTGATAGACTGATAAGTGAGACATAAACATTGGGTGTAATACTGCCAAATTTTACTAAATTAGACAAGACTATCTTGAGATAAGAAGTTAAAAACTTTCACATAGCAGGTGGGGTACAAACATCAAAAAAGTATGGCATAAAGGATAAGCTTTTTTATCGAATGGTTCTGGTTGGAGTCCTTGAGGTAGTTAAAGATACCACATTCATTTGTCTAAATGTGGCAACTTGATCAACCTTTTCGATTGAAAAGGGTAATCAATAGAAACAGATAATATGTCACTTTATTTCCTCTTTAAAAAAGAGTAACATATCGTCTACTTAAACCTTAAAAATTAGGGTTTTCTAATTGGAATTTTGATAACTTTCAAATTGATCTATGTTGTTTCAAAATTAAGCTAAAAAATCTTTAATTAAGACAAAACTAATTAATTTCATGCAATTAGAGTCTTTTCAAAAATTAATTAAGACCCTTCAAGTTTCACTTCTTTTTTAAAGTAGCTTTTGGTTTCTAATTTGTTCAATTTAGTCCTTAATTAAGCCTTAAACTTTGATTTTTCTCATTTAGTCCCCAGAAAAGTTTAGCATAGCCTTTAATATCGAGTATTTTTTGCAAAAAGGTCATTTGTCTTCAATTGCTTCAATTTAATTGACCCCTAAACTTTGATGTTCTTACAATCTCACCATGCATTCCATCCAATAAAGTTTGTAGAGAATAAATCAGATCCTTTAAAATTTTAATCTTCTTAATTAAGCTCAAATTAGGTTTCTAAACTTATGTTTTTGCTAATTAAGTTTTTAATAAAATTAATTTAACCCATTAAAAATATAATTAAGTCCTTGCACTTAATTAATTATTTTAATTTGGGCCTAGATTAATTTATAAACTAAATTAAACCTTTCATTAGGCTTATGACTAAATCAAATTAGCTTGTTAAAAATCTAATTAAATCCTCATAGTTGATTTTTATACAAATTTGTCCAACATTCACTTAAGTTAACCTTAAATTTGCATGGTATTTCACATTTAGATCCTTAAAGGGTGCAATTGAGTTTCTAATATTGTTAAAGATCCAGTTCAGTCTCTCAAACTCTCATTTATATATTTAGATTCCTTTTTAATCAATTCTTGCTAACCAAATTGCTTATTTTCCTGTATTTTATTTATGTTATTTTTGTATAAAAAAATAATAATTTTAGAAAACCTAAAATTAAGTTATGAAATAAATATGAATAATAAGACCTCCTATGCCTATCTACAATCTTGCAAGGCATGCAATATATGTTCTTGATGAAAAGCACACTGACAAGTCACCATGACTAACTAGTAGATTATTAGTTCTACAATTAATATTCAACATCAATTTATATATTTTATTCTTCATGAAAAATGTTAAGGCTAAGTGTATAAATACACTCTGCATTTGTGATTGCGATGCAAAAATTATAGCAAGGCATTTGATAACTATAAAAATTATGTTTTATACCACGAGATCTATTAAAAAATTGAGTTTGAAACACAGTTCTTATGAAGTAGTTTTTACATATTTTTTTATTGAGTTTTGTGAAACACTGTTTGTTTATGCATTTCAAAAGTGCTTGTAAAAAAATTAATTTTGTTATTTTTTTTCTTTGCTTCAAATCATTTTTTAGATTTTTTTAGATCATTTTAATGCACTAATATAAAAAATAATGTTTTAGAAATAATAATACATTATTTTAATATATTTTCAAGTAAAAAATACTTTGAAAAATAACTACAATCACACAACTACTAAACATGATATACATTTTTTTACTACACATAAACTTAAACGATAATTTTTACCAAACATATATCTAAATCTAATTAATCTCAGCTAACCACACTTTTTTTAAACTTATTTTTTAAAAATCACAATTACAAAAGCTACCTCAAAAGTAAACACTCTTAGTTAGCTACTAAACAAAGCAAAATAGAAAAGAGATTTTGGTTGTACAAACAAAGACAAATAAAACCATTTTAGCCATTCAGAGCCACTATAGTATACATAATCATCCAAGCCTCCATACACAACTATACACAAATACACAATTTCTAACATTAATTGTATTTTTATCCACTATCATAACATTGATAAATACAAATAGAAATATCAAAGGAATATTTTTGTTGGTAAATTGCCGATGGATTTTACCCATAAAAATATTCCCTTGATATTTACTGAGGGAATTATAGTGAGAAAAGAAATTAGAACAAAGCAAAAAATAAAAATGATGTCATTTTTACCAATGGAATTACCGACAAAATAAATTTTGTCAGTAATTTCATTGGTAATTTCATTATAAAATCATTTGTAAACTATTAATACTATTTATCATGTTAATTACAAAGAGAATCACTGACAGAACATTTCGTCGGTAGTTTACAAAAAGATCTGGAACTATTTACTTCTCAATTCACTGTTAATTATTGCTCTTTACAGAAAAAATCATCAACGAATTAAAAAGTTATTGATGTTATTTGGTGATTTTCTAAAAAATTAAATTACATTAAAAACTTAAATTAAATATTGCAGATGGAATCATCGACGAATTGAAAAGTTATCGGTGATATTTGACGGTTTCTGAATTTTTTTATTAAATTTAAAATTTAAATTAAATATTATAGATGAAATCATAGACTAAATGATTAAAAATATTAATATTTAATTATCCGTCAGTAAAACCATTGGTAAAACGCCCCAATAAAAAGCCTAAAATTGCTAATTTCATAATAGACCTACTCTTCTTCTTCTTCTTCTTCTTCTTCTCTTCTCTTCTTCTTCGTCTTCTTCCTCAACTTCTTTTCTTCTCTTCTCTCCTCAACTTCTTTTCTTCTCCTCCATGCTCAGATATGTCTTCTTCTCATTTCTTATTTTTTCTTCTCAATTTTGTTTTAATTAGTATACTTTATGAATTTATTTATTTTTCTCTTCTTAGCTTCACTTGCAACTATATTAAGGTAAAAAAAAAATAATTCTTCTTTTCTTGTGTTTTTTTTCACTATATTTGTTTTATTTTATTTTTAATTGTTTCTATTCTTAATAATTATATGGATGTTATTGTAGGATTATTTTTTTCATATGAGATTAATTTTTATTTGATTTATTTATAGGATTTTTAAATTTTTTTCATATGAATGTTTTTAGTTGAATTTATTTTTTCATGTTATTTATTTGTGGCAAATTTTTTTTATTTGATTTTCTTCTTCTTTTTTCCAAACATTTTGAGTATTATAGAGTGTTCATTAATATTAATTTAATTATTTTATAGTTTTTTAAAATATTTTTAAATAATTATCGACAAAATTACATATGGTTTGTTTCTAAGAGAATTATTGACGGAATGAAATTTTTTTTTGTTCACTTTGTTCATTAGTAAATTTATCGGTAATAATATTTTTTTCATTACTAATAGATTTATCGATGAATAAAAAATTACAGATAAAAGATTCATTGACGGAAACTTTCATTAGTGATTTCATTAATAATTTTTTTACCAATATAATAATAGTTTAAATATTAATAGAAAATTCTATTAATAAATCTAAAGATTTTGATAATTATCTTCTTATACATTATTCTCTCTTCAAATATTTATTAACTTAAACATTAGAGTATCTTATTTTTCACATGAAACTAGTTTTACAGGAATAACCTAACCTAAAACACAACCAGCCTAGAAAAGCTCATTTTCTATCGATGGGCAGAGATAATTAATTACTTCGCCTTGGAAAGAAAAAACAAATAAGGCGAAAGAAGATCTACTTGACATAACCAAAATCCACCATCGTTTTCCGCAGAAATCTCCGAGTCAACTCTATCATAAGCCTAAGATCAATCTTGTAAGCTGGAAACCCTGACCACTTTTTAGATTTTCGAATGGTATGCACCAGTTCTTATGCTAGTATGACATTATCCGCAACTCCTCTACCTACAAGAAACGGCCCTTGCATCGAGCTAATAAGAGTATCCAAAAAAAAAAAAAGGCGAAGCCTCTACTCTAAAACTTCAGTCAAAACTTTATAACAAACATTACAAAGGCTGATAAGGCGGAATCGCTTCATGTTCACTGGATTATCCGCTTGGGAATAAGAACAACATAAGTTTCCACTAATTTACGTGGTACACCTAGTAGAAAATACATAAACCAGCTTCAGAACCGAATCTCACACGATATGCCATAACTTTTGAAAGAAGATAGGCCGAAAACCGTACATACTAGGAGCTTTATAAGGCTTCATGGATTTCATAGCACGATAAACCTCTTTCTTTAGTAATAGGTTCAGGAGGCATTCTATTAAGGATGATTCCTTGAATCATGCTGCAAATTTCATAAATCACAAATCTATAAATAATCAACTATGTAACAGCTAAGAAATAAAAGGAAAATTATTTATGTATGTTAACTTTACTTTTTCAACTCTGTAACCATTAGAAGCATATCCCTAACTTTAGCTTTCCTTCTTAAGAATAGATTCTGCAAGTTCTATATATATATATATATATATAGAATACTAATCTATATATAGAATACTAATCTCTGTATAAAATTAAAAAAAGTGAATGCAATACAAAATTCTTCTGTAAGTAAAAATAAACAAAAACAATTTATATAATAGTCTATATTCAATATGGTATCAGAGCATCACTCCGAGAATTTGATCCCAAACCCGGAAAATTTTCTTCCACCCATCACAAACCCACATTCCACCACAGAAGCTCCACTCATTGCCCTGAATATTGCAACCCAAATCAATGAGAAACTTACACCCTCAACCTTCCCTTAATGGCGTGCACAATTTGAAGCTCTTTTGATTGGCTACAATCTCATTGACTATGTTACTAGTGATAAATCATATCCTCTACAAGATAATTCCTATGTTTCTTCTCTTCAAAAATCTCATTGGGTCAGGCAAGACAAGTTAATTCTAAGTGTTATCTAAGCTTCCACTACACCCACCATAACTCCATTTATCTCCGCTGCAGCAACATCCCAAGCCGCTTGGTGTAAATTAAACACCATGTATGACAGCAAATCACGCAGTCGTGCCATGCAGTTAAAAGAGGAACTTACTTTAATCAAGAAAGCCAATCGGTCGATTCCAGACTACATGCACACTGTCAAGGCTCTTGCTGATGAGATTGCACTCATCGATCATCCCATTTCAGATGATGACCTTACTCTTTACATTCTAAATGGTTTAGGACCTGATTACAGAGAAATTGTAGCACCAATCCGGGCACGGGAACGCCCATTATCTTTTGAAGAACTTCATGACTTACTTGTTAGTCATGAATGTTATCTGCGTCGTCTTGATGCTACCACGCAGTAGCTCATTGCTACAGCCAATTTCTCCAATCATCGCTCGACCTTTGGCTTTTCAAATGAAGGTAATATTTACAGGAGTTTTAACAAACCAGCAAAAGGAGGCTACTCTAAATATGATGGTTTTCCTGCCCCATCTCGTTATAATGGTAGCTCACGTGACCATAAGAAACACAACCAATTTAATGGTCAACGGAAGTATTCAACTCCTGTAATGCCACGACTAATTGTGCCTCCACATCACAAGTCAAGGATACTAAATGGCTTCTTGACTCGGCTGCCTCTCACAATATCACTGCTGATCTTGCAAAATTATCTCTTCATTCTAAATATGATGGTATTGATGAGGTTGCTACTGGTGATGGATCAGGTTTGCGTATTTCACATACCTGCTTATTAGCATTTCATTCACCTATTAGTACCTTTCATATGACTGATACTCTTTATGTTCCAAGTATACACAAAAATCTTATTTCTGTTCATCATTTTACTCTCCGAAATAATGCTTTTATTGAATTTCACCCTTTCTTTTTTCTTGTTAAGGATCAGATCACAGGGGCGGTCCTATTCAAAGGTGTTTGTGAAAATAGTGTTTATCCACTCCCGGACTCACTGGTATCCTCTCCAAAAATGGTTGCAAATGTGCATGAACGGACGTCTTGGACATCCATCTCAAAAACTTGTTACACAAATTATCAAGTCCTTTTCACTTCCAATAAAACAAGTCACGTATCTAATCTTTGTACCTCTTGTTCAATCAATAAAGCTCATAAGCAACCATTCCGTCCAAATAGTCTTGTAAGTAATGCACCACTTGATCTCATTTATACCGATGTTTGGGGACCCTCCAATACAATTAGCCTTGATGGTTCACGATTTTACTTGATTTTGGTTGATCATTTTACCAAAATATATATGGTTTTATCCCCTGTCAAATAAATCTTGCATTAGCCGTATTTTTCCTTAATTTAAACACTTGGTTGAAAAAAAATTTCATACCAAAATCAAAAGCATTTATTCGGATAACGATGGTGAATTTGTTGCCCTCAAACAATATTTTTCTATACATGAAATTAGTCACCACACCACTACCCCTCATACAACTCAACAAAATAGTGTATCAGAACGTCGTCATCGTCACTTAGTAGAAACTGGTCTTACTCTACTACATGATACCTCTCTTCCTCTATGTTACTAGCCTCATGCATTTTCCACAGCTGCATATCTCATTAATAGCCAACCAACTCCTCTGCTCCAGAGCAAATCCCCATTTGAAATCCTATTTCATCAACCCTCTAATTATCTCAAATTAAGAAAATTTAGATGTTGTTGTTTCCCCCTCACAAAACCATACAATACAAATAAACTTCAACCTAAAGCCACCACATGTTTATTTCTAGGATACTCTACCACTCAAAATGCTTATAAGTGTCTAGATTTATCCACCAATAAACTTTATCTCTCTCGTCATGTCCTGTTTGATGAAAGTCACAGCCCATTTCAGGCACTCTCCCCTACATCCAGCTCATCTACTCCCTTCTCTCCAGCAACTATGCCACTCATCGATGTACCTGCTCCATTGCAACCTTCACCAGTGATCTTGGATCGTGCTACCATTTTTGCATCACCTTCTGGTACCGTCTCTGCTCTTCCTTTTTCTGTTAAGAAACATTTGCCTTTTAATTCTCCATATTCTAGTCCTACTACTGTTCATCATAATGAGGATACCACTTCTTCACCAGTTTTACCATTAACACCAGCTTCTCTTTCACCACTCAACACAGATATTGTTATCCCTACTAATCTTTCTCCTACTATGATTGACGTTGATCCTAATCCTCAGCCCCAACGAACCTATTCCATGATCACTAGGTCCTTGAATAATATTTACAAACCTAAGCAATTTCATGCTATTACTAAACATCCCCTCCCTAATGCTATTGAACCCAGTTGTGTGAGTTGGGCATTAGGTGATTCACGGTGGCGACAAACTATGTTTGTAGAGCTCACGACTCTAATGCAACACAGCACATGGACCTTAGTACCTCCCCCGAAGCATTGTCTCCCCATTGGTTGTAAATGGGTGTTTCGGGTCAAGAGGAACGTTGATGGGACGATTGCTCGCTTTAAAGCGAGACTTGTTGCCAAAGGATTCAATCAACGTCCTGGGTTAGATTACAAGGAAACGTTTAGTCCAGTTGTGAAACCGGCTACTATTCGATCTGTATTGACCATTATTGTCACCTAAGGCTGGCAATTGAGACAACTTGATGTTAATAATGCCTTTTTGCATGGTCTGTTAAATGAAGATGTGTATATGGTTCAACCTCCAGGTTTCAGAGATGATACTCATCCTCACTATGTCTGTCACTTAAACAAAGCAATTTATGGCCTCAAATAAGCCCCACGGGCTTGGTATTCCACTCTCAGGGGTGCCATTTTAGAATTTGGTTTCATAAACTCCAGAGCTAATTCCTCCTTGTTCATTTATAAGACAACATCTGTTACTTGTTACTTCTTGGTCTATGTGGATGATTTGGTTATTACAGGAAATGATCCCATCTTTGTCTCATCCATCATTGAACAACTAAGCAATCGGTTCTCTATAAAAGACATGGGTCAGCTATATTTTTTTTCTAGGCATAGAAGTTATTCCTACTACAACAGGTCTTTTTTTGTCTCAGCACAAATACTTCAGGGACTTATTAATAAAGCTAAATATGCATGGCGCAAAAGAAGTTCTCACTTCATTATCAACCACTGTTGTGCTCCAGCTTCTTGATGGCACATCCTCGGTTGATAGCATTGAATACAAGAGTATTATTGGTGCCCTGCAATACTTATCTCTCACCCGACCTGACATTTCTTTTGCAGTTAACAAGCTGTCCCAATTTATGCATAAGCCAACGACAACACATTTGACAGCTGCAAAATGATTGCTTCGATACTTGAAGCATACAATCTTCCATGGCATTCATATTCGCAGAGACATGAACCCCAAATTCATTACATATTCTGATGCTGATTGGGCAGGTAATTATGACGATCGAAAGTCCACTTCAACATACATATGTTTTCTTGGTTTTAATCCTATTTCTTGGAGCTCCAAAAAACAATGAGTTGTAGCACGGTCGTCCATTAAGGCTGAATATCGCGCCCTTACCTCTGCTGCCTCTGAAACACTATGGCTTTTAGCACTTTTTACTGAACTTGGCTATTCCACCTCCGCTCCTCCATAGCTCTTTTATGACAATTTGGGCACCACACATTTGAGTTTCAATCCAGTTCAACATTCTAGGATGAAGCACATTCAGATTGATTTGCATTTTGTTTGTGATATTGTATAAAAGGGTACTCTTCAGGTTCATCATGCCAATACACAAGATCAACTAGCTGACCTCTTGACAAAACCACCTTCTCGTCAATAAACAGAACTTCTTTGAGCCAAGATTGGAGTAACCGATGGTGACTCCATCTTGCGGGGGCGTATGAAGGATGATTCCTTGAATCATGCTACAGATTCCATAAATCACAAATCTACCAATAATCAAGCATGTAACAGCTAGGAAATAAAAGGAAAATTGTTTGTGTATGTTAACTTTACTTTTTCAACTCTGTAACCGTTAGGAGCATATCCCTAACTTTAGCTTCCCTTGTTAAGAATAGATTCTACAAGTTCTGTATATATATAGAATACTAATCTCTGTATAAAATTGAAAAAAGTGAATGCAATACAAAATTCTTCTGTAAGCAAAAAAAGACAAAAACAATTTGTGAAATAGTCTATATTCAATACATTCAACCAGATCCCGAGCAAGACATGAATGCCCCTGTAGCTGCGGGAAAGAGATAGTAGTGGCATCAATACTACAAAAGAGAGATGTAGAAATTCAATACCTCAATTCAGTTCATTCACATCTGTCTTCATGTTTATGCCTTTTAATTCAATTATACTGCCTTCTGCATAAGCTGGTACCATAAAAGAAACGGACGCACTTGTCACCATGCTAAAGCCATTGCACTCTAGATTTTTTTTATCTGAACATAGATTATTATATAACAACATCATTAAATTTTTTCATGGAGGAATGCTCAAGTGCAAATAGGAACTAGGAATTAAAAGCAACTATAGAACATTGAGTCCCTGCAATCAGCGCAAGCACTCTCTTTTTCCTGTAAAAGATATTTCCAAAGACATCAATATTAAACTCAAGAGAAGCTGACTTGATTTGAGAAAGGATATCAAAGATAAGACCTGTGGTAATTACTCAAACATCCTTCAAAACCTTGTGAAATCATGATGCATTATCCATACGCTGCCAGAAACCGAAAGGGTCCATTATACATGGGAGGGGAATACCTATGATATCTGAGAAGAAAAGCATTATGATAAGAGCGTATCTGCAGCAAGTGATGGGTAGAAGCTTCAGGAAACAACATGTTAGGTTAGTTGTTATTAATGTGCAACAACCATTGACTATTGCAGCAGCTGCAGCTGAAGTTGCACCGACCATGTGCACCCATCCAAGATGTCAAAGGTTGGCAGCCACTATTGTTAAAAAAGAGCTGGAGTTGACAACCACCTTTATTGAAGAAGAGCCTTCATGAATGCCTATAAATAGAGGCATATATGAGATAGCAAAATGAGAGATGTGGTAGAGCCAAAGAGGTGAGAAATATAAGAGAGAGTGTGCTGCCAAGGGCAGCAAGTAGTAGTTGTCATTCAGCACTGTAAACAAAGAAAATAGTGAGGTTGAGAGTTGTTAAAAGAGTGAATAATTCCTCCTCATCTATTGTTGTAAATTTTGTACTCTCCCTACATAATGCAATGGCTTCTTCCGTGGATGTAGGTGATTTGTCAAACCACATTAAATATTATGTCAGTGTGCTTGGCCTTCTATGAGCAAATATCAGTACATCACCAGTCGAATTCCCCGACAATTGGTATCTCAGCATATGGTTCAAAGTGGTGTTTGATTTTGCTTAAAAAGAAAGTTGTCAAAATTGTGTTTTGACCATACCACTATATAGAGGAGGAAGAGACGAAGCCACTGGTGAAAACCGCGTAGAAATCGGATGTCAAAAACCACCACACGCGCTGTCACGCACAGGCGAGGTGACTGGACACGTGCGCAGACGCGCGCCACGTGTCACACGCGTCTTCTTTGCCTGGATGGGCTGACCTGACCCGAATACCAGAAGAACCAACCCACGTGCGAGATCTGAATGATGATGATGTCATCATGACATCATAGTTTCGTCAGCATGGACAAGTGGCATAACATGTCAGCACCAGTCAGCGGTCACATTAGCATTATAAGACCCACTGCCACATCACCAGCCGTGAGTCGAGGGAAAGGATTCTGTATGGCGGAGTCTATGTGCAACCGGATCTGTGATTGAATCTAGACCACTGATCAGGCGAAAATTGTTTTGATGAAATCTCAATCGTCTGAAGTGCGATTTGGATGATTTCAGACTTGTTTCCAGCTAATTTGATCATTTCGGATGCAATAGTGCAGTCTGATCATTGAGATTGAGGTCAGAAATGGTGATGGTGAATTATTAAAGAGAGATTGCCCGATCAGGAAGCATTTGATGGTCATTATAGTGGTCGATGAAGATAAAGAAGAAGAAATCACACATGTTTGCCCAATTACATGTGTTGAACTGTTATGTGGGAATTTTAATTGCCTTGAGGGAAGGAAAAATTGGGACACTCTAGACACCCGATCATGTGGACAATTTTGAAGTGGAGAGTGAAATTTGATTAAGACCAATCTTGACAAATCTAAGTACTGATAGTCTCGCCAAATGTTGAGAAATTAGGTATAAAACAAAGATACCCCAGATCACTTGTAAAGAAAAGCCGCGATAAAACTAGCAAATGGTTGTATATACGGAAAGACAATATAATGGATAGATATGGCCTAAGAAGTTCTGTCTAGGAGATTGGGTTTTAAACGGGACTAGTGTGACCCCTCCAATCTTTCTTGGAACTTGCTTAGTGGAAGGATTATCCATACGGTACTATTTTTGTATATGTGATAGTTTGTTATGAAACTGTTGAAGACTAACAGGATGACGGCACAAAGGAATAGTTGGGTTCTGTATGTTCAAGGATCTGATGGAGTGGTGATTTCTTCAAGGAGGTTAGATTCGGTGACTGTAATTTCACGAGGAGAGAATTGATGAAAACCCTGATAATGGTAGAGAAATACATCAAGGAGATGAAGATTGGCACTCTATTTTGACTTAGATAGATGTTATGACAAGTGTCAAACATAAGCAAGGAATAAGAAGAAATCTGGAGAACAGAATATGCACGAGGACACACGGAGATTGTGTAGGAGTACCCGGAGGATCCAACGAGGTACTATAATGAGATAGTAGGTGTAAGAAGAAGAAGAGTTCCCAAATGAAGCTTAGAGCAGAGACTATGAGAAGTTGTACAACAAGAAGTCTCTTATGCTCTTAATGAAGGAAACAAGCGAGGACCTTTCCAATGCATGCAAGGATGGAAAGATGAGTTATTGTACCTAATTGAGACTATACATGCAAGGATGGAAACAAGCAGAGACTATACATGCATGTACCTAATTGAAAAGGTGCAAACGCCTATGATAAAAGGTGATCGCCTATGATGAAAGGTGAAGACACCAAAGGGAGTTGGTGTGGGTGGAGCTGTTAAGCAGAAAGGCGTAAAAACTCCAAACATAGAAATCAAGATGGAGGATTGTGAGGTGTATACCACAACTTTCTTTTTCAATGTAATTAGTGGCAGTGATCTCTCCCATAGTCCACATGGTGGTAGAGAATTTATGGAGCCACTTTGAAGCATCTCAGCTAAAGGAGGATGCAACCGCCTATGAAAGGCGAAGACACCTCAAAGAGAAGGTATGGGGGCTATGAGATGAGTCAATGATTAGACCACCGCATGACGACGAGTGGAGACACCTCAGGAGAAGGTGTGAGGGTCGTGAAAGGAGCCCAGTTCAAAATGCCTTAGAGCCAATATGATGGCTAGGTAAGAGTGGATAGATGGATAGCTAATGAAATAGTTATGATGAGTATGAAGACAAATGCAAGATTGACTTTTATGGATATTGCCCTCATGCTAAAGATCAATGAGCTAGAAGACATTTACCTTGGACAATAAGTGGATGACTTGTGGAGCATTAAGACGCGACTGTTAAGAAGGAGCAGAGGGCATGCGCAGGTTTCGAGAACAAGTTAACTCTTATCAAGGTAGTGAGCTCAGTAATGGCATTGTAATACTCAGAGTATGAACACAAATATAGATCAACCTTTTATGGGCTGCCCCCATAGTTAAAGGTGAAAAGCTACCTAGACTCTTGAGACTAAGGGTGAGAGACTCATGGAGAAGTAAGGCGTGGTTCCTAGGGTGGAACAGAGGGTAGGCGCAACTCCTAGATGAGTAGACTCTTAGAAAAGTGGTGAGCTTGTGATCATATTAAGATACTCAGATAATAATTGTTGCACTTGAAATATTCGTTTGAGGGGGTGTTATAAACCTTGATGTGAGGCTTGATGAATCATTCCGGACCGAGCATGGTTGAAGGGGAATGTTGTTCTAGAGACAAGCGTTAACACTATTCAGATGTGATGTGGCAGACCATCTGGTTATAGTGATCCTTTTGTGTGAGAAAAGGTGTGCTTTGGTTATTCTGATGATTGAAAGGTTTGGTAAGTACCTGTAAACTTGGCCACAAAAGTTCTCAAAATGGAAATGGAAAGCTTGGAAGAGCTGCAAGAAACAAGCTTATGTTGAAGAAGTAAGAGGACAGTTGCCCCACATTAATGGCAAAAGAGGTGATTGTTAGGTTAGTTGCCATTAATATGCAATAACCATTGACTATTGCAGCAGCTGCAGCTGGAGTTGCACCAACCATGTGCACCCATCCAAGATGTCAAAGGTTGGCAGCCACCATTGTTGAAGAAGAGCTGGAGTTGGCAGCCACCTTTGTTGAAGAAGAACCTCTATGAATGCCTATAAATAGAGGCATATATGAGAGAGCAAAATGAGAGATGTGGTAAAGCCAAAGAGATGAGAAATGTAGGAGAGAGTGTGCTGCCAAAGGCAGCAAGCAGTAGCTGTCATTACAGCACTGCAAAGAGAAAATAATGAGGTTGAGAGTTGTTAAAAGAGTGAATGATTCCTCTCTTCTATTGTTGTAAATTTTATACTCTCCCTACATAATGCAATGGCTTCTCCCGTGGATATAGGTGATTTGTCAAACCATGTTAAATATTATGTCAGTGTGTTTGGTCTCCTATGAGCAAATATCAGTACATCACTGGTCGGATTTCCCAACACAACATTCGTCATTCTGAATTACACAATGCTTTATCCAGTCTCACTAATATAGAAATACAGCTGAACTGTTTAATATATATATATATATATATATATATATATATATAAAAACCTCATCAGTCCAGTAAATCACACTTGTCTATAGAGATCATAAACTTCCTTACTCTAGTCAAATAGACTTTCCCACCAAAATTTTCTGATTGGGAGGAATAATCATAATCACCAATCAAGACCCAAAGTAGAGAAATAAACCCATGCAGTTTCACCATTGCATCATAGAACACCTCTCTTCCATGAGCACTTAAACTAATATAATAGCTATATAAAATTCTGACACACCTCATTACACATCACTAACATATGAATGTGTTAATGATGAAACCTTGCATCAAGAGAGATATAATAAACCTAGGAGCGAGGCTTAATTATTGCAAACGAACAAGTCTTTGAACAAGAGAAGATATGGCACAAAAGATATCACAAATGAAAAAAAAAATGGCTTTTTCTAAAAAAAAATATGAAATATGATCAAAGAGTCATGACTAGAAAAAAAAACAAAAGAAAAAAAGCAACATGATGAAGAGTAAATCAAAATAAAATGGTCACTTGAAAAGCTAATTTTTAAAAAAAAATTGTTTAAAAAATATAATGGCAATTAGCTAAAATTAAGAGGAAAAAATAGGTAAGGTTAAGTCATGCTCAAGCAAAATACAATTACTAAAAAAAGAAGATTAAAGACATGGCAATTAGCTGCCCTTAATAAAAAGAGTAGCTAAGACAAAAATATATAAATTAAATATCCAAATAACAAAAAGATGAAAAATCTATAAATGATGGCAGGAATATGGTTGTCCAACAAGCTACAATAAGACGGTGGTTATAACAAAACAATGTTTGTGCCTAGAGAAATGGTAAGAAGAATAAGAAAGTTTGCAAAGTATTGGAATAAAGTTTGAAGTCTACATTAAAAATGTATTTTTAATGCTTATAGTGTATTAATGATATGATTATTCTTGCAGCCTGTTTAAATTCTTATAGGGATTTTTAGAGAGAGAAAAAAGGTATTTTTTTGAATATTACTTTTTTATTTGAAATTACTGTAGCAAATTAAAGGGTATTTTTATTTATTTATTTTTGCCCATTTTTTATTATTTGAATCCCATTTAAAATTTAATTCCATGAGTTAAATCAATTTTTTAGCTTGGAACCCTTTCCTTCAAATTAACATTAAAAATAATGTTTTTATAATACCCTTAATAACACCAACCTTATTTTTTTTCAAAACACCCTGCCATCTCTTTCCTTCTCTTTTTCTAACCCCCGCCGTCTGATCTTTCACCTTCTTGCAGATTAGAAAAGACTATTTCCTTGGAGTAGCAATTTGTAGTAAACATTGTCCAATATAGTCGTTGAAGAGTCCATTGTAGCACCTCCATTTTTTCCCTTATTCTGTGCAGGACAGACATTCCTTATACTGGTTCCAAAAGATGGGTTCAACGTTGGATACACGTCAAGAGTAGCATTAAAGTTGAGGATTCAGTTCTGGAACGATGAACAATGAGAAGAACGATGAACAATGAGAGGATCTAAGTGCGTGACCCCTGATCATACGCATGCATATTTTCATACATAGATCCTTCAAACAAATACCTCTTTTGGAGAAGCTTTGCTGTAATTGGGAAATGTTGAAGGTGGGAGCTGGTAATTGCTTGGTTTCCCTTGCCATGGATGGAAGTTCTTCAATCTTTTCTCCCTTCTGGCACATCCCATGTGGGAACTCAGACCAAGAAAAACACACATAAGATGCAAACAGGTGAATTATATGAGATATCAATACTCTTTTGGAACAGTTCCAATATCGTAACTAAAATTATCTATGCCAAGGATGAAGATTCTCAGTTAATAGACAATTACAGTATCAAAGCTGACATTCTAATCGTTGTTATTAAGTTTTTGTATTGTTGGCGGAACAGTTTACCAAGTTTAAGAGTATAACAGTAAGGATTGCTAATTTAATTAATTTTTATAAGTATTAAAAAATATATAATTAAATTTAATTATGTGGTTTGATATTTTATTCTAAATATAAAAATTATAATAAATTATTAATTACATTTATTAAAAGTACTATAATCTAAATTCCAGTTGACGGGACTTACTATCGTATAAAAAATAATATAATACAAGATTTATCTTTCGCCATAATTCGCTTTCTACCCTACTTCAATTTTATCCAACAAGCACTAGACCCTCGTTATCTTGAAAATGAAATAATCAAAATTTTAGGGCTGTTAGCACGGCTCTGGACCCTTCAGAAGTGCAGAGGCCTTCATATAAACGTTATATTTTATTGTCCGGTAATTAAACTTTAATGTTTTATTTAATTTGGTTTAGACAGGCTACCCTAGTATCACAATTAAAAAAATTTTCATGTTGTCTTAGTGTACTCATGTTAGGTTTTTTTTTTAGTATTTTAAAATTATATTTTATTTTTATTTTTATTTTTTAATATTTTATTTATTAAAATTAAGCTTTAAATTTTTTGTCATTTCACTTTTCTACGTGGTTCTTGTCTTCTTATTGAATTTATTTATTTTTATTAAATAAGATATTTCAACATTTAATTTTTTAAAAATTATTTTTTTATCTTTATTTTATTATTCAGCATTTAATTAATTGTAAATTGATTTTTATGTTTTTTAACTTTCTTTTCTATAAGATTATCATAATATTATATTCATAATAATAGGTTTAGTTGGTTAACTTATTTTAACTCATTTATTTTTATTTCTTTGTAAAAAAAGTTCTTTTTTTAGTTTCTCCTTTATAAAAATTATTTAGATTTCAGAATAATATCATATCATCATCTTATATGCCATCAACAAAATAAGATAAAATCATGGAAACTCTAAAAAATATATATATATATAAATTTACAAAACTCTAGGATATGGATGTACAAAAGATTATAAACAAGTCTTGAATTACAATTACAACCACGCTATAGGAAGTGGACATCGTGATGATAAATAATTCTATCTTTTGCGCTTCTTTCCTAACGACGCCACCGTTTGAAAAATGCATTAAGGTCTAAGATTGGTCTAATTTTCCATACACCAGCCATGATTTAGCTAAATTAATTAATATAATTTGGATTAATATGTGACATTTTTTTTATTTTAAATGGTTATACAAGAGTTAATTATAACTTAATTCCCTTTGTTTATTACTTGGATCTTGTGATTTTGAAAGCTATTATTTTATGCTGATACTTTTATAAAATCCATTTTAAAACTTATAATGCCCTTTATTTTCAAAAGAAGAAACAGAAAAGAGAAGGACGTAAGATTGAAAATTTTGATTGGAAAAGGATGGAAAATAAAACTACTAAATTAAGTGTGATCAATGTTGATCACACAACCACTCTATTATTGTAGAAAAAACTAAAAGGTATTTCAAAACATAGTAAACTTTGAATTCGCAGTGTTTTTTTTTTCTCTTTTTATTTTATTTTATTATCTTTTTAATGTTATCTTTCCCACTTAATTTATTTAAAATTAGATTAAATAATTTATTTTGAATAATTTCACTAAGGTTTCTAGCAACGTTGAAAAAGGTTTTCATATTAAATAATAAAATTAAAATTTAATTTACTTGATTAAACATAATTAAAATCTTGGGATCAAAATCAATAATGAAAAATAATCCCAACCTTTTTTAACTGTAGCAGATCGGAGTGTTTTTAATTTTTTTAGTCCCAGAGTTTTATATTTTTATTTTTAATCCATGCTTGTTTTATGAGGTTTTCATATTTTGGCTCCTATTTTCATTTTTTTCATATTGTTTTCATTGAATTAGAGAAAAGAGAGGGGAGTCACTAAAAAATAGAAAAGAAAAAAGAAAGTTATTAGTTGGTCATGTTCTATCAATATAAAAATTATTTTTAGTGTTTATGGATTTTATTTCATAAAAAAATTACATTTAGATTTTTTTTTTTTACCTATCTTGCCAAAAACATTAGACTGGGGTTGAGAAAAAAACAATTTGCTTAATTTTATATTATTTTATATAATCAATTTATGGGTGTTTTGGGTTGAGAAATACATTCAATGAAGTTCTAAGAATGTTTAATGTTAAAAATATATTTTTTTATTGAAATGAACACTACTTAATTTTCCAACCACCTCTGTGTGATCAAGATTTGAACATGTAGATGATATATTATCTGTCTTTTTAAAATTTAAAAAGATAGGTTGGGTATATAATTTGATCTTTTTTTAATGAGCCAAGTATGTTGGCCCATACATTTAATCTATTTTAAATTTATTATTTATTTTTTGGAATTTTGATTTTAGTCCATTAAATATATTAATTAAAAAATTATTTGAGGTTTTTTTTAAAACTAAGATCACAACTTCTCTTTATTTCCTTTTATATTAACAAGTAATCTTTTGTATAACCCTTCATAATTTTTTTTTCATCAAATATTTAATCAATTTCTAGTGCATGTCAATTTTTATTATCATATAATTAATTAAAAAATAATTTCAAATAATAAAATTATTAAACCTAACTAGGTCATGTGTTTAATGGGTTAACCTAAATAATTTAAAATGTCATGTCTCGATATTTCAAAAACAATGTTAAAACAACATCACCTTAGCAATGTTTTAGGTCAAATCATGAATTTTCTAGGTTGTTCATGGCCTGCTTTGACTCACTTGGTCAACCATATCATATAAAGATCATATCCAGCCTAATTTAGTTTAAAATCCAACTTATATAAAATTTTAATTGCAATTTATTAATATATTATTATTTTCTACAAATATATTTTTAAAGAAAATGAATATAAGTGTGTATCAATCCAAAATAATTATTTAAAGATAATAAACCAATTAAAGTTTTTTGAATAATTAGGAGTTTAATATATGTTATAAACTATATAGGTCATATATTGCTTATCCAATTAGCAAACTAAGTAGATTTACCAATGATTCGAGTATCGCACCCGACATTGTGAAAACCTTAAAAATTTTAATGAAAAGAAATGTTTCTAGCGTCTTGTTCTTTGGTAAGAAAAGGTTTTGTTTAAGGAGTTGTCACCTAATATTATGGTCAATAAAAATCCTAACTAGTTAGTATAAATTCTATGGTACGAGACTAGTTAAGCAAAAAAATAATATTATCACCCCTTAAGTGTTCTACTTGAGATAATCTGCATCACTAGTTTTATCTTAAATTGTTAAGGATTTGTTGTGTTTTATTTTTTATGATCTACCTATAATATTTCTAATTCTGATGCCAATAACTATTTGGTTATAGATATTTTCAATTTTGATGTTGGTAAATATTACATAGCAAAAAAATATATGATATTTTTTGCTCTAACACTAGTGAATAAACTAATAAAAGGAATCTAAAATAAAGCATACATATTTAAGGCAATCTGTATCGCTAATTTTGTCTTAAATTATTAAGGATTTGTTGTGTTTTATTTTTTATGATCTTCTATAATATTTCTAATTTTGGCACCAATAACTATTTAGTTACAGATATTTTTAGCTTTGATGTTGGTAAATATTCCATAGCAAAAGAATATATGACATTTTTAATTTTAACACTAGTGAATAAACTAATAAAAGGAATCTAAAACAAAGCATGTATATTTTTTTATTTAAAAAAAAATATAATGTATTGAATACTATATTTGTATTTCATTTTAAAAATCTACAAATTAAATATATAGTGAAATATCCTAAAAATAATGCGAGGGAAAAAAAGCTTATTTAGTCTAATATCAAAATAGAATAAATTAAAATAAAGGGGATCGGCAGTTAGGCTTGAGGATTAATCCCACCTTTTCTTTTATTTTTATTTTTTTAATTTTTAGGTTGGGTCTGACCTAACCACATAAGCTGGGGCAGACCCAGCCAACCTAGCCCGGTTACTAGCTTAAAACAGCAACCCGGCTGTTCACGCAGTTATAAGGTAATTAAAACGGCAAGAGAGGGAAAACAAAAACTTACCTGGTTTTGTAGAGACTGTGCACAAAGCGACAGACGTTGGGCGAAGCTCCTGTCTTTAACTTCCTTCCTGCTCTTTGTTCTTTCCTTTTCTGTTCTTTTGTTTCTGCTCCCTTTGTTGTGTTCTACTCGTGGGTTTTCTCTTTTCTTTTCTCCCCCCTGTTCTCTCTAGTTTTTCTGCTCAAGATGAAGACGATGGTGATGAAGGCGCGAGGTGCTGCTGGTTGAAGATGAATAGTTATTTGTGTGCTTTTTTGTTTTCCCTTTGTTTTTCCCCAGCCCTGGTTCGTGGCCTTTCTTTGACCTTTATAAGGCTAGACAAAGCCAAGCGATGGTAACGACAAGCTTAGTAACGGCATGTATCATGGGGGCAAGGGATAGCAGTCGTGAGACGTGCCAATGACTGAAACAATTTTAGTATCTTTACTGCTGAAACGGCTCCTCTGCCTTTACCGCCGAAACGGTTTCTGATGAAGAAGGCAATGAATAATCTTTTCTGAAATGGCTTCGTTTTCCCATTTCAAATGGCTATTTTTAATTTGGTCATTGGAGTTTTGCAATTTTATAATCAAGTCCCTAGATAAATTATAAGTGGACCCTTGAATTTTAGAGCCATTTACAAGACTTGTTTTTTTGAATCATTCAATTTAGTCCTTAATTAGCTCTAAACTTTGATATTTATTCAATTAAGACCCTGATTTCATTAATTAAACTAATCTAAAGTTCAATCAAGTTCCCAAACTTATCAATTCTTTAATTAAGCTCTTGATTGGATTAATTAAACTAAGTTAAAGTTTAATTAAATCCATAAAAATTTAATTAATATTGTCTTGACCTAAATTTTAATTTATTCTTCATTCATTTTATTTCATTTATTTTTTCATTTTCATCACTTCTTTTACTATTTTTTTCTATTATTTTTTTATAGAAGATAAAATAAAAGGAGTAAAAATTAAATTATGACATTGAGTATGTATCATTAAAAAGTAATAAATAAGATACATAAATATTTGAGATATATCTTAGATTATGAGTTATATTATATTGGTTACTCAGTGATGTTAAAAGGGTATAATAATAAAAATTAGATATCCTACACTAATAATTTAAAATACACTTGTGGATATTTTTTCACTTTTAATGAAATAACTGTATTGTATAAATCCTCTAAGAAAACATGCATCGTAATAACTACATTGGAATCAAAGTTTAATATTTGTTATAAAGTTGGATAGTTAGCTTAGTTAGTCACCAAATAGAAAGGCACAAAGTAAGCTTAGGAATTTCTTAGAGAATATTCTATATTTACCAAAACTAGTGCTGGCATTTTATGTCCATTATAATAGTTGGTTAAAAATTAGAATGACACATAATAGTATATGTAATGACAGGTTTATCCATATACATCATAGATATAATACTGCTAAACACTTTATCTTGAATGAGATAATTTTTATTGACTATGTAAAACTAAAGAAATATTATGAATTCATTAACTAAAGGTTTATTGAGAGAGTTTATATATAACTCATCAAAGATAATGTGTTTAAAGCCTTTAAAGGTTAAAGAATATAATGATAGTAACCCTACCTAGTTAATTGAAGTTTACAAGATCTAGTTTAAAAGGAAAACTAAGCTATATAAAGTTTTCATTATCACTCAAAAATTATTAGTTTAGCCTATTTCTACAATAAAAAAGGTGTTAGTTATAACGTGATAAAAAATGAACAATGCTATTAGTGATTTTTATATGTTAATATACCAAATGGAATATAGCATAACACTCTTAATAAAAAATTATTTATATGAGTGAGAAATGTTGGAGATTTTATAAAAAGATTGAACTTTTTAAAATACTCCTAAAACATAGAGATTTTCAAGGCCAAAATAAACACAATTGTGAGAATCAGTGAGAACCTTTAGATAAAGAACTATATGAATATTGTTGTTTTAATTTACATAAAAAGTTGAATAATTCAAAACATCACTTTTATTATATAGTCGAATAAATCTGATAGTATTTCACTAATGAAGATTTAAAGCCAATACAATATTTTTTGATGTAGTGATTAGGGGTATTCATGCTTTGGTTGGGTTTGGTTTAGACTTAAAAAACCAATTGAATCGAGTTATATTGGTTTTGTGAAATGTTAACCAAACCGAATTGAAATCTAGTTGAGTTCGATTAAATTTGATTTTCTTGGCAAAAAACTAGGAAACCTAATCCCATCATATAACCAGAAAAACCTAAAAATTTAACAAATCATGAAACTAGCAAAATTAACACCAAACTTGAACTTATTATGAAGCTAACATTCTTGCCCAACAATCATATTTTCACATTGCAATCAACCTTGTAACTTATGATACATGTACATCAAAATTGTTCCGTAACTTGTGAGAATATACACTGACACACATACTTATGAAAACATGCTAATAAAAAAAAGTTTCAAATTAAATAGCCTCACAAGAGTTTGAAACATTATTTAGAAGCAAATAAACAAAATCTAAAACATAAAACTGAACTCTATCCTACCTTTTATAGATATAGATTTGAAGATAGGTGGACTTGAAGTCAAAGAAAAAAAACTAGAGTTGAAAGAATAAGACCTTAATTATCTATTCTATCTCGTAAGGTTGAGATTAGTGAAGATATCTAATTAAAGGAGCTATAGGGATAAAATTTACTTGTTGTCTTGCACAAAAAAAGAAAAAGAAAAAGAAGAAGATGGGGAGATAAAGATGTAGGTTTTTGTTTGGCCAAAAGTAAAAAAGAAAAGAGAATACAAAAGCATAAACACATGATGCATAACAGTTGAAAACTTGAAAGGAAAAATAAAAATGAGTATTAAGGTGAAGAGGTGGTTTGCAGTTTGCATAGATAATGACTTTTTGTGAGGGTAAGAGAGAGAGAGTTTATGTTAAGGTTAGGTTAATTAACTATTTATACCTCTTTTACATAGATGATGGCTTTTTAGGAATTTTTGATTGGTCAAGTTTGGTTTGATAGTTTTAGTTATAAAATCAAAACTGCATCAAACTCATTAAAATTTATGATTTTAAAAATTAATTTAATTAATTTTTTATCTTGATTTAATTTTTTCAGTTAATATTTCTTTAATTTTATTGATTAATCAGTTTTTTTAAACACCCCTAATAGTAATCCATTAAACTATTGTCTCTTTATAAATATTTGAGTCTTTTTATATTAATTGAATAATTTTCATTCATAAGAGGGATTTTTAGAAATTTATTTTCAATACATGATTAATGAGCACATTTAATATTAAAATATTAAAAGTGGAGTCTACACCCTTTTAACGTTAAATCTATATTCAAAATTATTCTTCAATAAGAGTTTTTTATCATATAAGATTATCATAACTAAAACAAATTATAAGTAAATAAAAAATAAATCTTTAAGAATCTTTGATTGTCATTTTTTTTTGAAACTTAAAAATCTTAATCTCATATTGGAAAAAATATAAAATTTTCTTATATTTTATTTTATATAGTTAAAAGTTAAAACATCATATACGAGCCTTCGCAAAGAAGATTTGGGCTTAATTCACAAATACATATTTGCTTGTACTCCGCTAGAGCATGAGCATATGCTATGAGAGCTAGGGGCACGTATTTAGATTTAGGTTTACTTTTAACAAACTTATTTTGGTTGTGGGTTTGAGTTTGTTATAAAATAATTTTTTAATTTAAAATTAATTGTGTTTCATAGCCCATGTATTTATTCAACTAATAAATAAAAAGTATCAACAATTTTTTTAACCTAAATAATTTTATTTAAAATGTAAATTTTTAAAGTAAAAAATGTCAATTAATTTTACTTTTATGATGGGTAATTAAAGAAAAGTAATAACAATTAATTTTAGTAATTATTAAAATTAATTATACTCCAGTTTTAGGCCCAAGAAATCAATATAAAATGGGGTAAAAAGGGAGATGTTCAGTATTCCTTACAATACCTTTCTAGTCTTCTTCTCTAATGTTTTTCCTTGATTTTCTTGCCATTTTTCTTCACGTACTAGAGATTAAGTTCCAATACTTTGTAGAAAGATTTTAAATTTATTTCAGAGAGATTTTAAGTTATCTTATTTCTTTAGTTTGTAGACTTTCAAAAGAATTGCCTTATTTAAAAGTGTAAATGTTATTCAATTTACTTGAATAAAATGACAAACAATAAATATTTAACGATAAATATTTAATATTTAATAAAAAATCTAATTTAAGTTGTCTTTAGATTTAACCTCTATTGACTGGAATATTTTTAAGAGGAAATTAAAGTTATTTTAATTTTTGTCTAAAGTAGTTTCTATTACTTCAAAAAAAAAATTAAAATTGATTTTGGTTTTCGAAATTTCAAATGGCATTATTAGTATTTTTTCGTTTTTCATGAAAACGAAGGAACAATTCTGAGTGATGGTCTTAAATGCAGCTGAGATAAATATAATTTGCTCCGAAAGCATAAACTTTTTAATTTCGTTACCACTAGATTGGATAAAAGAATATTTAAATATAAAATATATATTTGAATTATAAAAAATTATTTAATATTATTATTATTTCAAGTCTAAACAAGTATATTTTATAATTTCCTGACTTGACATCTTATATCACGTAATCTAAATTTAAAATTAAATTGTATAATTTTTTTTATAACATAACACAATTAGAAATTAACTCAAATAACAAGTAAAGTATCTAGTTTGATTTTAAAACAATATCAAAATAATATTTTTTTATAAAAAATTTAAAACTACAGTTATATTGGATCAACCTAGATTTTATTATTTAATTTATTAAATTTATAACTCTAATTATGAATTCTAATGAGTTTATTAATTATATTTTTAGAAAATTATATTTTACTTAATTATAAAATAATAAAAATAAAGTCACAAAATCAAATATAAACTAAATATCATTGTAATAATACTTACTGAGTGTACAGTATAATACTTTTGTTTAATTTTATGAAGTGGAATTGGCAGACTAACATTCCTTTTCCTTTTGTTCCTTAACACACCGTGATTAAGTTGATACTAATAATATTTTTTTTTAATTTTTAGTACGGTGACTTGAATTTTAAATTTTATATTTGAAAATGAATACGTTTCCTTTCTATTATCTTAAATATTGCCCTGTTTGCATGTGAGGTTCCAGTCCAACAGTGGAAGAAACTTGTTCCTTTTCTCCGCACTCAGGTTTAAGTCTTATCGTGTACTCTTGTCATCCCTGCAGTATCTTATCTGTTTACTAGACTTACAGGATATTCAGTGAATCGTGAGTATTAGTCACGGTACACAGCCAAACTCTCCACATAAATAAAAAAAAATAAATTGCCCTGTTTTCTTCAGACAACACCACCTTAATTCTTGAGGACCAGCCGCAGTTAAGGAAACTAATTATTCAAACCTAAAAAAACCCTCACTTAAAGGCCTTTCACAGGAGGTAATTATTATAGTCATTAAGTCACACCTTCTCAAGAAACCGTTGAGTTAATTATAATTAGTTTATCAAAAATAAAATATTAGTCCCTATATTATTAAAATAATTAAATCATCTTTTGACTAAAGTTGGATCTATTATAATTTCACTTTACTGTAGCAATTCTCATCAATTATTAGTATTTTTTTAAAAAAATTATCCTCATACATTTTTTCTTCTATTTTAGCTTTCTATATCCAATTTAACGACGAATATATTGAAACTTGTTCAAGAAGGACACAATTCAACAAAAATAGGATTAAAGTGTAAAGCAAAGATAAATCCCATGGTCAATTTTAAATTCATGCAATTTCTTTTTCATCCACCTATTTTTCATTGTTTTCCTTTTCAATCTTTCTAATTTAAAAAATTTTTATTTTAATATAAAAATTTATTTTTTTATATTTCAGTTTTTTTACGATGAATGAAAAAGAAAATTATTTTTGGATCACAATCTAACGATAAAAAAAATATTTTTAATATTAATAAGTTTTATTTGATAAGAAAAATTTCATGAAGTTATTTTTAGACTTTCAACTGGCTTGCAAAAATAGATTTTCATCGAGAGAGATTTTTTTTTTCTATTAATTTTGTATTTTTAAAGCAATTTAGGAGTATTTTGAGTTGAAAGATTGATTTTGTAAAAATATTAATGATGTTTATTTGGTATTTTTTGATAAGTGAAAAAATATCTTTTTAAATAAAAAAATTTCATTCTTAATTTTTTAACTACTTTTTTTATACTTAAAATCTAGATAATCCGTGTTATTTATTTATTTTTTTTCAAATAAATAAGGGATGGATGATTGGGCCATTTAGATTTACATGTTTTTATTATTTAAAAATATTATTTTTTTTAAATTTTATCTTTCAAAATATTTGGTTTGAATAAAATTTTATAATTTATTTTTCTATAATTATTATAATTACAAATAAATATCTTGATATTAAATTGATATTTAATTTTTCAAACATTAATTTTTTTATCATATAATTAAATAAAAATAATTTAAAAACAAAAATATTTTGGTTTGGTATGTAAGACCATAAAACTCAAATCAACCCATTATAATATAAATAAAATATTATTTTAATTCTTTTTTAACCAAATAATATTTTTACTTCTTGAGCTACTTTTAAATCATTCTTATAAGTTATTTTTAAACATGTCTAATAAATTGAATTATACAGGAACAATTTTTTCATAATTTAACTTGAAATTAAAGTAGACTGGAATTCAGATTGAGAAGTTACAATGTTAACCCTCTGGGCTGAGTTAAAAGTTTGCTGCAGTCTACATATATATATATGTGTGTGTGTGTGTGTGTGTATTAATGTTCAGTAACATTGAGGTCCGACTTGCTTGTGATACCAATCTATTAGTTTTACGTAGTTATATTTCGTCTTTTATATTTTTAATAAATAAATAAAAATTAAAGAAATGAATAAGTTATAAACGTAGGAATTAAATTAAACCATCGTTTCTCAAAGCCTTAAATACTAATTAATTGATTGTGTTAAATTAGAGGCATTCTCTCCAACTTTCACTTGGAGTCCAGCCCAGCAAAAGCACAGGAGACAGAGAGACAGCAGTCTCCCCCATTTCCAACTCACTACAATACCAATAGATTCATAGAAAAGCAAAAGAAAACACCACCATCTCTCTCTCCCCCCCTCCCCCCCTCCCTCCCTCTCCCTCTATCTCCTAGCTTCCTCCTAGCTTCCTTTCTTTGAAGCAAAGCAATAAGAGTAAAGGTAGCGTGTGACAACTAGTAATGGCTGGATACAGAGCTGAAGATGACTATGATTACCTGTTTAAGGTAGTTCTTATTGGTGACTCAGGTGTGGGCAAGTCCAATCTGCTTTCAAGATTCACTCGTAATGAATTCAGTTTGGAGTCTAAGTCTACTATTGGTGTTGAGTTCGCTACTCGCAGCTTGAATGTTGATGGCAAGGTCATTAAGGCCCAGATTTGGGACACTGCCGGCCAAGAAAGGTCCGTTTTCCAATTTCCTTGCTTCTTTTGCGTTTCTCTTTGGTTTTGTGATCTGGATTTTCTTTCTTTTACCTGTTATCGTTCTTGTATTTTGTGATCTGGGTATGCTGGGTGTCTTTAAGTTGTTTAGAGGTTTTTTTTTTGCGTTTTTTTTTATTGTTTCATGGACTTTTTGTGTTTGTGCATTTGAAGTAATTCACTGTTTTGTGATCCGGGTCTTGGTTTGTAGGCTTTTGTGTTTCTGTGACAAGTGAGGAAAGGAATAGTGAATTGGGTTCTGGATCTTGTGAGTTTAGGTTGGAGATTTGTTAGTGAAGAAGTTTTGCTTTGCTTTTAAGACAATGATCTTGATTATTCATGGATTTGGACTTAGATTTGCTACCTGAACTCGTGGATCTCGACATTCTGCAACTTTTATAGGCGTTATGTTGATTTTATACCAAAAGTCTAGAGAATGTGTTGGAATGAAATGGAGTTAGTCACTGTAATCTTGCTTGTTATTAGTCACTGTAAAAGCTAGATTGGGCGTGTTGTGGCTGTTGCACATTTTGTATTTCAAACTTATATGATTGAAGAGTTAAAATTTTGAGCTGCAGTCAGGGAGGTTTCTGAAATTTTTACTCTATGTTTAAGTGCATATAAGATAGTTTTGTTTGGTTTAGGATACAGATTAATTGAGCATGTAATCTATAATATTTTTCTTGACTTTGTTTACGTTGCTTGTTCTACTTCAACTTTCTTCAGCTAGAGAAGCCTTGACTTTATCTTACAGTCACATTCTTTCAGCATGCATTTCACTGATATTGTTGTCAATATGCATTTTGTTGCATATCACTAACATGTGCTTGGTCATGCATGATCAAACCATGTATTTATCATTTAATGTCTCATCATCAATTTGCATCATCAGCTTCTTCAAAATCTTACTTTCCAAACATGCCAATTAGTTTATTGGTGCAGTCTGTTGGAGATGAAACCCATGATCTGTGTTCAAGATTTTCTTAGGTCTAAGGCACCATCTTGCCTCATGACTACTAACAAACCACAAATAAACTAACTCATAATCTCTGAAGTTTACTTCCTTGGTCGTCACTGTGAACCATCCTTTTGTGTTATGATCCATTTTATCTATTCACTTTCAAAATGAGGTTCATGCTAAAATTTGACATTCTAAAAATTATTTTGATTAATCACGTAACTGTTTTCAACTAAAAGTGTAACACTCCTTTGGATGGGAGGACAGTTTTGAAAATATATGCTGATGATATAGTAATAGATGATGTTTCAAGTAGTTTGAAAACCAAGGGTGGAATATGTTGCTTAGGAGGTTTAAAACAATAATCCGTGTCTGCTTATAAATTGGCATAAAACTGATCTGAATTTGTGGATAAGCCTCAGTTGAAGTATGTCAAAGTTCAAATTGTCCTTGATGAATGTATTATTTGGCTTCCCAGACTGCCTTGTATCTGTCTATATATATATTTTCAAAATGTGTTTTTTGTTTGGTAGACAAAAAAAATTATATGAACAATGGTGTTTATTGATGATCCGAGACAAAAGATAGTGCTCGTGCAATGTCATGGCATCATTACCAAGGTCCTGTCCTTTGATGTTTTGTGACTCTGTTTATCACATATACATCATTGCCATTTTATTTAAAGAAAGTTGAAAGCTTTTTACTGTATCCATGGGCAGCACACTTGTATGCCTATGTGTAATCTATCAGTGATGGAGAGGTGGAGGTTTAAATAGTATGCTGTCATGTGCTTATGTGTCAGTGATATTGACACAATGATTGCATTTTAAAGCTAGAAAACTGCATGTATTCAATCATCTTTTCTCAGTTAATATTGTGGTTGCAGTGGATGGTGAAATAGTATGCTGTCATGTGCTTATGTGTCAGTGATACTGACATAATGGTTGCATTTTAAAGCTAGAAAACTGCATGTATTCAATTATCTTTTCTCAGTTAATATTGTGGTTGCAGTGGATGGTGAAATAGTATGCTGTCATGTGCTTATGTGTCAGTGATTTCTCAGTTAATATTGTGGTTGCAGTGGATGGTGAAATAGTATGCTGTCATGTGCTTATGTGTCAGTGATATTGACACAATGGTTGCATTTTAAAGCTAGAAAAATGCATGTATTCAATTATCTTATCTCAGTTAATAATGTGGTTGCAGTGGATGGTGAAATAGTATGCTGTGATGTGCTTATGTCTCAGTGATACTGACACAATGGTTGCATTTTAAAGCTAGAAAACTGCATATATTCAATTATCTTTTCTCAGTTAATAGTATGGTTGCAGTAAATGGTGGTGGTAAAATTGTGGTAAAACAGAGAAACAAAATGGCTTTTTATGGCAGAAACTTGGCTGCTTGTTCAGATACTGTCTAGGTAGTAGTAGTTGTAGATATTGTTCTTGTAAAGTTTTGCCCCCCATAGGTAGCTTCTTTATCTCCCACCTACTCTGTTTTTCATCTTAAGGTAATTTCTAACTGAATTACTTAGATATTGTTAAGTTCTACATTTTGCTTCAAACTTAATCATCCCAACCATTTCATGAATGTTTTAAGATAAAATTCTGAACTTGTTGATTATAGTTTTATAATATATTGATGGATCTGTATGCATTTTCTATAATTTTGCACTTTTAAGCTCTTAGATGCTTAGATTAGTGTTGATATGCTTTTATTTTAGGTTTTTTTTCTTCTGTAAACTTTTGAATAAAACCTGACATATATAGGAATTTTGGGTGCCTATTAGATACATGTTAAATTAAGCTTTTTATTTCTTTAAACAAGTATTAGCCAAAAAACCCAAATATTTAGCTTATTACTACCAATTTTATATGGGTGTAATTTTTTTGAGAGTACATTCCGCAACTTAACTAAAAATCCAATAGCAGCATATAGAATAGAAAGATTAGAATGACATTGAGGGCATGCAACTGTGCTGTGCCATTATTGATGATAATGCAGGTGATGTGTTGACTGATGATGTTATCATCATGACTAATGTCTACGTTAGCATTTTGCTGATGTGTAGATGTCAACTTTTGACATTTCACTTGTGATGGTGTTGTAAAATCATGTGTTGCGATGCCTAGCATTATGCATAGATTTTATAAGTCAATCTAACATGTAAATCCAGATATTGATTAAAAAAAATAAAATTCTAAGCATGAAAATCAATAGAATAATATAACAATTTGCCATTAAATTTCATTAGTTGTAAAATACAAGTATTAAAAATAATTAGTAAAGTTCAATTCCATTAAAAAAATCTAATGTTGGAGATTACCTTTTACTTAATTATGAACTTTTACTTAATTATGAACTTATTTGGGTTTAAAAGGGCAAGACCCGTAGCCATAAACAGTAGAAAGGCAAGGATCTAAGCTCAATTTAACATGCGATTCAGACTAGGCATGCAAAATCCTGTGATATTTGACTTCTGAGCTTACAGATAAAAAAGTGACACAGACTTGTATACCAAAGCTTAGATTAGCATGCAGCATGCACTAGTAGATCTTGCAAACATATGAAAAAAGGTAAAGAAGATTAAATATTCAATAAATAAGGCAACACTATCATAAATCTGTCATTTTCATGGAACAATGTGGTACCAGAAATTGCAAATACAACAGTAAAATGGAAGAGTATAGGTAATGTCCAGCATGGGACTTTTGCTTAAAAAAAATGGCAAAAATATTGTTTCTGACAGTTTTGAATTTTACCAAGCTTTGACTAGGATTAACTAAAGCTTAATCATTTTTAATTCAGTTGCTAATTTTTCATCTTTGGTTATTCTATTACAATACACCATGGCCATGCTGTGATGATATCAAAATCAATCTGTTGTTGCAAGGGAAACTAAAAATATTTGTGAGGATCTTTGACTGGGTTCTCAACCATTCACCACTATAACAATTAAGTTATATGAATTGTATTATGATTTATCTTTATTACAAAACAAGTTTAAAGTGTGCAAAATTTGGTGGAGTTGGTTTCCCTTGAACTGACTACCATACAGCATGTGGATGTGGACCTGGATCTGGAACAACTTGGCAGAATGTGACTTGATAGTTTAATTATTTCATGTTTTTCGTTTCCTTCTTTTTTTCCTTCAAATGAACTACTAGGTCTTTGTGTACCGGTTGCTAAGTATTAATCCTTCAATATGAAAAAAGAATGAACGCTTATATAGGATTAACATCTGTGATTTGAACAACCATGCATAACAGAGGGATTCGTGAGACTGAATCTTTAGATTTATCATGAAAATGTTTGCTGTTGTGCTTCTATTAGGAGCTCGTAGATGTCCAGCCTATTTAGTGGCTGGTTATACGGTGTGCAATGACTTCTGCTTCTGCAATTCTATACTTACAAATCACCTACTGCCCTTTCTTCCACCTAGTTGTTCTCTGAAATTACAATTTGTGTTTATAGGTACCGTGCCATAACTAGTGCTTACTACCGGGGAGCGGTGGGTGCACTTCTTGTATATGATGTTACCCGGCACTCAACATTTGAAAATGTTGAAAGGTGGCTAAGGGAGTTGAGGGATCATACAGATCCTAACATTGTCGTGATGCTCATTGGCAATAAATCAGATCTTCGCCACCTTGTGGCTGTCTCAACTGAGGATGGAAAATCCTTTGCTGAGAGGGAGTCGCTTTACTTCATGGAAACATCTGCTTTGGAAGCTACTAATGTTGACAGTGCATTTGCCGAAGTGCTTACTCAGATCTATCGCATTGTGAGCAAGAAAGCTATGGAGACCGGTGATGAGGCAGCTGCTTCAGCTGTTCCATCCAAAGGTGAGAAAATCGATGTTAGTAAAGATGTTTCTGCTATGAAGAGAGTAGGGTGCTGCTCAAGCTAGGATTCTAATCTGATCATTACATTGTTGAGATGTGGCTGGTTTGATTTGCTGCGTCTGTTTCTATGTACACCATTGTTGTGTAAAATTTTCTTAAAGATACCAACTTAGGAAGTCGGTGGATTGATTTTATTATGATCTTAAAAAGCTTTTCCTCTGTTTTAGCTGACGAACAGCTTAACTAGGAATGAAGTGTTACACTTATGGCTTTCAAAATGGTATTTAATGGAGCTCATATTTGCATTAAATTAATTGTTTAGTTGTCTGTTAATAAATATTTGCTCGAGCCTCCCATTGGACTGCCCCCCACTGCTTGGTTAACATGCTCTCTCTCTAACTTACGGTCAGCTAATTCACGATTGAAGTTAATTAATCAAGAATTTGATACAATTAACGAGACTTCCTGAACCGCCTAAGCATAGTTATCAAATTCGGTTTGGAGTCGGCAGGGTGAAGGGTTTAGATTTTGAGTTTTATAGGTTAATTTGAATTAATTTGAAAAAATTTAAAATTATATATTTAAAGTTATAATATTTTATATGAAAAAAATTAATAAAAAAATTTATATAAATATAGACTATAATGTTGTAAATAATAAAGTTTAGAAAAATATTTTAAAATACTTTGTTTTGAATTGAAAAAATATAATTTTTTTTTATAAACATAGAGTATTATATAATAAAGGGTTTTAAATTTTATATTAAAAAGATATTATATTATCATTTTAAGTAAAAATATTTAAATTAAAAAGTTTTTTTTATTTCATGTTGAAAAGATAAATTTTTTTCTTGTAAATATAGAATATATATATGAAATAACTTCAAATCCTATATTAAAAAAATAATTTTTTTCTTGGTTTAAAGGATTTAAAATTTTATATTGAAAATATATAAATTTTTTTTTTGAAAAAATAGAGTATATATACTAAATGATTTCAAATTTCACATTGAAAAATAGAACACTTTTCTAATATTTATATAATGAGTTTTAAAAGGTGTTAATAACCAACTAAAAAAATGAAAGAGAGAGGTATAAGAGAAAAACTATATTTGAAAGAAAAAAAAAAATTAGGTTTCGCCTAGGTTTGCCCAGGTCTCCTAGGTCATGAGTTGACTTGATGGGTCAATCGAGTTTGGCTGGGTAGTTACATTGGTTAGTTTTTTGGCAAACCTAAATCGGTGCAACTACTAGATCAACTAGGTCTCGAGTCAACCCATTGGATTGATTTGGATTTAATAACTATGCTATGAAAAATGAGCCACCCAAGAAGATGCTCATTCTATTGTTTTTTTTTTCTTGCAAAAGTTGGGTAGATGGTTTATATATTTTTATATAATTATTGAAGCCTTTATGTTTTTTTTTAATTATTATTATTATATTTATCACATCATTGTATAATATTTAATTTTTTAATAAATATTTATGTTATTGTTATGAGACTTAGCCTAGCCTGGTTGGTTGACTTGAAAACTGAGAGATTCAGAGTACTGATTGAGTTTCAAATCATAAAACTCTAAAAATATATTTGTCTCGGTCAAACTCAAGTGATCTATTAAGTCAGTCCAAAACTTAAGTAACCTAATATAATTAAGTGATATATATATATAATTTATGAATGACTAGTCTAATTTTTTTTTAATAGTCTATATCTATATGATTTTTTTTTTATATGAGATAACTATACTACATTTCAAACTTTATATTTTTTTATAGCTTATATCTATATGAATTGTTTTTTAATTCCTTGATATGAGATAACTACGTATCATTTACATCATATTGATTGTTTTTTAATTTTTGAATGTAAGATAACTATATTATACTTCATGGCTTACATTTTTTTTTTAATAATCTACTTCCACATGAATTGTTTCTTGATTTTTAATGCAAGATAACTATATTACACTTCATATATATATATATATTATAGTTTACATCCACATATATTGTTCTAAAACTTTTCATAGTAGGATAATAAAAGCTCAAGTATAATTTTTTTATTTTATTATGTTAACCCATGTTAGCCCCTGCCAGGTTTAATAATTATAATTTATGTCACTTATTTTAATTCAAATTGACATAACATTTATATTTCTTTGTTAAAAAATGCATTAAGATACATAAGAATGTAAATTTATTTATTTTTTTAAATTACAATATTTAATTTTTAAATTTTCATGGTTGAGCATTTTTAAAATTTTTAATTTCTAAAAATATTTTACACAATTTTGATTTAATATTTTTTATATAGCTCGATGATAAATTTAAAATGAAAAAAAACCATAATTTTATTGAATTAAATGAAAAGACTTGACTTAAGAATATATTATACAACATTAGAAACATGTTGGTTTATTAATTAGGTTTATTTTTTATATATATAATTTTATCAATTTATACATTTTTTAGGTTATTATATCTTTTATAATACCTTTATGGCTTTTTATGTTGTTAGGTTAGGCGGTTAATAAATCATGATCAATTTTAAACACTTGTCTAAATTTTAGAATGACATATGAAAAATAATTTCTTTTTATTTTTATATCAAAATAAAATAAAATAAAATAAAAGTTAGTTATTTCAATAATTATTTTTTATAACTAAAGACTTTAGATATATAATCTAGATTTGTTTTTGAAAAACTTTGGATCCGGACAATATTAAGCACTCATCTTCACAAGCTAGTAAACTTAGTAGAATAAAAAATAATAATAAAAGAAATAGAAATAAAAAACATAGAGTAGTAAATAATTTACTTTTATATTATGGTATTTTTTACTTGACTTTTAAGGTTTAGTTACAAGGCCATCAAATGCCTTTCTAACAACCCAATCTAATTATAATTTTTAAATAACTAACCACCATGCTTCTAACTATTTTCAATAATTTGTAATTTCCTGATATTTAATAAGATGAAGTATAAGGACCTTATCTGCTCTTTTTATTCCCTCATGTATTGTTTATTCAATCCACATTCCTTATATATACTTATTTCTTTCCTTCATTATTGATTTATAACAATGCCCTTTTCTTGATATGATTCTTGTCCTTTAAGAATCCATGTTGACCTCTAAAAATTATCTGAATAATTTCTTGAACTTCTCTCAAGTGATATCTTTTTTTAATTAATTTTAACCACTATATATGCATTATAAGTGTTATATGGTCACTTTTATTCAATGGCTTTTTATCTAAGATTGCTATAAGTTTAACCTTGACTCTTTCTCCATTATCTGTAATTGACAATTATAAAGTTATTACTATATTATTTTTCACTTTTCCTTTAAAAAATGAGACATGGAATACAAAATGAATCTTAACTCTTTTTGGTAATTGTATCTTTTAAGTTAGAGTTCTTATCTTTTGTATGACTTTATAAGGTGTATAAAACCTTAAATTTAGTTTAATATTCCTTCTAAATGCCTTAATTTCTTGTAAGAGTAAAGCTTGACATATACCATATCCCTTTCATGAAATTCTTTTTTTGGTTTGCCTTAATCATCGCTAGTTTCATTACATTCCTTGCCTTTTTCTAACTATAGTTGTATCCATTAAGCTAAACTTGCCCTTTATAATATCATTACAACCACTAAAGTTGATGATTGTATATCTATTGCCTTTACTGATAGAGAATAACTAAATAATGCCTAAAATAAAGTCATTTTAATGGTTAAGTAACAACCATAATTGTATCAATATTGGGCCTAAAAGAACTAGTTTTGCTACTGTTTGGATTGTGCATTGTCATGCATATCAAATATATTTCTAAGCATTGATTAACTCTCTCAGTTTGTTTATAGTCTAAAGGTGGTAAGATGAATTTAATAGCAATTTAACTCTTAATAACATGAATAACTTTTTCCTGAATATTTCGATGAAAATCTTATCTTTGTTAGTAACAACAATTTTAAACAATCCATGAAATTTGTAAATGTAATCTAAGAATAGATTTGTAAATTTCCGAGTAGTAAATAAATAAGTTATAACTAATAAGTGTCTACACTTAGTAAACCTTTCTATAATGACCAATATTGCATTCTTTCCATCTAATTTTGACAACTCTTTAATTAAATTCATAGATATGTTCCTCCAAGTTTCTTATAAAACAGGGGTTGAAGCAATCCTAGATATAACACCCTATCCAATTTGGCTTGTTTTTATATGTCACACTCTTCCATAAACTTCTTTACCCAAGATTTTATAGAAGACTAGTAAAATATCATTTTACATCTTTTATGAGAGTTTTGTACTCCTCATGTCATCCCACTTGTGAATCATAGGCTAGGCTAACTAACATTTCTCTTAACCTTTAATTATTGTTAATAATAATTCTTTTTTAATATTGTAGGACCCTATCTTTAAGAATAAAAGCTGACTAATTATTTTCACTAATTAATGTTTCATCAATATCCTTTGTAAACTAACTATCTTCTTTATAGTTTCATTAATTTGATTAAAACATGTTGGTGTGATTATTGAAATAATTGTCATGCATCTTTCCTCAACTTCCTTAATAACATTGCAATATTTGTTGCTTACTTTTCTATACAAAACATCAGCTATAATATTTTATTTTTATTTTCTATACTGGATTGTATATCTTAATCCCTTTTTTAAGCCTTTCTTTTAAATTGGAGTGTATTTTTTGTTCCAACAAGAACTTTAAACTTTTATGATCAGTTTAAACGATAAATTGGTCATGTTCAAAATGATGCCTTCATCTCTCAATTTTTATAAAAATGGCTATATACTCTCTTTTTATATATATATATATATAAATGGATAAATCAAGATGTCTTTAAACTTAAAGCTTTTATGAAATAAGCTAAAGGTCTTCTTTCCTAGCTAAATATAGCTCCAAGTTCATTTATAATGGTATCAGTCTCTAATACAAAGCTCCAAGTTCTTTAAAAAGCTTTTATACTTCTTCATTCCACTTAAAATTATTATTCTTTGATATTTCAGTGAGTGACTTGTTAATCATTCTAAATTTTCTTATGAGTTTTCTATAAGCTGGAAAGTACTAGGAATCCTCCTAACTCTTTAACTAAATATGGTACTAGCCAATTCTTCATAGCTTTTGTTTTTTAGGGATTTGTTCCTACCTCCTTTATATATATGGTATGCTCTAATTATTCTATTTTTTTTTAACAAAATAAACACTTTATTTTTTTAGAAAATGACTAATTTTCTTTAGAGTATCCAAGACCACCCATAAGTATTGCAAATATAAGTTAGATGAGGCATTATATATTAAGATATCATTGAAGAATACCAACATGAATCTTTTTAAAAATGGTTATAGTATTGTATTCATTAGGGTTTAAAAGGTAGTTGGCGCATTAGTTAAACCAAAAGGCATTATTTTGAACTCATAATGCACATTATGTTTTTTAAATGTAGTATTCTCAATATCCTCCTCATACATCCTTACTTGATGGTATCCCGATTTGAGATCAAGTTTTAGGAATAACTATAAACCATGTAACTCAACTATTAGGTCATTTATTAATGGTATAGAAAATTGTTTCTTGACTATCAAATTGTCAAATTGCTTATAAATAAGACATAATCTTCAGGAGTTATCTTTCTTCTTTACAAGTGGTATAAGAAAGGCTTATAAATTATAGTTTTGTTGTATTACTTTATTTTATAGCATTTTTCTTATTAGTTTCTCTATCTTTTTTTTTTTATGTATACAAGAACTCTTATAGGGTCTGATGTTCTCTAGGAATCACAGGAATTTTATAATCAAGAGTTCTAATCGATGATAATTGTATAAATTGTATAAATACTTTATTAAATTATTCCAATAAGGCTTTCAATGTCTTGTCTTATTCTTTTCCTTATATTTCTTCCATTACTTCTACAATAAGGAATTAACCTATGAATCTATAGATTGTTTCTTTCAAGATTTTATGTACTTTAACACATGTAATCATCTTCAACTTAATAAATTCAACTACTCCTCTTAATTTGATCGTACTTCCTTTTTTAATGAATAATAATTTTATCTTTATAAAATAAAAAAAGATAGGAGAGTAAATTTGTAGCTATTTTATCTTAAAAACTATATCACACTTTCCTAACTTTAATGCCCTCAAGTCAACCTTAAATTCAAAACTCTGCATGAACCAGGTAAGCCTTGGACAATTGGAATCACACCTCATAACATCCTCGTTTGCCACTATAACAACCAATATAGTAGTTGTGACCATTATAGCTTTAACATTTTTTACTAAAGTATTTACAAAGCTATAAGAACTTTACACTATCAATTAAGATAATAAAATTCCTCCTCTAATAATTTTTTTTTATCCTAATGATATTATAAGTATAATTCTCAACTAACACACCATGCTCATCTACTTTACTATTATTTTTTAAGATTTCATAATTCTTCCCTTCAAATATTTTTAATAACTCTTTATTTTTTTTTCTAGTCATTCTATCATATGTAACCTTTTTTCATTATATTAATACCATAAACAAACTTATTTTTCACCTTTAAAATGCCAACCTAACTTTTTTCTTTGTTTTTTTGAGGTTTTAACTTAATATTTTTTTTTCTAAACTAGTTCTATCTTAGAATGATTAAAAGATTCGGTTGATAAATTACATACAGCTTAATTTGCGCATAAAAAAAAAGTTAGCTTTTTAAAAGATCTTAACTTTCTTATCTAGCATATAATTTGATTCCTTCTACCATTTAACCCATTCAAAAATATGTATTAATGTAGTAGGTTTAAGGATCTTAAGCATAAGATTTGTATTATCTTTTAATCCACTAAGGGTGCTTGAGATGTAGTAGGCTTAAGGTAATAATGAATTTAATGCACGTGTGAGAAACTTAAATTCCTTTAGTTTTTCTGCATGCTTTTTCATATTTTTATCTTACACCAATTTATTTAATTCCTCCACTATATACTCTCTATTCCAAATCTCATTCAAAGTCTCTTAGTAAATTCTTTCTAACTCACAAAATATTCTTGTCAGAACAAGAATCCCTGATACCATATCTCTATTTTTCCCTTTAGATATAAAATAAAGCTATTTCCACCTATTATTCTATAGAAGTGAAGCTTAATTTAACGAGCTTTTAACAATTCCTCAATCAACACCTTAGATTTCTCATTTAAAGACTAATAATTTTTATTTGACATAAAATATAATTTCTCATGCAATTATTGTGTTTTTTCATTAATCTTTTGATTATGATTCATAGTAAAAAAATGATGGCTTTTATTTTTTTTAAAGGGTTGTGCATTACTAATATATTGAGAAAAAATTAGAATCTGTCATTAATCATTATTTGAATTAAGTAAACAATTTATCACATTGTAGTTTATTTCTTCTATAATGTTGAGAATGAACTAAAATAAATTAATTGATATAAGATATACTTCATGGATTTGGTACCTCTAGTTTATCCAAAAGCACTTCCATGTCAGTAACTATTCTAGACACCAATTATTCCCCATGCCACTTTGAAGACCCAAGTGCAAAGATTTCGTTTGAAACGAAAGGGATGATGGCAAATGGCATGTTCAATTACTGGTGCTGATTTTACTCTTGATTAGTGATGGCTTAATTATTGATCCACGAGAACTGCCCGCATATTTTGCAGTAATTGGCTGTAGACATCCGTGAGGGAAAACATTAAAAAAAAAAAGTGGCTTTTGACATCAATCTTTGATTGTAATTCCTATCAGTTTATTTGTTTTACATTTTAAAAATATTTTAGAAAAAAATTATTATTTTTTTATTTTTTCACTTCGAATTAATATTTTTTTGTTTTAAAATTATTTTGTTAAAGTTAAAAATAATTTTTTTTAAATAAAAAGTATTTTAAAAAAAAAATTACCATTTTAATTTTTGAACATAAATTGTCAAAAAATCATCTCAACTCTATAATTTAAACTATTAGATGAGCTTCGAAGATATAATTTATATTATTTTTTAAAATACTTTCCTTGAACTTGAAATTTGCATATATTCATTTTATTTTATATTTAATTTTTATCAAATAGATAGAGATGAAAAGATTTGAATTCATAACCGCTTGATCATCAAAACTCTGATACCATATCAAAAAATTAATTCAACCCAATAACTTAAATTGTTAGGTAATGTTTCAAGATATAATTTATATTATTTTCTAACACATCTTTTTAAATGAATTACGTTATATTTAATTTTTATCAATGTTTTAAGATATAATATATATTATTTTCTAATACATCTCTTTAAATGAATTACGTTATACTTAATTTTTATCAGATAAATAATAATGATGAGATTTGAACTTGTAATCACTTAATTATCAAAATTCTGATATTATATTAAAAAATCAATTCAATTCAATAACTTAAATTATTAAATAAAATCTTAAAATATAATTTATATTATTCTTTAACACAAACATATTATATTAACACTTTATCTTTTTAGCAAATAACTAATTTTCTTTAGAGTATCCAAGACTATTCATAAGTATTGCAAATATAAGTTATATGAGGCGTTATATATTAAGATATCATCAAAGAATACCAACATGAATCTTTTTAAAAATGGTTATAGTATTGTATTTATTAAGACTTGAAAGGTAATTGGAGCATTAATTAAACCAAAAGGCATTACTTTAAACTCATAATGCAGATTATATGTTTTAAATGTAGTATTCTCAGTATCCTCCTCATATATTCTTATTTGATCATATCCTGATTTAAGATTAAGCTTTAAGAATAACTATAAACCATGTAACTCAACTATTTAAATTCAAATAATATCTTTTTATAAGAAATGTTTTAGTGGAGCAACAGTCTATTTCAAATGATCCATTCAAACTCGATTAAAGAGAAACTTAGAACTTGCAATAAGTCCGACTCTCCACCATGCTAATCATAAATGATACAATATTTCCACACATACACGAGCTTGATAAAGAAGATAGCCGGCACGCTACGCGTTCCAGTATTTAGCCTATATATATATATATCTTACACCTATCATAATAATAGAAAATATTAATTTTAAAAAATATAATTTAACTAATTAAATTTTAAATTTATTTTTTAAAAATTATCAATTTAAATTTTAAAAATTTCAATGTTATTAAAAATTTATATAATTATTAATTTAGAATATATAAGATTAGTTAAGATATATATAAATTTATTAGAATATTCACGTTAATAATAAAAATAAATAAAAATGCAGGCACCGGCCAGCACTACCCAAAGAAAAAAAAAACAAGAAGAAAAAGGTTTAATTGAGTGCCACGTGCATCAATTCAATTAGTCATGCCATCATTAAATCTTTATTTTTCTTTATCTGAGTGGGCCAACAGCCCGAAACTTGTATATGTCCTTCGGACAATTGAATGTATTCTGCAGTGCACGCACCATTCACTCGGTGGATATATGTTTTCTGTTAACATATATCTAATTCCTCAATCTCCGATTTTTAAATTTTAGGGTACAAATTAAAATTCATTTTTTCAGCATTGGTAGGATTAATGTTTCTGTTAACATGTTTTATTTTTATACTATAAAAATTAATATAAAATTATATTTTAAAGTTTATTTAACAACATCAAATTTTGAATTAAAATAATTTATTAATTTAATATAAAAAATTCAATAATCAAGTAATCACGAGTTTACGTATCTTGATAACTTGAAAATACGAATTTTGCTCACCAAACATGGTCTTTGGATAAAATAAAACAAACGTTTTGAAGCTTAAAATATGTCACCCCCCGAACTTCGAACCTGATATTTAAGGCACCATATATCGTGCTAGCCCAAGGCATCTCTATGATTGCATACAACCATACACGTCCTTGTCATCGTACCCACCATCACCATCACAATCACCATCACCATCACCTACATTAGCCCCACCCTCCCCTCTGAAAATGCCGTTTCTTTCTCAATTTCACGAATCTCAAGCATGTTCTGGTTATCTTGTTATTCTCTCATTTTGAGCTTCGTTTCAAGAAGATTTTATGAAATGGATGTTTCTAAATCCACATCCACATCCACGTCATCTTCATCTTCACCCTCACAGCCTAATCCATCTTCCTCTCCTAAAAAAATTCAACTGGTTTCTAAGTTTGTTTCAGACCGACTTCTCGACAAATTTTTTGATGCAAGTGAGTTTGATTTTGATTATGAACAAAGTGCATTATGGTCTCCTCCCATTAGAAGAAGTGCCTTCTTGAGCTCACCTGGTAGGATATTCACCGAAGAGGAAATGCTTGGAAGACTTAGAAAAGTGATGGATGCTCGTCGTGATACAAGACATAAAGCATGCTGGAATGTATGGTGCTGTTAAGTCTTGTAGCCTTTCCTGTTCCATTAGTCTATCTCTCTATCTATCTATATACAAAAGGAAAGTGATAACCCTAAATTTCCATTCGATATACGTTCTTTTCATGAGTTTTTTTTTCTTTTTCTTGGCTCTTTTCCTTCTTCTTTTTATGTGGGAATCTTTTGTTTTCCTGGTAGTGTGTTGCATATCAGGTCAACCACAAAACAAAAGGAGAATGGAAAAAAAAAGAAAAGAAAATTAGGTTAATTATATTGGGTTGGCGTTCGTTGCTTCTTAAAGTCCTTTAGAAGGCATTTCTTGAAGAAAAAAAGGACAAAAAAATTACGATATAGGGTAATTACATGGACCCTGTCTTTGCAAGAAAGCAGGATCTTTAGTTTCAATTTGTATTATTTTTATTATTTTTTCGGTCTTGATTTTCAAATTAATATGAAGGAAATGAATCATGATATATATATATATATATATATATATATATATATAGAGATATGAACCTCCAAAATCACAGATCATGGACAAAAGAGAGAAACAAAGTCGTGGGTCCGAGTGCTTGAAATTAACCATTGCATGCAAAATTACAGCAAAGTCATTATAACAGCTTGACATTGGATAAAAATATACACAGAGGATCTTTATTTGTCGTCAGTCTGTCAATATCAGGCTCCTAAAATTCTCATTGCTTCTTCCATTTCTTTTTTATAATTACCCCCTTTATTTGTTCGTTTTTGGATACTCATTGCCAGAATATTATGCTATCAGTACCATGGTTGCAGCCTACACGTAATGATCAGTTTAAAGTAAGCTTCATCTTTGTCCTTATAGATTTATCAATATTTCACTTCTATCCTTATAGTTTAAAATCTCTCAATTTTATCCTTATATTTTCCAAAAATACATAATATTACATCAAACCATTATATAATTAATTTTTTAATCAAGTTTTTGAGTATTTTTATGAGATATTATGATACCTACGAGCATTTAAAAGAAGTATCGCCTAGCTCAGTGATACTTTTACAAATACAAGAGAGGTGAGGTCTCATAATTGAGGTATCGTCTATAAAAAATTGTCAATATCATTTCATTTTAAAAGCCACCCTCGATCATCTCATTTCGGAGTTAGTATTATAAAATATATATAATAATCTCTATATATTTAAAAATATTTATTTTCCTTTAAATTAATTGTTTTCATGTTGTATATGGCATTATAATACTTAGTCAAGTAAATGTTTCCCATGTATTAATGCATATTTTAGTATGTCATATGCTATATATGTATGGTGTAAACATGCAGTTAAATCATTTTGAAAATATTCAAAATTATTTGTAAAGGAAACAAAGTGTTCATATTCAATCAATAAATTAAATTTCCATATCAAGCAATAAAATATAATAAAAGTTATATATATATATATATTAATCAAGGTGGATTGAACATATTTAATGTGAATTGATGAAAACATTTAATAAAAAACAAAAAGGTATATATAATATCAAGATTTCTATTAATATATTTTCAAAGTATTAATATATTTTCTTTTTATGACTTTTTTTTTTGTTTTTACAATATGTAACATGCATGTACAATGTTTCGGTGACATTAATTTGTCATGACAACAAAGCTCTTAGAGCATGGTTAATAATGATATTTTGAGGCCATTTTTAATAATGGGAAACACTATTTAATTACCCCATGGACTCGCTTTATTTGGTTGCTTTAATTAGAAATCAATTTCGTATCATAATTATAAAGATAATTAAACATAATTACATTCATGATTATGGTAAATTTTAGGTTGAAATAGGCTCCCTTTCAAGTGTCAAAGCACTTGCTATCAAGTTTTCAAGATCCACTTCTTAAGCGAATCATTTTCAAATCCAAAATTCTGCAGTGCTATTTCATTGTCTTGCATTGTTGCATTTTCAATTCCACAAGTACAATTTAGGTATAATGTTGTGATCTATAATAAAATAAATTTAATATTACAATAACAATATCTAAAAACAATGCAGCTGCTCACTCAAAGCAGCATTGTATATTAAAAAAATATTTATCTTATAATTTATTTTGATTAGCTTGCTATAAAACTTTTGTTGTATCAAAAAAATTTCTGATATTGAGTTAATATTTAATTTTATAAAATAAATTTTAATTTATTACTTAAAATATATTGAATTAAGGGAATCAAATTTGACAATGAAACGAAAACAACCTCCTTCTCTTTTTGATTTTTAAATGTTCATGAGACATGAATTTTGAAATTTTTTTTATTTTAATTCTTGAATTTCATGAGAAAGAGAGTAAACAGAAAATATGGAGGATAAAGAAAGTAGCTGTGTTTGGCTAGATTCTATGAATGGAAAAGGCTGAACTTTGTATCAATATATTTTTTTAAATAAAAAAGGTGTTATTAAGGTGTTTTTAAGTTTTTATATCATCATAAAAAATTTATTGATTGGAGTTGATAATTTTTTTATGTTTAATTTTATATTTTTTAACCGATTTAGAATTGTTTTGAATTAGAAAATTAGTTTATTAAGATTTTAAGAGTATTTACTAGGTATTTATAGGTAAAAATAAATTAAAAAAATTTAAAAAAAAAAATCTAACTTGATATTTCAGCCATATTTTTTATGTAAAAATCTAAACAAACAAATAATACATTATTTGCCATACAAAAAATACTGCGTGTTTTGGTTTATTTTCTTCTAAGTGAAAGGGCGGACATATTCCCTACACAGGCCCGCGGACATTTTTATGTAGAGTCAAATTCACAGGCCCTTAAATCTTTATCTGAGGCACTTGGTTCATTTTTTTTTCCCAATATTGTTTTTTGAATTTTAATTGACTTGTACTATAAGAAAAAAAAATGCTTACAATGATATTTAAATTATTATTCAATTTGAACATGATTTTTAAATAAAATTATAAGTTTTATGAGAATCTTAACAATTTGTTTTTCAATTGTTATATACCTAGTATGCAAAATAACAATAATAAGAATAAGAATAAGTCTGAAAATAAAATTTTCATTCTTAAATCTTTCAATAGATTCTTAATATTATTTTATCATATTTATTATTTTTTTCTTCTTTCAATCACACATAAAATATTTAAATATTATTTTAATATTTTTTTTAAAACTTGTTTTTGAGATCCTGAAATATTTTTATTTAAAAAATAATGTTTATAATTGAAAAGCATGCTTTCTTATAACAATAAAGATATGCACTAATGAAATTTCAATTGAAGAAATGCATTTTTTCTATTTATTTCAAATAATTAAATTTTTTAACAAACTTTTATTTTAATTTTTATTGCGCCCTTTACTAAAAAAAAAAGCACTCTTGATTAAAAATAAATAAATTATGGCACTCTTGATTAAAAACAAATTATGCCATTGGGTTTAGAATAATTTGCTTATTATTATTGGATGGGGATAAAATATGTATTTTCAATTTGTTTAATTGTAAATTTTTATATAAGTTTTTGAAATTAATTATTCTTATTTTTTTATATAGTTACATAGATGATGGATTCATGATTTTCTATTTTAAAATCAAAGCTTTTTTTTAATGATTATGGTGAGTTTTGCTTTTAAAAGAAATGCTCCTTATAAAACATGTTTTTGTTAAAAATTAAAAAACATACACTAAGAAGAAAATTAATTTTTTAATTAAAATACACTCTTTTTTCTTTTTATTCCAATTCTTTATATTTTTTTTATTATTATTCTCACTTTTCATTTAATGATCTATGTTGATAATAAAAAAATCATTTTGTTATCAAAATAAAAAAATCACAAGAATAAAAGGATAGTTTTGATGAAAAATTACATTTTTTTTTAATAATTTTTTTAATAAATATTTATTTTTATAAATATTTAATTAAAAAAAAATTCTAGAAAGTATGATGGTTAAACATGACCATAACCTAGTTCACATTATGGACTTGATTAACCCGGTTCGACCGGCTCCCTTACAATTTCTGACAAATTCAACTGTGGAAGTTCACATTATGGACTTAATTTGTGGTACATCAGTCACCATTGTCTTTGATTTGACCCACAGGCCATGCCTAACTTATTTTCTGACATTTTGTAGGCTCAGAATCTGCTATGTGAACAAGGAAGTACTATGCTAAGCTAGGCCCAGCAAAAGAAACGAGATGCAGTATCAAAGATAATAGCATTAATTCTTGTTGTCCCTGTAATTCTTGTAATATATATATATATATATATATATATATTACTTTTTAGAGTTTATTTATTCGATATCACATATATTCTTTAACACTGCAACCTATTTTGTAGACTTTCTCAAATACACTAGACTATACGATTTTTGCTCAATTCTTAGATCTCTAACACCATATATTATTCGATACCATATATTAATTGATATGTTCACTAATATAACATATTCTTATTAGCACTCTAGAATTTGGGTATTGTCACCCCGTAATGAAAACACAAGGAGAGTTAAATATGGGAAGAAATAACATAATGTATTTCGTTACTCGATGATTGAAAAAAACTAAAAATTTTAAAATAAATATTGGTTTTAAAAGATTTAAATATTATTTTAGTTATATTTAAGGGAAGGGAGGTACTACCTTTACCATGTTCTTTCAAATAGAAAATTACACTTGCTTTGTATTTTTCTAAATTTATTCTAGATATTATTTTATTAAATATCATTCAATTTTTAAATTTATTTTAAAATAAGATTATAACAGTTTTTTTATAATATTAACAATTTTTTTTTTACATCCCATCATTATTTTTTTGAAGTTTTATATGGTTACTTTTTTGGCAATGTATATTTTTATTATCATATAATTAAATATAAATTGTTTTAAAAAAAAGATGTTATTAAGCTAATTGAATTCATCATCTGAGCTACGAGAGCTTGACGAGTTAGCTTGAATGAATTGAAGATGACGTAGTCTTAATATTTTTTTTAAAAAAGTTATTTTGTATACATCAAATATTGAGTTTATAATCAAAATTTTATTTTAGATATTATTTTATTAAATATCATTCAAATTTTGAATTTGTTTTAAAATAAAATTATAATAGTCTTAACAAGATATTTTTTAATAACCCATCATTATGTTTTAAAATTTTTATATGGTTACTTTTCTCACAACATATATTTTTATTATCATATAATTAAATATAAATTATTTTTAGAAAAAAAATATTATTAAGCTAATTGAATCTATGATCTAAGTTGTGAGTTCGACGAGTTCACTCGACTAGATTGAAGATGGCATAATCTTAATATTTAAAAAAGATTTACCTTGTTTACATCAAATATTGAGTTTATAATCAAAATTTTACTTATAGATAAAAAAGATATTAGCAATGCAAGCATTTTTTTTTTACATTAAAAAAATTTGGTTTAACCTATAACAAAGCACTATTAGCCACTAAAAAGTAGAAATTTTTAGTTTTTAATCCCTTCAAAAGCAAAATAAAACAGATAAAAAAACTGAACTCATTTCGAAAAAGACAATAAATGTCCTAAAACAAATACAATATTCTCTATAGATTCACACATACTATATGCTTCTCACATTATAAGCCCACTTCCATTTACATTACAAAAGGCATTCAAGTTACACATTTCTATATCCTTCATAAAATATTTATAAATCTTTGTATTATTTGATTATAACACAGAATAATTTTTATTTTGCATTCTCAATGAGTTAAAAAAATCCAACTAGCTTAGAAATAAGACTTCTAGATTGAATAATCAATTAATTATTTAGTTTTAGCAATCTCATTTATTCTTCCTATCTAATGTTGTTTGTGGCTGGTATATGCCAAAGGTTCCTTTTGGTAAAGGTGAAGACTCTTTGATGCTAAATAAGTATCTTTTTAAAGAAAGAAAAAAAATAATTATATTCAAGAGACAAATATTATGAAAATATATATGCAATATAGAATGAAGACTATGGACCTTTGTTCTGAAGGTCTCATAATCTATTTATAGCTCATGAATCTTATTATTTTTGTTAAGAAGAGAGTATATAGTGTAATTACCCTGATAATATTTAATGAGAAATAAATATCATTTACATCTATACTAATGTTCTATAATAAATGGTGGGTCCTTGAAGGACTTTTATACATTTAAAAAGGATAAAAAGATTGGAATGTAAGACATCAAATGTAACAAAACCCATAAAAGCTAAGTTCTTCTTCGAGGTTAAACCTAGAGAGATTGGTCATTCCTTTAGGCCTGCTAAGGTAGGATGGTCTTTACCATGGACTTGGCTAACTACCAAGTTCAAGTGCCTTGTATCTAACGTGTTTTCTACTCGCATGTTGTCTTGGACTTGGTAGCTTGCCAAGTCCAAGCTCTTTAACTCTAATATGTTTACTAGAACCACGTTATCTTAGACTTGATTGTGCCAAGTTTAAAGCCTTAGATCTAGTATTTTTACCAGACCCAAATTACCTCATTTTCTTAAACAAACCAAGAGAGGATGATCATTCTTTATGGCATTCTAAAGGAGAATGTGCATTTCTATGAGTGTGCCATAAGCTGAGCAGCATGTCTAGGGCTTGACACACTACTAAGCTCAAAAGTATCTAGGTTATAGCTAGTATTAAATGCATCGTGTTAGAGTTTGACATACTACCAAGCTTAATCACAATTGGATATGACTAGTGTCAAACCTAGCATTCCCAAGATTTGACACATTATAAAACACAACCATGTTTGGGTCTAGCTAGTGCTAGACTTAGTACACTTGAAGTTTGGCACACTATAAAGCCCTTACTCGAGATATGTTCATTCCTTTAGGCATGCTCAAGGGAGGAGAAACATAAAGGTTTTTTAGACCTTTTTAAAATAGGTTTATTAATAGCCACTAAATTTTTGTGATATTGTAGATTTAACTACTACTATTATATCATAAAATAAATAATACTTATATAAAATATTTTTTATTATTTAATTAAATTATTTACAATTCCATCACATATAAAATCCATCTAATAAGGACTATAGTTTTCTTAGTTTCTTAAGCACACAATAACATCAGGTAAAATATCATTAGAAATAAAATCAGAATTATAATCAAATTCTATAAATGCTACATCATCAAACGATCTTCTTCTAATTGTTTGAATAAAAAAATTAAAATTAAAAATTAAAATTAATTTTTTTAACTAAGTTAGACCCAGCTCAATGCATGTAGCTTTATAATGAAATTGGTTTGGTCGGAACAATGGAGACACTCTCCACTGTCCGCAAGATGTAGGGAAGTAGCTCTCAGCTACTTTCCACAAACCTGCTATTAAAACACATTTAATATAGGTCTTATATCAATAATAAAGAGAGTTTTAGCATTGTTGAACATGTTTACAATGTGATTTACTTTAAAAGCAAAAGCTACCACATAAATAAATGGGCACATAATGACTTGTAAAAATATTTGGTTATCATGACAAATTCATTAAATTTTCATCGTGTGAAAAAGGGGTGGAAACCTTGGGTGATAGATTAAAAAGCCCATGTGGAGATGTATAAAGAAAAATCATACTTTAAAAATTTTCTTCAAGAGTTGGCAAAAAAACAAGGAAGGAGCCTGCATTTAGAAATTATTTCTAAGTGGTTTGGGGAATCTATCGAAGGAAATTAACTCACTTTGAAGGAATTCCTATCTTTAAACTTATTAAGTGTGGACCTGATATTTAGAGAATTTCTAAGTAGCTAGTGGGAACCCAAAAAAAAAGGAACTTATGCTTTGAAATTTCTAAATGATTATAGATTTCTTTGGAGAATTAAAAGCTTATAGCTTTCTCAACATTGTTATGGGGCTTAAGAGCCCTTTACTGAGAGGAAAACCATGTTCATCCCCTGGAAAATGATGCATATAGAATTAGGAAGACAATATCCATCCCTTGAAAAGTGATGCATATAGCATTAAGGATACTACGTCTATCCCTTGAAGATTGATGCATATAATACTAAAGAGATTACATCTATCCCTTAAAGAGTGGTGTATCATTGAGAAAACTAGGCAAATCTCATAAAGAGTTATGCATATAGCATTAGGAAGACCATGTTTATTGATTAGTACTTAAAAGTGTATTTTTATCAAGGTTTTATATAATCATTTTGCACTTGAAATATCGATAATTCCTTAACTAGAGCATGTTTTATAATAACAAGTCTAATAATATAAGATACCTTTAACTTATGGTAAATGCTCATTTTAAATGCAGGTATTCTCACAATTCAAAGGATTGATTGTTGTGATTAATTTTTAAAAGTGAAAGGACAAAGAAAACGCTAAGCTTAAGAAGGAGATGCCAATTCAATTCAAATTTGAACACTGTTTAGTCATTGGGTTATATCTAGAGCTATAGATCTTGATTTTAGATTAATTTATATGGCTGGAAAGATAAGAAATAGGCATACAACTTTCATGAGTGTAGAAAGACCCAAACTCGTCGTTTTCAAATTCAAAGTTTGGCCACAAAAAAGAAGTTAGAATTTATCATGTAATCCATCGCAAACACTGCTCAGAGTTTTACCGATACCTAGAGTTCTAGGAAAAGACAATTTCCAACAACTTTTGTAAGAAGACTAGCTCAAATTATGATGTTAGAAATGGTATTTTATCCAGACAAGAGTATAAGGGCTATCCACCACGTCTACTAGTAGTTCTGCTTAGTATTTTAGACATATCTTGAGTTGTAGTACTTCAAATGCTCTAAAATTTGGTGAGTTGTAGTACTTTAAATGCTCTAAAATTTGGTGTAAGAAGACTGCTCTCTCTTTATATTTTTATAATGCTTAAGTTTTGTTTTCATTAATCTTTTGTTCATGTTTTTCATTTCCTTTACTATACCTAGTTAACTTATATCATGTTTGTGTTCTTATATTGTTTATTTAAGTTTTTCTTTTTTATAATGTTTAGCTAAGTTAATTATATCAAGGTGAAAATATTTCAGTAATAATGTTAGGATAAATATAATATCAACTCAATATGGATTTCAATGCTTATATCATAAACAACTTACTATTAACATGTCTTATCATTTTTATCTTATTAATTCTTAATAGCTTGCTTGTTAAATGATTAATCTAGATTTGTGTTGTATAACACTCGGTACGTCAAATACTTGATCCTTCATAGTCTTTGGCCGATATCGTCATTACAAGGGGAACTTGATTTGTTGTCAATATAAGTTAGCATCATGAATACTTGATAAAATTTATTAGTATGGTGTTACATAAAATTTATTAGATGATTAATATGATCATGTTGATAATTTATAAAGAGTTTATGCTTTATTTATCTCTAATACTATTAGTGTATCTTATAACCTTGATATTTGTTTTTATTATTGTATAATCTTCATATTAATCTTACATTTCAAAGTCCTCTTTAACTCATTTTCACCACTACCACCATCATTATTATTATTGTTCTTATTATTATTATTATTATTATTATTATTATTATTTATAATTTATATAGTTAACTTCCTTGTGGTTTGACTCGGTCTTGTCGGGTTATTTATTACTTTAACACTCCTACACTTGAGATAAGACATCAACTATTTGATCATGTCATGTTTTTGGCATTGTTGTCAGGGAGGTAAATTCTTGGATAAATTATAATATTTATTTTATTTTTAGTTTTTACTTTTTTTGTATTTAACTTTTATTTTGTTTCTTTCTTTTTTTTATTTCCTTTTTACTTTATTTGCTTCGTACACGTGCATGAGAGTTTGGTCATGTATATTAAGTCATAGACTTTGTAGGGTATCCTCATAATTTTTAGAAAAATGACCGAAGAAGATAACCAATCACTTTATAATAAGAATAATGAGAATAACCGAGTTAGAACACTTAAAGACCACATGAATCCTATAACAACAAATGTATCCTCATGCATAACTTTCTCTCCTGATGAATCTCACTTTAATTTTAAGCTAGGTATTATTCAACTTTTATGTTCTTTTTATGGATTAGATCTAGAAAATTAATACTTGCATTTGAGAGAATTTGAAGAAGTCTATAACACCTGTAATGGCTTAAATCATAACTTAAAGATTATCATATTAAAGCTTTTTTGTTTTTCATTAAAAGATAAAGCTAAAACATGGCTACAAAATATTAGGTCAGGATCCATTCATGCTTGGGATGAAATGCAACAATAATTTTAATTTTTTTTTCAATCTCACAGAACAAACTCTTTTAAAAGACAAATCATCACTTTCACTTAAAAACCAAAAGATATATTTTTCCAATGTTGGGATAGGTATCAGGACTTGCTTAATGCTTGTCCTCATCATGGTTTTGAAATATAAGATTGGTTTTATATTTTTATAAAGGGTTAACACTTAAAGATAGACAAATGGTAGAATTGATGTGTAATAAAACTTTTAAAAATAAAGACCTTATGAAGCAATGGATTACCTAGACTTGCTAGTTGAAAATGCTTAAAATTAGGACACTATAGATACTTACGATGCACCAGGTAAGACTCAACCTCACACATCTAGTAGAGGTATGTACAACCTTAGGGAAGATCATGACTTTTAAGCTAAATTTGTATCTTTTGCTAGAAAAGTTGAAGCACTAGAATTAAAAAAAGAGTGGTCAATTAAAATCTATTCAAGACATTGTGTGTCAAATCTGTGAAACTAATGAATAGTCAACTAATGACTGTTTAATGTTGCTTTCTTATAAGAAATATCTCCATGAACAAGCCCATAGTTTAAATAGTTTTTAAAGGCCCAATACTAACCCATACTTGCAAACATACAACAATGGTTGGAGAAATCATCTAAATTTCAATTGGAAGAATGGTAACAATAATGTACAAACTTTATAGCTATTGTTTCAAGAAAACCATAATTTCCCAAATTCTCATGGATATACACCTCCTTATACTCCACTTCTTAGAAAAAATCTTGAGGAAACATTGCATGTATTCATTGAAAAGTAAGAGACAATTAACACTTAAAATGCTCAAATCATGGCAGATCTAAAAGATGCTCTTACAAAATTCACATCTACTCTCAGTTTTCAAGAGAAAGGTAAGTTTCCATCTCGATCACAGCAAAATCCCAAGGGGCAATACAATGCAAATGCAAGTATTTTTAGAAGCTAACATATAGATCAAGTCAAATCAATCACCACTCTTCTTAGTGGTAAGGTTATTGAAAAACCCACTCTTGAACCTTGTGAGAAAGATGATGAGTTAATCTTCAAGGGTAAGGAAGTGGTTGAAGCTGAACATTGCAAAGAAAAGACTGATTCCTTGCTAGCACTTCCATTTTCTTATGCCATGACAAAAAAAATAAAAGTCAATCACAACTTTGAAATCTTTGAAGCTTTCAAATAGGTAAGGATCAATATACCTTTGTTGGATGCTATTAAATATGTACCTTTTTATGTTAAATTTTTAAAAGATCTGTGCATTATGAAAAGAAAAGTGAAGGCGAAAAAGTAAGCCTTTTTAGCCGAACAAGTGTCATTCTTCATAACAATAATACTTGAAATTATAAAGACCCTGATTGTCCTATAATTCCATGTTTTATTGAAGAATATAAAATTAAAAGAGCTTTATTTGAGCTCGAAGCTAGTATGAATTACTTTCATATTCAGTCTTTTAAAGTCTCAATCTAAGTGAGTTAAAACCAACTTCTGCAACTCTATTATTTGCTAATAGATCTGTAAAAGTATCTACAGGAATACTTGAAGATGTGTTAGTACAAGTTGATAAATTTATTTATCTTATAGATTTTATTGTCCTCGGTACACAAACTATTGAAGCATGTAATTTAATTCATATTATTTTAGAACGTCCATTTCTTGCAACTTCTAACGTATTGATTAATTGTAAGAATGGATTGATAAAATTATCATTTCAAAACATGACATTAAAGATGAATATTTTTAATATTTACAAGCAACCTGAAGATAATAATGATTTACAAGAAGTGGACTTCATAGAAAAATTAGTTCATGATCAATTTGAAATTATTTCTAATAAAATTGAGTTTAATGAATCTGAGAATTTACAAATGGTTTATTTTTAGGAAGAATAAAAAACAAGTTATTAGAGACCACAAATTGATGATTGTTTGACTAACTTAGAAAAGTTTTTGAGTAGTTGTGAAGAGAAGAATCTTATGCTGAATTGGAAAAAAAAAGTCATTTTATGGTAACAAATGGCATTGTACTTGATCATATTGTTTTATTAAAAGGAATTGACATTAACAAATCTAAAATTGAGTTAATTGCCAACTTGCCAACACCAAAATCTATTAAAGATTTTAGATCATTGTTAGGACATGCTGATTTTTATAGAAGGTTCATCAAAGGTTTTAGTGTTATATTTAAACCATTGTGTAACCTTTTAAAAAGAAAAATGTTTTTGAATGGGCTAATATGAAAAAACCTTTGTTAAACTTAAAAACTTGCTTACTTCTGCTCCTGTCATTCAACCTCCTGATTGGTCATTACTTTTTAAAATAATATATGACGTTAGTGATTATGTCGTGGGTGTTGTTTTGGGACAAAGAAAAGATAAGAAATCTTATGTGATTTGCTATGCAAGTAAAACTTTAAATAATGCTCAAATGATTTACACCACTACTAAAAAAAAATTACTTATAGTAGTATTTGCATGCGAAAAATTTAGGTCTTATTTTGTCAGCTCAACTATTGTTGTTTTTAATGATCATGCAACTTTGAAATATTTTCTTTTAAAAAAGGATTCTAAGACTAGACTTATACGATGAATTTTGTTACCTCAATAATTTGATATCACAATAAAAGACAAGAAAGTTATCAAAAATATTGTCACGGATCATTTGTCAAGATTGATAACAGATTTGAGATTTGACATCACACTAATCGATGATTATTTTTATGATAAATCCTTATTTTCTGTCTCTATAATACCTTGGTTTTCCAATATTGTTAATTTTCTTGTTTTAGGATATTTGTTAGCTTATTGTAGTACTCAAGACAAAAAAAAAGTTCTTGAACGAAGTGAAGAAATTTTATTAGGATGACTTTTATTTATTCAAGTATTGTCCTGATCAAATATTTTAAAGATGCATTCCTAAAAATAAGGTAAGTAGTGTCATTAAATTTTATCATTCTTAGGCATGTGGGGGTCATTTCTCATTAATAAAGACAACTGCAAAAATCTTACAAAGTGCATTTTACTAGCTCACCATGTTCAAGGACTCATATGTATTCTCCAAGACTTGTGAAAATTATCAAAAGTTGGGATCTATTTCAAAACATCACATGATGCCTTTAAATCCTATTATTATCATTGAAATCTTTGACTATTGGGTTATAGATTTCATGGGTCAATTTCACGTGTATCCATATGAGACTTTTGATATCAAGAATCCAAAGAATGATAATATTTTTAAGGTAAATGGACATCGTTTGAAATTTTACTTTGATAATTTTTCAATTGAAAATGACTCTATTAAATTGGGTGATCCTTTATATAAAGTTTGATATTTTTTCTCATATTGATTTTATGTTTTCTTTTAGTGTGACTTTTGTGTTTTCTTATGGCAGATAATGTTACTTTGTAACTTAAGTCATTTATTTCAGTTTCCTATAATAACTGATATCTATATATATATTTGCTCAATTCTTTTCTCTTTTTTCCTTCTTTACAACTCGTCTCATTTGAAAATGGACACCACTTTTGAAAAATTAAAAAAGTATTTTCCCACTCTGTCTCATAATGCAATTGCGAAAATTTAACATGCTAGATTTGCAAGATTGAGATTGATAATGAACCATGAAATTTCTAAAGATATTCGCTGGCTAATTGAAGTAAAGATCCGATTATCAAGTGAGTCCTTTAGTTCTTTCATTTCATACATGTCTGGAATAGGTAAAAGTACTTTTGCAAAGAAACGTAGTGCAAAATGATTGAAAGTCTGTTATAGATATGCTAGAAGGACTTGTAATGCAAAGTGTCATTATTTAGGAATGATATCTATAAATTATGAAGATAAAATATAGTTAATTAAGGATGGCCTGAGTAAAGAGTTTTTAGATAATCTTTTATTGACTCTTGAGACACACCCTAGTAGAGATGTGCATCGTACAATTCATGATTTATGGTCATAATTCCATAAAAAAGACGCTTGACATAGTCTTGGATAGGAAGCCTATCCCCAACCCATAGACGGCATTTAAGCCATTCTTAGATGTAAAACCAAAGAAAAATTTGAGCCACAATCATAATTACCTGTACATAAACATGTTAACTACCTGTACATACATATTTTTTTAAAATTAAAAGAGAGAGAGAGAGAGAGAGAGTCTAGTTGGCTTACGTATAGGTGGTATGATTGTATTTTCACTTTGTCATCTATAAATTCTTCTCTTCCTTCCTTTCATTTCTACTCAACCCACACATTCCACAGATATTAAAGTGTGTAAAAATGACAAGTTTCTCAAGTCATTAAATACAAAATATTTGTGTTTTTGGTGAATCTAGTCTTGGAGAAGAAAATGAGTTTTTAGAATCAGCAAATCATCTTAGTTAGGTATTAGTTGCAAGAAAGATTCATTTAATGTATGGAGGAGGCAACATTGGGTTAATGAGATGTATGTTAATAGTTATATTTTTAGGAGGTAGTCAAGTTTTTGGGGTTGTCCCCAAAGTTTTAGTAAAGAGGGATATTATTGGAACAATAATTAGAGAGGAACTACAAGTCTCCACAATGTCTGATCAAATAATTTTTTTTTATTAAACATGTTGATTCCTTCATTTCCTTGCCAAGTGGTCTGGGTATACGGGAAGAAATCTTTTATATTTCCTCTTGAACCCAACTTCACATTTACTATAAACTTATAGGTTTGTTAAATGTTAATGATTTTTATGATAAGTTGTTATCTTTTATTGATCATGCTATGAAATAGGAATTCCTAACATCTTTAGCACGACAAATCATAATCTCTGTTGTTACTGCTGAACAATTGATTGACCAACTACAATAATTCACTCTTGTAAATGATCCCTCCATGAGTCGTATAAATTGATCAATTAAGAAATGCCGTAAAAAGCTTAAATTAGATTTGAGCCTTTATTTGTGAAACCTTGTATTTTATTATTTTGTTTTGTTATTTCTTATATTTGTTTAAGTGTGTTTTAGGTTTGTCAGTGTTTATTATTTTATGTGATGTCTTCTATACTCTACCTTTTTACCTTCGGACATTGAGGACAATGTTTTGTTTTGGTTGGGAGAAAGGGGTAATAGTTGATACTTACAAAAATAAAATTTACTAACTGTGTTTTTTATTTGCAAAACCATTATTACTATGATGGTAGAGTTAATGAGTTTTTTTTTGTTAAAGTGATTCTTGAGATGCATCTTAGTAAACATTCTTAACAAGGTCTATTATAATACTTCTTGAAATATTCAGGTTTATAAAATCTTGCATTATTATCAATTGATTCTGCTCATATTCTCATTTAAAAAGTACTTTTCAACCTTTATTTACACACACACACACACACACTTTAACATATGATTGTGGGTTGCATATTAAATTATTATATTATTTATGTTCTTTTGTTAAAGGTAACAACTAAAGAAAAGAGATATTATAGAATTTGTAAAAAAATAAAAATGATGATAATAAATGTAATTAAAAAATTAAATAAAAAATAGATAAATTTGGTTTCGTTGTCTTCCTAACCTAAGCAATTAAGCCTAAATAGTATTGCTCAGTATTTTAGACATATATTGAGATGTAGTACTCGAAATGCTATGAAATTTTATGGGTTAAAGGAAATAATAATTTTTAACAACTTTCATAAAGAACACTTTACCAAATTCTGATTGCATTAATATCAATTCATCTAGCCAAAATGCTTGAATGCTGTTGTCCACCAAGTCCACTAATCAATAGTTGGCCATTACATCAATTATCAATTACCAAATAAATAGTTTTGAATTTTGGTCTATAAAAGAAGGTATTTTTCATTCATTTAAGCATCTTGTTTTTTAGATCAAGATCATGTTTTTACTTTCTCCCTTTATATTTTTGTAATGCTTAAGTTTTGCTTTCATTAATCTTTTGTTCATGCTTTTCATTTCCTTTACTATACTTAGTTAACTTATATCATGTTTATGTTCTTATATTGTTTATTTAAGTTTTTCTTTTTCATAATGTCTAGCTAAGTTAATTATATCAAGGCGAAAATATTTCAGTAATAATATTAAGATAAGTATAATATCAACTCAATATGGATTTCAATATTCATATCATAAACAACTTACTATTAACATATCTTATCTTTTTTATCTTATTAATTCTTAATACTTTGCTTGTTAAATGGTTAATCTAAATTTGTATTGTATAACACTTAGTACATCAAATACTTGATTCTTTATAATCTTCAACTGACATCGTTATTATAAGAGAAACTTGATTTGGTATTAACATAAGTTAGCATTATGAATAGTTGATAAAATTTATAAATATAGTGTTATATAAATAAGATGATTAATATGATCATGTTGATAATTTATACTTTACTTATCTCTAATACTATTAGTGTATCCTCTAACCTTTACATTTGTTTTTATCATTGTATAATCTTCACATTAATCTTACATCTCAAAGTCCTCTTTAACTTATCTTCACCACCACCATCATCATTGTTGTTCTTATTAATAACATTATTATTATTTATAATTTATATCGTTAACTTTCTTGCGGTTCAACCTTGGTCTTGCTGATTTTTTTATTATTTTGATACTCTTGCACATGAGATAAGACATTAACTCTTTGATCGTGTCATTCATCCTTTAAAAAGTGGTGTATATAGCATTGGAGAGACAATGTCTATCCTTTGAAAAGTGATGCATATAGCACTGAAGATATCATATTTATCCCTTGAAGAATGATGTATATAACATTGGGGAGAGCACATCCATCCTTTGAAGATTGGTGGGGTTATCGCCCTTAGGGATTACTTAGAGAAAATGAAAAGTCATTTTAAATAAGTCATTCTAAATAAGTCATTTATATTTTTATTAAAGATTATATATCATAAGGTGATTTGAGTGATATGTATAAGAGAGATTCTTATGAGGAAACATATCATAGAGGTGGCACTAAGATGTTGACTTTGGATACCCTGATTACTTCACTTGAAAAGTCAGTGATGTTAGTTACCCTTGTAAGAACAAAGAGGTCCATGTTGAAGTAAATTGATCTCTTCAACCCGTATATAATTTTTCATAAATTACTTTACTTTATACAAGCTTTTATCTAATAAAATATAAAGTTTTCTCTAGAGTACATGTTGTTTTACTCCTTTTATTAAGGCTTCTAAGGCTACTAGTTTAATCAATTCTTTCATTGGGCTCTTAAAACCTTAAAAAGCTTGACATAGAATAAAGGTTACGGTGACTGGTGTACATCTTATGATAATTAAAGGGAGTACATTTAAAGTATTTTCTTTATGTATGAGTGCGATAATGACATTAGTGATCCCTTGAAGAACTTTCATAAATGTTATCATGTCTAGTCTCTTTTAAGTAGTGTAATCATCTACAAGCTCCTAGTGTAGCTAATGGCCTTAGAGATAAAGATATTGTATGTTGTTGAGGGTGTTAAGATTTATTGGGGTGGCAAGGTCTGATTTTGCTATTGAGTTGTCAACATGATCTACATGAGGAGTTGTACCTGACTAGTGAGTTGTTGAAGTTCTTGTTAGGTAAGAGTGGTCGTGATAACAAGTTGATTTGTCTTATATCCTAACCTAGGTGAGCATTGGTTATGCCATGAAATGCCTTAGAAATGCTAAAAACAAGTTTTAAGAAGAAACTAATGGGTTTTTTTTATCAGTTTTCCACAAATAATGTCACAGATGAGATTTCAAAAATTCAACTAGCCTAGAAATAAGACTCCTAAGTTGATTATTTGGTTAATCAGGTGGTCCTAGTAATCTTATTTATTCTTTATAGCTAAGGTGGCTTACAACTAATATCTGTAAAAGATCATATTTGATGGAGATGAGGATTCTCTAATATTTAAATAAATATCTTTTTAAAGAGAGAGAAATACATTAATATTCTAAAAAGAAATATTTTGAAAACATATATACAGTAGAGAATAAAGCTTGTGAACTTTTATTATGAAGGTCTCATAGTATATTTATAACTTATAAGTCTTGTTTTTTGTGAAGAGAATAGCTTGTAATATAATTACTTTGATAACATATAACATTTAATGAGAAATAAATATTTTATATCTATATTAATATTTGATTACAATATAATAAGTATTTAAAGAATTTTTATAGTATTAAAAAATATAATATTATCTTGATAGCATTTACCAAGAAATAAATATTATTTATATCAATACTAATATTCTACGAAAATATAATAGGTCGTGTGATTTTTAATTGATAGCCATGCCTTACCAGTTCTAAAAGTCAATATGTCACGTATATGAATAGAGCATCTCTATCAAAGTGGAGTCTTCTTGGACAAAAATGTCAAAGTGATAATGCATTATTATTCACATGAGAATGCATATCGTAAACGGGGGGGGCACCTTTTAGGCTTAAACAGATATATATATTCCATTCATGTGGTCTGTCTTGTTAATTGAAAAGGCAGCGGCGATGTTGGATAATTCTTGTCTCGAGGCCTTTGGATACCTTTGGCCCTGCAAATTCTTCTTTTAAATTATTAGACCATTCCATGCCGCCAGTTTTGTGTAGCCAAATCCCACTCATGGTGTGACCTCACTCGTCCTAGCTAGCCGGGCTAGGCTATATTTTTTCCACATCGTGTTTGCAATTTCTCTGTACATTCATGTAAATTGAGTCAATAATTTCGACCACGAAAGCAAGGTATTTTACATGTTTAGGAGGCCTGGCTAGCTAAATACAGACAGGAAGGTGCTTAATTTGGCGCCTTATATTGATTTTTTCCTTTTCCTTCGGTACAAGAAGGCAAATAGAATTCACAAAGCCGAGCTATAAAATCTAGCAAGAGATCATTTTTTGTTTTTTCATAGACGAGATAATATTTTGTTTTCACTCCTTTATAGTTGTAATCCAATTAATTTGATAAAAAAATTCACAATTACAAAAAAAAAGGAGAAAATATTATAGCTTCTCTTATAAAATACTTCTTTTATAAAATACATCTCTTATAAAATATTATGAATTACTATGATATTTTTTAAAAGAATATTTTTTGCTTTGACCGTCAAATAATTTTTTTAATTTTATTTTTTGATATTTTGTTAATTATAAATTAAACTGATATTAAATTGATACTTGTTTTTAAAAAAACTAAATCAATTTTATTGCTTACAAAAAATTGAAAGGGAGGCAAAAATGCAGGTTTTTTTAATTAAACTATTTATGACATGTATTTAAGAGGAGAGAGAGTTGTTGAAACAGGGTAAAAGAGATATAAAATTATCGAATTGTCTAGATTTTCTAAAGATCAATATTGAAAAGGATTGTTTTTTAATTTAATTTGATGTTTTTGAATATATACAGGGATGTTTTAAGTTAAGAAATTAGTTTATTGAAATTCTAATGGTGTTATTTTTTTTAATTTGAAAATAAGTTAAAAATGATTTTTTGAATAAAAAACTCTCTTTTGATTTTCCAACATCACTTTAATGGATGAAATCTAAGAAAATAAACAATATGTTATCCATCAAAGTCGACAATAACTTTATTTATATAAAATAAAAGGATGAACAAGAATTCTTTAAAGAAAAAAAAAACTAAATGTGTGATCTTAATCTAACAGGCTTCTGCATGCTAAACCTTTCTTTTTTGTTAGAACACATATGAAGATCTATTTTCTTAGCTTTTCAATTTTATTTTAGATATTCATTGAAATGCACTATTACAAAAAATTACTACTCAATTTCTCATTGTTCTTAAGAAATTCATTGTTTCAATATTCATGTTGAAATCAATGTTAATTTTAGAATTTTTTTAAATCAAATAAGATTTTAGCGGGTTAACGATTGCATCTCCAAAGTTAGTCCAACCACACTAATCAACTCCCTCATGAATTATTTCAAAATCTAGCTGGATTTCGTAACCAAATTAACTCCCAACTTGACTGAATTTAATTAAATTTTCAAAAGCCTTTCTATGTCAGCGCAAGCAAGGGGCTGGTAATTTTACGAGCCATCAATAACACATTTGGTTCACTGAAGCACCGACATGCATGGTGATAGGCTTGCATGTTCAAGCCCTTCCTGAGTGCTAAAGGTCCTACATAGAAAACTGTCTTTGAAATATGATACAACCAAAGACAAACAAAGATGAAGGGCACTCATGCTTTTTGTTGATTTAAGATTAGTTGTTGACTTTCCTGTACAAAAACAAATTAAATATATTTCAAGATAGAGCTCAAATAAAACCAACTGTTCTATGTTGGACGAAACATGTCCATGTGACGAATTTGTTTGACAAGATGCTGCAAGCTTAGCTTTCAACCTTCAGCTAGCTGCACAAACAAATTAACATTATTGGATGTATCTTGCCCTTACAAGCTTCCTCGCCTTTGCTTGTACGCGTGGAGAGAGCCCATTTGTTCAACTCCATTGGTCATGAAGATTAATGAGGTATGGAGCTAATAAATTAATTACTAGCCACTATAATAGGGTCCTGGCCCTTTTTCAATAAATAATAATAAAAAGAAATACTAGAGTGCGTGTGTCCGTGTTGTAATTAAAAAATAAAACTTGGACTTCAATCTTCATCCCTCTTGTACCTTATTCTACCGTAAAAAACCTAGTGGATTGGTAAAGAGCATTGAAGCTTAACTTATGGTATGATATGCATGATAACCATGGTTATAATTGATGGTATATGTGAGGTTGACCTTGTAGCAGTGTGTGCTCACTTCTACTTCAATAGTATATTACTAGGCATGCGCGAGTCTACACCGCGGGTTCTTTATATATATATAATGATGTTTAGGTGAAAGTATATTTTAAAGAAAAAAGAAAACTTTGCGCTACAAGTTATACTCCTGACTTGTTAAATAAACTGGTTTTATTTGATAAAAAAAAGGATAATAAACTTTTTTTCAAGAGTAGAAAAATAAAGTAATTTAATTTTTAATCAATTAAATATAAAAAAAATTAGTAAATAAAAGGATAAAATATCTGTCCGAATTAACCGAGTTATCATGATATACATGTAATTTGAAAATTAAAGAACGAGTTAGCTCTCATTAACTCGTTAAGCATATATTTAAGACCATAAGATCGGGATAACCTGATAAAAAAAATTGAAAAAATAATAAAAAAATAAACTAAAAAAAAATATCAACTCTCATTAACTTTTTAAACCTGTGACTTTCATCATTAGACCAAAATCAAGGCTAGTATGAAACTTAAAATAAAAAATAAATTAGAAGGTAACTATATTTTTTTTTATTGGAGGGTGGAATTTATAAGACTAATAATTCTAATATAAGGGATAAAAAAATAAAAAGAATGAGGACTTAATTGAAAAAATAATGTACCATATATTTTGATTGAATGTTAAAATTAAAAATCAATAAAACCTTTTACAAGAGAGCTAAGAAAAAAAATGATAAATTAGAATTGAAGGATAAAATTAAAAAAATAAATATCAAAAATCAAAAGAATAAAAAATAAAATGTCAACATCAATGAGGACCAAACTCTAATTTTTTGGTAAAGAGAGAAAATAAGAAAAACCTTACTAGTGATAAATTGCCCCACCAACACTAGAATGCACCATACCAATAAAAAAATATAAAGATTATTCCAACAACATTATAGAAGGATAGTTAAGCTATCAAGAGGCACCTCGTATACCAATAAGAAGATGATGTAAAGATGATTCCAACAATATGATATAAGGGTAGTTAAGCCATCAAAAGACACCTCACGTGTTGCTGAAAGTGCTTGGATGCTTCTCATATGCTAATAACTTTTTTATTAAAAAATATTTAATTTATACATAAAGATAAAATTTTTCTTCATAAAATTGATAATAATTGAAAAAAATATATATATTGAAAGGACCAAAACACTCTTGAATACATGTTTTATTTTTTTGATTTCAAGAACAATATTATCATTGTATTGTGTTTAAAAAGTGCAAAGACAGAACTACCATTGTTTATTAATTTTAAAGTTTTGATTTTAAAGGTAATTGAATTATTTTATTATGCATTGTCTATTAATTTTAAATTTTTAACTTTAAGGGTAATTGAATCATTTTATTATACTTAAAAATTGTAGAAAAAACATGTACCATTGGTTAATTCTTTAATATTTAATAAGCTATATGAAAAGACAAAAAATCCCCAACCACAAGGCTATTGATTTTTCTTTCTAAAAGGAAAAATCTAATTACACTATTATAGAAAATAGTAAATTCCCTATTGTTACTAGTATTTCAACTCCAATTCTTATTCTTTTGATTTCTAATTTTTATTCTTGGTTCTTTCATAAAAAAATTATTTGTTTTCAATCATTCTATCTTAATTTTTCATATTTTATTTTTTCTAATTATGTTCTCACTTTTGTTTTTAGATCTATTTTCGTTTTTAATTTCACCCTCTAATAAAAAAGATTATAGTTTTCCTATAATTTATTTTTTATTTTGATCTTTATCTTCTTTATTTTAATTACTATTTTTTATGTCATTTTGTGTTATTGATATTTTTTTTTGATTTTATACTTCAATATTTGATGGCGATTAAGCTTTATAATTTCATTCAACTAGAATTTTGGTTTTGCAATTAATAGAAAAACTATATTCTCATGGCTCTTCATATATGCAATTATTTTTTGGTAAAGTCTTATCATTTTAACGATATTTTTTTAGCTTAATTGACCTAAAATCCTTCATCTTATTGATTCTTTTTAACTAGAACCTTGATTTTATAGCTATTAAGAGAACCATTTTTGCACAACTATTAACCCTTGTAATTTTTTTAAGGTAGAGTCTTGTCATTTCAATGACCTTTTTTTTTGGCTTAGTTGATCTGAAATCACATATCTCAGTGATTTCCTTTTACTAGAACCTTAAAGAATTATATGAGGGCTTAGTAGATAATGAGATGAATCATGTACTAAATCATTACCAATTTAAACACTCAGTGATAGTTAATTGGGGTTTATATAAGCTTGAACCTTGACTTAAGTAATAAAGTGAGCTGTTAGTGCCCTATAAAATGTAAAGCTTTATAGTGTATGACCTTATGAATAATATTAGTGATGCATCAAAGCCTTTCATCCATATCCAATATATTATGCATGACAAGATGTAAAAAGAATGCATGCTAATGCTTTTAAACAAAGTCATTTATAGCTAAAAAATAAATAAACATCAATCTTTACATAGCATAAATAAACAAAACAAAGCATGGTTCAAGGTTCCTTAGTTGAGTCACCATCCAATCTTACCATTTACGAAAGTGCGATTTCATAACGACCTTTACTATATAGGTTTAAGGTTTTTTGTTGGATATGAAGTCATCACTTGGTATTATGATTATTAAAAACCGTAACTGATTTTTAAATATTTTATAAAAGGGACTAGTTGTATAAATGAAAGGTATTAACACTTCTAAAATGCTCTACCTAAGGTAAGATGTATTATTTTTCTCTGTTTATGGTTACTGTGGTTTGATGATATTTCTATTTCTATTAGTATATCCATGATGGGATTGTTAGAATGAACGAGCCTTGGTTTTCTAAGTTAATAACATGGTATGAAAGATATTGAAAAAAAAGAAGAAGGTCTATTTACAACTTATACACTACAAATGAACCAAAGATAAAAATCTAAAGATATTCAGTGATTTTTATTTTTTTCCCCTTTTCTCTTTGGTAGTTTATATGTCTATGACTCTTGTATTATAGAGTATAAGTTGAAATATCTTTAATTATTATTGAGAATTCTTTCATGATAAACTTGGAATTTTAGATATTGCATCATTCCAAAAAGTATTTCAGATAATTTTTCTTTTAAGTTTTATCCTTATATTAGAATTAAATGACTTGTATTACTTACATTACTATCTTAGATATGAACCTCATACATATTTTTTATCCTGATATTAAAAGTGAGTAACAAATTTTCTAAAAATAATTTTTAATATTTTTTAAAATATAAACCAAAATCCTTTAAAATTTTACAAACTAGTTGTAAAATCAATACAATGCCTTTTGTATTTTTAAACATGTAGAAATATTTTTTGAATTTTTTTTTTGTAAAATTTAAGACATGCTCTAATATTCTTTGTTATGATTTTTTGCCATATCCAAGGAAAGCTTTTATTTATTTTTAAAAAGAATACTTTTAGATTTTTTTAAAAATAATTTTAAAGTTTTGTTTGGCAAAAACCCATTTTTTATTTAAATAAATCTACCAAAATAGATCTAAGGGTATATTGTTTGCCAAACACACTCTTAAGCCAAAGATTCCTTTATCAAAAAAATCAAAAACTAAACAGGGTCTTACCCAAATTACTGAATTTGACCTAGTCAAGTTGATCTAAAATCCTTCTTTCAACCTTAAACTAAATTATAAAAAAAACTAAAAACAATTCAAAACAAAAACTTAAAACAAGGCAAACATGCAAAAAGCACAAAAACACAAAAAGTTTGTTAAAAATGAATCAAAACACACAAAAAAAATATCAAGAACATCAAGAACATGCGTAACAACATAAATTAAGATCCAAACCAGATATGAGCAAACTAAAGATATAAACATATTAGAAATCAGTTATAGAACCATAATCAAGCATAAAAAATCAATGATTATTAACCAATAATCATGATTAGATCAAAATAGATTTTAGTATAAAAACAAAACTCTCGGATAAAAACTCAAAAAAATTATCGAAACTAACCCTAGAGTATTGATTAACAAATTAATGTGACGATGTTGGTGCAAAAAAGCAAAGCAATAATGGCTAAAATCAAGTAGTCAGGGCAATGTTTACACGAAAAATATTTAGTACTTAAAAGTGCACTTTTATTAAGATTTTATATCATCATTTTGCACTTAAAGTATCATGAACTCATTAACTAAAATATATTTTATAATATCATGTCTAATACTACAAGATACCTTTCATTTATGGTAAATGTTCATCCGGCCTATTACATAAATAAAAAGATTGATTGATAAGTTTAACTTCTAAAATTTAGAAGACAAATAGAAGGTTAAGTTTAAAACAGCAATGTTAGTTTAGTCTAAACTAGAACAGTATTCGGTCATTGGATTATAACTGCAGCTGTAGAACTTAGATTTAGATATGCTCTATATGGATAAAAAGCTAAGGAATAGGCTTAAAACTTTCATGGGAGTTTAATATTTAAAAAGGTCATTTTCAAGTTTGAATTATAGCAACAATGGTGAAGTCTAAATCAGTCATGTAACCTAGACACTATTTAGTGTTCAACTCATATCTCGAGTTTTAAAAATCCAAATGATCTTTTTTTTGTTGTTGTTGGAAAACTGAGATAATTTCCTAGAACTTTTATGAAGAAAGTCCATTCAAATTCTGATGTTGGCAATAATGTTTTGATTAAACAAGAAGATAAGGATTGTCAGTCAATATATGACCATCCACTCAACAATTAGGCAACAAATTAATAGCTCTAAATTTTGGCATGTAAAAGGAGGAATTTTTCATGGATTTAGGCATCTTGATTTCTAGATCACGATCATGTTCTTTCTCTTTCTTTATTTTTTTGTAATGCTTAAGTTTTTCTTTCATTAATCTCTTGTTTATGCCTTTCATTTTCTTTACTATACTTATATAATTATGTTCTCTTCTTGTTTATTTATATTTTTATCTTTCATTATGTTTAGTTGAGTTTATTATGTCAAGATGAAAATGTTACATTAATCGTGTAAGAATAAGTATAGTATAAACTTAACATGGACTTTAATGTTTAATACTAACATATTTTGCATTTATTATCTTGTTTATTTTTAAGACTTTGCTTGTTAAATGATTAATCTAGATTTATGTTGTATAACCCTTAGTACAACAAATACTTGATACTTTCATAGCCCAATTGTACGGTATAATCGACACTTGTGTTATAAAAGAAATTTGATTTATTGCAATATAAGTTATAATCATGAATACCTTATAGCATTTACAAGTATTAGCATTATTCGAGTAACATAACTAGTGTATTTATGTTAAATATTTATAATTTGATTGGAACCTTCTTTGTGTGTGGTTTCTAGTTGAGTAATAAAAAGAGTTTAAACTATTATTATTTGAATGCCATTAGTGCATTTTCTAACCTTGATATTTGTTTTTATCATTGTTTAATTCTCACATTAATCTTACATCTCAAAATCCTCTTTAACTTATTATTATTATTATTATTATTATTATTATTATCATTATTATATAGTTAACTTCCTTTGGTTTGATCCTGATCTTGCCAAGTTATTTATTACTTTAACACTCTTATATTTGAGATAATATATCAATCTTTTAGTCGTGTTAAAGAATATTGCCTAAAATTTGTCCATAAACAAAGAGATGTTTTTCAACTTATAATTGGCCTTTTAGGCCACCCAAACTTTGCTTTTTGTTTCTATAAAACATATTTTCATAGTTACATATTTTTAAATAAAAACAAGCAACTAATTATATAAAACATCCGTAGAATTTTAATTTTTAAAATTGCCAAACTTAAACAATAAGCATATTCAACAATTGATATTTTGACATTTAAAAGGATATGACATAAACTTAGGAGACTAGAACATGCCATATTTAGTAGATTTCAAACCTATCTTATTTCACCAAAAACAATCATCCAAATATTTTCTTAATATGCAACAAACATTAGAAACCAACTTGTAATAAGATTAGGCAAATAAAAAACAATATTTTAAATGCATTAATCAAAATCTAACATCAACATAATTTAAAACCAAAACAAGTCCAAATTATCATTAAAACAAATAATGGAGAGCTGGAGGTGTTCTTTATGGACAACACTTTCTAAGTTAGAGGAAGTTTATACCTTCGAAGCTCACTAATAATTACTGCCTTTTTATGCTTTTGTTTTGCTAAGTTTTCCTCTATCACACTTAAAGTTTTAGAAATCTTTGTTTTAGACTCTTGAACCTTCACATTTAGTTTTCTTATCAAGATTTTTCTCCTTTATTTTTTTTCTATTTTTTCAGTTGGTATTTCTAGGTTTTTGCTTTTTTATGAGTTCAATCAAAGATTAATTATAATTGATCAACGTTTGACCTTTGATTAAAATGAGAAGATTTTTATGTGATTTTAACAACTAGAAACTCTCTACTTTACTAGTTCACAACAAACTTGCTTTTAGAGATTATTAATAGTTATGCTAAACTTACACACCAATGAGTTATTTTGAACCTTTTGATATTGAAAGAAATGCAATCAATCCTTAATAAGAATCCATTGAGAAGGTTTATAGTGTGAACACGTAAAAAAATTAGTTGTTTTGCATAATAGGTATCACAGATATAACTAACCGAGTTGACTATTTTCAAAGTTTTGTTGGAGCAACTCCAATGTAAACATCATCAAAGACCACTTGAAGTTGGTAAAGTAGATGAATGAATATATATATATATATAATCTTGCTCAATTTAAAGGCTTATAGCTTTACATTAATTTTTCTTAATTACATCTATAATTACCTTTAAACTTTCAATTTTGATCCCTCTTACCAGTCTTTAACAGTTTCTAAGCATTCTTTATGTCTCTCAATTGATTTTTTATTTTATATTTCAACTTTCAACTTTTTTATTTTTTATTTCTCTTTTTTATTTTATTGTATATTTACATGGGCCCTAAAAATAGATAACAACAACTAGTATATGTGTCAAACATTGAGAAGACCCTTGAACTAATCTAAAATACAATCTGAAGTTTTGATTAGAGGCTAGAACAACATGTGAACTTGATAGGAATTAGGTCTATTATATTTCTATAATTACATCCTAATATATAAGGGTGAGTTATAGTGTCTTGATACATGATCCATTATTAATAGGTACTTTGTCATTGATCCATCCATAATATTTATTATGAATATTCTATCTGGGTTTCCATTAGCAAGTAACTACTTCGACTAAGTTACTGATAGATTTAATATCCCCGACAAGAAACTCGTTAATGACAAGTTTCCATCAAAGAGTCCATTGGTGATATATATATATATATATATATATATATATATATACCAATAGAAATACATTTTAAATGCTAACAAAATATTTTATTGGTTTTGGGTTAATTAGATTTGATCAAAATAATATTTTACATAATTTTATTGTAAACTTAATCTAGATTAAATCTTGAATAAATGAGTTTTAGAATAATCTATAAATTACAACTATAATTAAAATATCACATAGGTGGAAAATGAAATATTAAAAAAATGCAAAAACAACTGGAAAATTACTGTAAATTTAGACTAATTAGCATTCTTTATGAAAATAGTGTAATGACATCTTTTCCCTAAAAAACAAAACTAGTTATTCAGAACTTTATGTTCTTTTAATGAGATTCGTTATCATTTTCAAATTAATTAGGGGCACTTTCATCTCTTTCTATTTCAAAATGATAGTGAAAAGAATGAAAAGCTTTTATAAGCAAAAATTTCAATATTAGCATAGAAGGAAAATTTGGTACTTTTAAAATGGTTTTTTGTGATTATAGTTTAAGTTGAAGAGAAATTTTATGTGTGTATGTATAATTAAAAGAATAACAAAGAACAAAATACCCTTAAAAGTATAAAAAAATAAATTTGACCTCAAGAAGATTTTTAATCTAATCCCAAAGGGTTATATATATATATATATTAACATGTCAAACAAAAAATAATTTGATGTATTTAGAGGTGCATAAGAGGTGTCAGTGCTATTTAGGAGGTGCATGAGACACCCTCCCAACATCCAAACATATCGTTTTGTAATGTTATTGGAAGAGTTGTCCTGTCTTTTTTATTGGTGTGATATGTATCTCTAATGATGGTAGGTTTGTCACCCTTAAATTTTTTTTTTCATTCTTTTCTCTCTCTTTCCCTAAAAATTATAGGTTCATCTTCTTGATTGTTAATATTTCAACTTTAGTTCTTCATCTTTTTTTTTTTGGCCACTTTGTAAAAGTTTTATTAGTTTTCAATTTCATCCTTCAATCCCAATTTATCATTATTATATTCTCCAATTCATTCCTATTCTTTGGATTTCTATTATTTTTTTTCCTTGGCTTTTTTGTAAAAACATTTATTGGTTTTCAATTAATCTTTTAATTCTAATTGATGGTATTATATTTTCTAATTTAGTCCTTATTTTTTATTTTTTATTTTTTTAATGGCCCTTTTGTCAAAGTTATTAATTCTTTTTAATTTCATCTTTCAATAAAAACATTGTTTTTGTTTTTTATGTCAATTTTGATCCTCTTCTTTTGAATTTTTTGGTCCTTTAACTAAATTTGCTTTTCTTTTCAATTTTCCTTTTCAATCAAATATAAAACTTATCCTGTTTTTTAATTTTGATTCTATTGCTATTTTCTTAAATCCTTTTGTATAATGAATTCTTTTTTTTCAATTCTATCATTCATTATTTGATTAATTAAGAATTGATAGTTTTTCTATATTGGAAGCTTCAAGTTTAATGTTTGGATCACAAGTTTGAAAAATTAACATAATTATTATTTTTAAGTTTTAAAATCCTTCTTCTTCTTATTTTTTTATCAGTTTATTCTAATTTTATAATTTAATTTATATATTTAGTGAAATTTTTGAAGCTGACTCAATTCTTAATTATCAAAATTATAAGTTTGTTATGCTAATTTATGTTAATCAAGATTGTTTTTTTAAGTGTTTTTACTCAATTTTAGTATATAAATATTATTTTTTTACATGAAAAAATATTCCAACATAGTAGGAAAGTGATTCTAGTACATATACTACTTCACCATGGCCGGATAAGAAAAGTTTAGCATGAAAAGAATTTAAACCTAGTTGAAGGCACGTGGATTGTGGAAATTGGAGACCATTGTTGGAAAAATTTAAAAATGAGTAAAACAAAAACAAACAAAAAGAAAGAAGAAGAGTAAAAGGCACACCAAGTGGCAAGAAATTTCAGTTCCCAGGAACTGATAGCGGTACCTAACATGGGCAGCAAAATGCACATTGAAAACAATGCGACGTGACCTTGAATGCGAAACCCTTAAACTATGAACTTACCCATTTAATTGTTTTCTCTCTTTCACCAAGAAAACGGGACAGATTCAAACGAACCTAGTATCCCTTCCCAATATTGGCCTGCTAATTCTATTTATTTGGCATCCTATAACTCATCATGTAGAAAGACAGTGATATAATTAATTCAATGAAGCCATGGTGCCAATTATAACTCCATAAATGTTTGGGATCAATCAATTCCTTGAACTTTGAAGAATTAAAATTATGGAAATCTATAGTGATGTGATAGTTGGAGGAGAAGTCGAATTAATCGAGCCCAAGTCGATCGAGGAAACATTAAAATTTTAAATTAGGTATTGTGTCTTTGACTGTGCATGCAAGTTACTGCCCAGAAAACACTGGCCGGCGGGTTACCTCACACTTACCTAACTTAGCTCCACGCGGCATTTATACACTCACTCATTTTCGGCATTCGAATTAATTAAAACACAGCACTCCTTCCCACCATGCCAGATTTCATTCTCCCTTTCTCACCTTAATTCAATTTCAAACACTTTAACTTTGACTTGGCCTGCACCTAAGTTGATGCCACCCTCCCTCTCCTTGTCTCTCTAGCCGTCACGCATTAGTGCATGAATTTCTCACTCTATAACACTTGTTATGTCTTTGTCTTTGTATATATTAGCCCGTGCCAACACCCTTAAACATCATCAAACCTGTTAAACTAGAGCTGTCTCCTTAACCTTTTCTCTGCTTCCAACCAAACCCGCCAAGAATCCATCATCTTTCTTCGACAAAAGAACCCGTATTTATTCTTCAAAAAAACCCAGATCACATCATCTCTCATCCTCTCTTTTATGGCTCGTTTTGGTGCTGTTGTTTTCGTTTTCTTCCTCTCATTTGCTGCATTTATGTCAAATATAGAGGGTAGAAAGTTGTTGATGAGTACTAGTGCGCAGGAGAGCAACAGCAACAACTCGGACAAAAGGAGCGTCAGTTCTTTTGCGAGTTTGGTTCTCAGTGCCCTTCCTAAGGGTAAAGTGCCGTCATCTTCTTCTCCTAGCAAGAAGGGCCATGTCACTCTAGATAATGAACAGATCTTTGCAAGGCATCTTGCTAGCATCGATCGGATTCTGCGGTCTGTTCCAAGTCCAGGAGTTGGCAATTAATTATTTTCTCTCAATTTCTTACATTCCTGACAAGTCTTATAATTTGTTAATCATTTACAGTTTTGATAATTTCGTTTTTTAAGTTCCTACCTTTTATATATTTTGAGGAGTCTTTTTTTTCTTTTTCTTTTTCTTTTTCTTTTCTTGAAGAGTTGTTTTGAGGAATTAGATGTGCACAGAGGTGTATTTCTCCTGCTTTTGTATAGACACCGAGAAAAATATATGTGTGTGGGATTGATTTATTTGCATGCATCCCTATATATCAATTAATGAGAATTAATTTTTCGTGCGTCATATATAGCATTAATTATATTGAAATCTTATTTCTTTCTTTATGGTAATGTTTTGGAATTTAGATTCATAGAAAATATATTGTTCCTCGCTGTCAATGCCAATGTAAAATTTGTTAGATATATGTCAATGTCTAAAAAATCGGACTGTTCATTCCTCTTCACTTCAGGCCATAAAGAGCTATTAATTTTAACTTGATGATTATAGCTAACTGTAGTGGGCTCAATGAACAGAGATCGATCGGAAAGTGTAAGGTTTGAAAAGATGCGAGGAAAATGATCTTTCGAGGTTGTCAAGAAATGGCATCCCACTTGACTTTTTTTTTTTTGGTTATGAGTGAAGCCCGGAAAAGGCAGAAAACGCGTACACAGGATCATACACAGAACTTTCGATGAAAATGGTGATGGTACACTCGACAAGCTTAAAGTCCTACCGAGCTCAAATAAGAGAGAGAGAGAGAGAGGGAGAGAGAGAGAGAGAGACCTCTGCAAGTCCATGGCAATACCTTCTTGATCAGGGAACATTAATTAGGAGGGTAAAATCATGTATTATATATTGATTACGAAAGTATTAGTACCATTATCAATAGCTAAATGAATTTTGCTGTTTTGTTTATAAGCTGACTTAACAATAATTAATTAAGTTTATTAAAAAAAACCTCGTTATGAACACAAACTTTTGAATAGTCAATTTCCCCTGAAATTCAGAAAAAGCTGAGAGAACATGAGTTGGATTCTCATTTTTCAAAAAGTTGTTAGGATGTGATGCCGAGAGTTTTTGAGTTTTTATTTTTGAAATTATATTAATATATTATTTTTATTTTTTATATTGATATATTAAAAACACTAAAAGATATAAAATTAAATATTAATTTGATATTTTATAAACTAATTGCAGTTATAAAACGAATCTAAACATAATTTCAATTACAAAAATAAACCATACATGAGTTTATGGAATGAAAATTGAAAAGAAAGATCATGATTTTATGCCAAAGTTTACTCACCTACTTCACATAAAATGAGTGTTTTTTCTTTCATGAACACAGTATATGAGATTAGTAAATAAAAGTGTGAGGTAATTAAAAAAATATCTCCCCTTAGGCATTAATATTGACTATATCAGTACACGAAATTGTCAGTCACTATTTTCTATTCTCCTTTTTAGATAAAGTTTTAAATATTTTAACCATACTTATAATTGTCAGTCACAAAGTTTTCTATTCTCCTTTTTAGGCATTATTCTCCTTTTTTTTAGGTAATTAAATTTTTATTTTAAAAATTATCAATTTAAAATTAATAAATCTTAGAGATATTAGAAATTTACATGATATTATTAATTTCAAGATTTATAAAATTAATCTTAATTTACAATGTCTTTGCTTACTGCATTTCATCCACTCTTTTCAGACTTCTGTGGAGTGAATTAGACTCTTAACTGACTGACTTAAACCCCTCTTGATTGTGTCCACTTCAGAAAATTCTACCATCCCAAATCAATATGTTATATCTTCAAATGGTGAGCTCATTGGACAGTTTTTTCAAATTTTCTTCTTCACCTTTAATGAGCATACAGTAATTTCAAAAGGAGAAAAATTCCATCTTCCTCACCAGGACTGCTAGGCCTGCACAGGGCACCCCAGAATTTGTTAGCTGGAAAAGGTGGCACTAAAAAACAAGAATATACAGCTATGGAAGTTGAAATTAGGAATTCATTGCCCTTGTATACGCTTCTGGTCGCATACCATTTTCGACCGTGTGATTATCGCTAGATCGAACTATATATGTATGGAAGCACTGCTCATATTAGTCAATTGACTAAGGATATATATATAAACAGATCTAGCTAATGATTTTTCCTCGTCGATCAATTTTTAAAAAAAGTTCAGAGCTTGCTCATACATAGTTCTATTACACTGCTAATTAACTTAATATAAACATTTAAACCCTTGTTTAGTTTTTTTTTTAAGATGTTGATATATTGAAAAGGCTAATTAGAAGATAGCTATAAATAGTTTTTGCTTTCTGTCCTTTTAAATGCGTCAAAATATAATTGTATCCCGTAGCGTGATCAATAGGTAATTACTCTATTTTACTATCAACACTTTTTTTTAGGCTCAAAAGTAGCTCATATTAATTGTTTTATATTTTAAAATATAAATGAATATGGTTTTATTAAAGTTATAAATAGTGATTTTTTTTTTAATGTGTTAGGCAACGTAGATCTCACTCCTTGTGAATTTTGTAGTGTAAAGGGTTGAAAAAGACGAGTCGAGGCTCAAAACTATCACGTGGGCAACCTACAGCTTACGTATTTTGACAGCACTCCAAATAAATTTGGGGTTTGAACTAAACACATGCATGTCGTTTTCAAGCCACAACTTCCTTCGGTGTTTGATGTTTCCCATTACCCTCCTCCCTCTATCCTCGAAAGTATGGTAGATAACGTGATTGAACGGATTGTTCGAGGGAGTAGTAATTATTATTTTTAATTAAAAATATATTAAAATAATGTTGTTTTATTTTTTAAAATTAATTTTTGATATTAATACAATAAAATAATAAAAAATACTAAAAAATTAATTTTTTAAAAAATCAAATTAAAAAAGAGAGTTAAAACTCCATCACAACCATTCTAAAATATTGGTGAGAGCCGTGGGAAATCTTGAATGAGTTGAATCTTGCAAATAATATAAATTCATAATTAATAAGGAACGAGAAATTTAATGAGAAAGCGATCCTTTGAGTGGAAGACAAATTTGATAGGCTTTTGAGCTAGCGTTTACTGTGTCGTCTGAGGTTTAGAAATCAATCAGAAAGAATCGACTGTAATAAATTTCCACAAAATGTGCTATGGTCGTTTAGCATTCTAGTTTTGGCTAAAATAAATATGTCTTTGAAAATTTGAATAAACTTGAGGATTTAAATTGTTATGAGTAACATCATTAATTAAGCTTTCAGAATATTATTAAATTTGATAACCCTTTGTTTTGGTGAACAATTTGATGATGATTTGAGGTTGTATTTTTTTTGTGTTTTAAAAGAAAAAAATTAAAAATTAAAAATTTTTCAATTTTTTTATTTTAAATTAAATGTGTAAAAAATAATTTTAAAAAATAAAAAATATATTATTTTGATGTAACTCTAAATAAAATTTAAAAAAAACAACAACTGCAATTACACTTTTAAACTTTCTTTTAATTGCGGTTACAATTAAAAATATTTTTATTTGTTGTAATAAGAATAAACTAAAAAATTAAAAATGTTTAGAAAAGTATGAATAATAGTGAATTAAAAAATAATAATATCAAATTTAAAAAAGACAATGGAAGGAAACAAAACTAAAAAATCTTCTCCCCTCGAAATTTCCTAACTACCCATAGTGGCAGAACTTCAACAATTTCTCTAGGAGAGGAGCGAATCAAACGTGATATAGATTTAAATTATAATAAAAAAAATTAAAATAATTTAATAAAAAAATATCTAATATAAAATTTGTTGAGTCAAACTAATTTAACAGAAGAGATTTCCTATTTAAAAAACATTTTTTCTCCTTGTTTATACTCAAGTATGTTTGATGTACTTTCATAAAATTAAATCGATTTTCTATCTAGACCATTTAAAAATATTTATGATTAAAGTGCTTTATAATAGTTATCTAATATAAAAAAATTTATGATCAATAAATTCTTACATTCTAATTATATTGACCAATTATAAATCTATATCAATAAGATATATGTATATGTTCTTTTATTTTTGAAGAGTATAAGTTGGAAATTCTTGTAAATATTGTAGATAGTATAATATTAAAAGACAATATTCAACATCTTGTAGTTATTATATTATTTTATATATGTTATGTTTATTGTCTAATTTAGATAATCATGTAATTATTATTTATTTTCAGTATAACTGATGACATAATCAAACCTAGTAATTATCATATTAGAAACTGATTCTAATTTATATATATTTGTAACTTTGTCATTAGTAAAAGTATAAAAGTATAATTGAGATATTATATTTCTCTGAATTTCTATATTTATAAGCAATAAATTACATTACAAAACTTAAAAAAGAAAAAAATGAAAAAATAACAATAACAAATCTATAAACTATAGATCCATGCCATAAATTCTTGTATGCTAATAGTTATTATTAGGTAAGCCAACAATCTAAACAACATCAATAATAACAACTCAAGATAAAACAAAATGATTATGGAGTGAATAAACATATAAGATCAAAGTCAAGCCACACATTCACAATTTCTAGTCATATCTTGTTTTGCAAAACCATCAAGCATATGGTTTGCATTGCACAAAACATGAAAGAAAGATATAATCCCAAAGTGAAGAAAATCTAGATGCAAGGATAAGAAACTCATGAAATCATCATCACTTATTAGATGACTTATTAATCTAGTTAACCACAACATCTAAATTAGATTCAAATATGAACTTAACTCAAATAAAATAATCTCATGAAAAAAAATATATTTTAAAAGCTTTGATTATAGTTAGCAACTCAGTTTCATTTAAACATCAACTTCATTTAAATGTTTAATCTTAACAAACAAAAAAAGAAGTCCAACACTAAACCTTTATGATTACAAAGAACCTCTCCAATACCAATAAGTCTAGCTTTGCTGATAGAAGAATTATCAAAATTCAATTTCAATACAGGGGATTCGAGCAAAAACTATAAAATGAAAGCTCAAGCATTTTTGTTATTTGTTAATCAAATCAAACCATCAATAAGAATTAACATGTCATTAGCATAATAAGGAAAATAAAATAATAAAGTCTTGATCAAAATACATAGTTTGGCTAGATAGTTAAATTGTTTATAACTAAAGAGTAACGAAAGATAGTATCATAGTTAAATTGTTTATGATTGAAGAGTAACTCATTTTGAAGAAGCTAAATGAACCATGAAAATGCAAAGAACAATACAAACCAAAATTTCATTTGGAATTTGTCTTTGACAAGAGATTCACATTAATTAAATATGCCTGATATATTTTATGGGTAGCGCTAAGATAAACCCCACCAATCAACAAATTTAGATCAAATATTCCAATTATTATGATAATGAATAAGTAGGTGATCTACTAATTCTTTAGACATCAAATATAGTGGACAAATTATACCACTAGCTTTAAGAATACCCTGCCTAATCAAAACTCCTTTATTATTGATTTTACCGAGAACAACCTTATAACAAAAAAAAATTAATTTCTAGAGGAATCGATCCTTTCCATAAATCATTAAAAGAATTACATGAAGTAGACTATCAAGAAGATGATAAAAGGCCATACATATATTTGATTGAACAAGAATTATTAGAATTTAGTTTCCAAATCAATTTATCATCAATAACATCATATTAGATAACTTATCAAATATATCATCAAATGAGTTAAAAAAAATTTTCTAAGAACTTTTTCCAATATAAAATTTTTTATTCCTAAAAATCCATCCCAAATACACCTCTATTAGCATTTGGGAAAGCCTAATCTTCTAATAGACTAAAGAGTCTGAAATTGGACGGTATAGCAAGTATCCCTCAACCATACATCATTTCAAAAGCTAGTGTCACCACTATAACCAACTAAAACATAAACTTCTTTCTTATAGTATTCTTAAATTTTTCATGTTTATAACAAATAAACATTGACAATCATAGACTATGTACTATCATTTGAGTTTAAACATATTAAAAGCATATTTAAAATTTATTCATGATTGTGAGTATTGCAAATAATATCTTTTCATAATCCCGAATCAAAGCTCTTAAACCTTCAAAGTTATTTAAAAAGTAAGGCTTTGTTTTTTTTAAGAATAAAACCTATACCTAACCCTTCTAATCTTTTTAAAAGAACAACTAAGGCCCATTTAACATTGCATAACTTTTTATCTCCCTCCTCACTGGACCTAAGAAAAGACCTAATTTATTTCTTCATTTTAAAAGTAATGGTAATTAGGATTAGAAATAAAAAGAGACAGTAAATAGAGAAATTATTCAATATAGATTTAATTAAGCAAGCTTTTCTACTGATGAATAAATGATGACCTTTCCAAGTAACCAACCTACAACTAATTCTATTAATAATTAGATTATATGTCATTTTATATGATTAAGATGTCCTCATAGGCAAACCCATGTACTTGAATGACAACCTTTCTTTTCTACATAATAAACTATTGGCATTACAAGAAACAATAACATCATCAATTCCAATTTCAATGATTCAACATTTTCTAAAATTTAACCTTTAATCTGAAAATAAATTCAAAACATCACATAATTATTTTATTGTATTGAAGAGAAAAGGAATCGTATATATTAAAGATATGTGTGTCATCAACAAACTGAAAATGAGTAATATTTGGTTGATCTTGACCAAAGCAAATATTTTTATAATTTACAAATCATAATATTTTTTCAATATTCTGCTAAGTTTTTCAAATATTATAGTGAAGATAAATGGCGATAATAAGTTCCCTTAATGCAAACCCCTTTCTATAAAGAATCCTTTAGTAGGAGAGTTAAACATAAAAATAAAATATTTTGTTGTTGATAGACATTGATGGACAGTAAAAGTTTCTGAAAGTTTAGTTTCAAGCAAAAAGGCCTACACCATTTTAAATAAAGTAAATGCCCTTGTAAAATCCAACAACTTCTTGCTTTATGTGTGTTTTTGTCATCAAGTTTGCACTATTGAACTCTAGATTTTTTATGCCATAGAGATGCATGCATAAGGTATAAAGAATGAAGAGCATTCATAAATTGTTTGTTTCTAGACAACTCAAATGATAAAAAAAATCCCTCTATAAAATCTTAGCTTCAAACTCCAAAACCTTGATTTTCTCATCAATATTACCCATAATAGCATTATTCCATGATCTTAGAGAATCTTTAAGAACATTGATAACCTTTGTCATAACCCAATTCTAGGTTATTCCTAAAAAAATTACTTTTTTTTTCAAAATAAAAATCAAAAAATAAAATAATGGCTAACAATGTCAAACAGGCCAAAAAATTAAGCTGCAATTTTTACAGGAAATTCAAGGTCTAATTGTACCCCATTATGTCAAGAATGGATAAAAAATACAAATTCAAGGTCAAATTAAATGATTATTGGATGAATTTGCATAAAAATTAAGTCTAATGACATAATTAAATTTTTAATAGGTCAATTTGATTTAATCATGGGCCAAATTAAATTCTAATTATGATTAAGAATTAATTTAGGTCCAATTGAAAGATTTAATTAAGTGCAAGGACTTAATTATACTTTAAATGGGTCAAATTAATTTTATTTGGGTCTTAATTAGTGAAAAATTAAGTCCAAGGACATAATTAAATTTTTAATAGGCTAATTTGATTTAATCATTAGCCAAATCAAATTTTAATTATGTTTAAGAATTAATGTAGGTCCAATTAAAGGATTTAATTAAGTGCAAAGACTTCATTATACTTTATATGGGTCAAATTAATTTTATTTGGGGCTTAATTGATGAAAAATTAAATTTGGAAGCTTAATTTGGGCTTAATTAAGAAGGTTGAAATTTTAAGAGACCAAATTTAATTTTACCAAGTTAATTGATTGAAATCAGAGCTAAAATTGCAAGAAAATTCAAATTTTAAGGTCAAATAGGGGTTCAATTAAAAGCAATTGAAAGAAGAAGGATTGAAATGAATTTTGATAAAAAAAAGATTTTGACACTATTCATATTTTTCTTTAAATCCCTGAAATGACTGATCTGGTTATCTACTTTACAACTACATTTAATGCATTTAAATCCACCAAATTTAACTAAACTTGCATGAAAATGATCATCTGCAATTCCTCTATATCATGGTGTAAATAGTTTAGTTGGAATAACAACCCATTGGTGTAGAATTCGATCTAAACATGCCAACTCAGGGAACTTTTTTGGTAGATTTGACAGTGCTCCATGTCTACTTTGAACCAACGATTGGGATCCTTCCCAACAAAATCAAGTGCTAAAATTTTATCTTCGCGTAGACAAGATTGCCCTCTTACACTGTCTATAAATAGAGGTGGAATTGAAGGCTTAAGGGAGGAGAAAATCAGGTCCAAAAATTGCAAAAAACCAGCCTTTCCCTGTTTCCATTTTTCTTTTTTCCCTGTCAGTTTTTTGCAACTCTTCCCACCTTTTCCCCAGCTGCCTTCTCCAGTGAGAACACCTACAAAATCGGCCTATACACCACCACAAACACCAGCTCCACCACAGAAAGCCAACACAACTACCAAGCAACCATCGAAACTTTCTCTCTTCTCCTTCCAGTTTTTTCTCCCTCCCCTGCAAACTTCTTTATCCTGCACAGTAGCAACTCCAGCAACCAAGCTCTCCATTAACATCGCCACCAGCCAGATATCCCTAGCATGACCAAAGACCCTTACCACCTCAAGTGGTTCTCCTCCCTACATCGTCTCCTTCTTCTTTGTTGGAGCCGCTACATACAGAATCCATTTTTGCATGCAGCAACATGTTAATTAACATGCCTTTGGGCCGGGCCAGTTTTGGCCCCGCCTAAATGGCTAGGCTGGTCTGGCCTAGCCCCCAAATTTAAAAAAAAAATCCAAAATTTTTCAAGAATCATTAAAAAAAATCATGATTTTCTCAAATATTTTTCTATTCATTTTGCATAATACCAGGTTGTATATTTATACTGTAAAATACAAATCTAGTATTAAATTTTATTGGAAACATTTCAAAAAAAATTGAGAAAGCAAAAAATATTTCATTGCCTACGGTCAATTCCTAAAATTTTTCCAAGCATATATTTTATAAAAAAAAATTGCATCTTTTTCTTTTTTTAAAAAATCCAAAAATGGATATCATAACCAATTTATGTTTATCTATTAGGATTTGACCAACATGTCAAAAATATTTTTTCATTTTTTAGGATTTAGATGTAGACTTTAATATTTGTAGGGTGTAAAATTACACGATAAAGTACACTCTGAGGTATTAAAGATACAAGATGTAAATAAATACGATGTTAAAATTCAAACTTTAGAACAGTTAGGATTTAACCTGATAAGGTAGAGATTCTCTCATGAAAAGAGATCTACCTTGAACTTTAGAAAAGACCAACAAATAGAAACCCAACTTAGAAAAAAAAACAATCAAATAACAATTCAGCTTATCTTAGGTAGGGTATATTAAGGGTGATGTGTCTTCCCCTTACACAACCAGTTCGTTACTCAACTCTCACAGACCATAGGTTTCTAGTAACCATAATATTAGGTGGTGACTCTACAGGAGGCACGACAAGAGCTTCCATCGTTGCCAGACGCTTGCATACCCCGTGATAACCTTTATAACCTTTTCACCACCATTGACTAAAGTCATATTAGAACCCATAAAATCTTAAATAACTTTTCTAAAATCCAATCATAATCATCAGCAATTTAAGAACCTAAATGGTATAGGACCCTAATTAGCCATGTTTATAATCAAATAAAATGCATATGATCAAAAGTGAATTTAACAAAACCATACAAGGATGAAAAAGAAAATTCATTCAACCATTTAATAGATAAAAAAAATGTTATTAACATGACTAATCAAGTTCCACTAGAACAAATGAACTTTTTACCCAATAAAGGTAATTCTAGCAAATCACAGGCATTTATAGAGTACCAAAATACTTTCATGTAACATTTGGTGGTTTTCCCACCCTTACAATCTAGAGAACAAATTATATCATTAAAGCCCCTAATACAGATGTCTTTCATTTCAACTATAATAGATTGAGTTGTTTGGTTTTTATTTTATAAATATACAACTAAAAAATGAAAATGAAAAGTCATCTTATGTCAAGAAAATGCGAAATAACGAAATTTAAGTGTATATCTCGATGAGAATACAAAAAATTAAGAAGAATATTTATGTATTTTAATTTTTAAGGAAGCTGGAACTTACAAGGATTTGTGCCTATATTTTTGTTAAAGATATATTAACTATTGTGACATGGTTTACTTTGACCTGGTAATTATTATCACAAACTATTAATTTCTTTAATTTTATTTCTATTGAGATGTGTAGGTTATTTGTGAATTTCAATATAAGTGAAAAGGGGCATTTTATACATATAATGTTGCCACAGATAAGCATCTCATACTTATATTTAATCAATTAATTTTATAAAAAAAATTCATCAAAAAAAGATAAATTGAACAAATAACATAAAATAAAAAGACTTGAGATAATCTTGGTCATTATAAAAATTAGAGCAAAATCCAATAGAAAGGAAAACAAAAAAGGGGGGTCCAATCTCTAATAAAATAAATGTTGTAAGATAAAATTTTTAAAAAATAAGCTTAAAAAAGGGGGCAAAAAAACAATAAAACCTGGAAAATTGACTAAACCCCGGTTAATCTTCAAAACTCGCAACCTGTGAAATCCTAAATCCGAAACTAATCAAAAAGCATAACTTTTTTAAAAATAAATGTTGAACCATAAAATTAGAAAAAAAAATATAATTAAAATAATAAGAAACCTATTGGTAGAAAAAACACTTATAAAAGATGAAATCGGTAAAATAATAAACCCGCAAACCATCTTAAATTAAAAAAAATATATATCAATTAAAATAATAGGAAGCAAATGTGAAAGATAAAAAAAAATGAAAGGGGATGAAAAAACTTAATTTTATAAATCATCTCAAATAAAACAATAACGATAAAAAAGATAGGGACCAAATGTGAAGAAATAATAAATTGAAGGGCTACTTTGAATTTTTGCAAGGTCAATGCTAAAATCAATAAAGAGAGAGGGGAAAAAAATTCACATATACCAAACTAGATGTCTATTTGGAACACGAACTATACCTAGATGTAGGGCAGTCAAGATAAATCAATCTTCATCCTAGAAGCAACCGTATACCTAGATGTAGGGCAGTCAAGATAAATCAATCTTCGTCATAGAAGCAACCGTATAACAACCGTATGGCATCCCATACGCTGCCAAAAGGCATGAAAACAATTCACACACTTTCATGTCTATTACACATGCTAGTTAGCTTTTTTTTTTTAATAATATTCTTAATATGAACCGGTATATATTTTAAATTGACTTCTAAATTGATGACTTCTTATTTGATTGATGTCATGAGTTAAGTCTTGAAATATGAATATATTTGTTTGATTATGATTATGAACCTATGGTATGTTAGTCAAAATACCTATGCTAACAATGCAGTGTTAGTTTTTATGCATATCATATCTGAACCTTAGTTAATTGGGGGAGTCATCAACCTGTGTGGGCTGATGATCCCACATTACAAAACCTCATACTTATTGCATTTTGATTTTCTGACAAGTTTTACCATATAATTTTTTTTGTTATAATTTATTTGAGAAACTTTCTTATAAGAATCTAGAACCATGATTGTATATATATTTTTCATTGTTATATTACCTCATGTATGTATATTGAACATTATCTATTCACTGAGTTGTTGAACTCACCCTCTTATTATTTATCTTTTTAGGCTTATAGCTTGTTAGTAGGTTATTTCTATTAAGCCTTTCAAACGTTTTTTTTTTTGTTTTTGTAATTTGTACCTTTTCTTTATATCTAGTTAGTACTCCATAACTATGAAATTTATATAAACTCTTGTATTAAGATAATTAAATTATATTATGAAGTTTATTTTGTTATTAAGGCTGTATTAACCTCTAGTTGAGATAGGAGAAGTTTGTATATAAGATTGGGTTCACATAGGTATGGAACCTTAAAGCGGAACCTTACCTATGTGTCAATCATAGATCCGGAATTTGGGTCATGACAAACTTGGTATCAAAACTTTAGGTTAAAGAAACAATAGTATAGTAAATTTTGTAATGAGTAGAGCATTAGGTTTTATATCGTTTTGTTTTTTGTCTTTGAAACTCTGAATTCCTATCAAGCATGTCTTTTTCCTCATGATAAATATGTTTTTTCTATAATTCGGTGATAATTATCATGCTATTGTTCTAGCATGACTTGAGTGTCTTAACTTTTTATAGAAAATGTCAAGGAATATATGAATAGCTAATACTATTATAATAAATGACAATAAAGATGATGTTCCTACTATGCAGTTTAAAAATGCAAGGTATAGGAGGTGGGGTAGTATATTTGAACCTCAATATATTCTTATTGTTTGCTCTTTTAAAGCAAAATATTATTTAATACGCGTGCGACTCATTATTTGTGTTTCTATATTTTATCATAAGGTTAGATAAACAACCACTTTGTTAAGACCCCCCCTCCCATTTTGGTTTCTACTCTCATTGATGAATTAGTATTAGTAAAGTATATGTATCCGGATTGTGAAATAGAGATTGGAGATAAGATCTTTATAGGACACTTAAATATCTTAGATATGGTTGATTTTCATGTGATTTTGAGAATGGATTGGTTGGCAAAGCATAGGGTTTGGTAAATTATTGGGGTAAGAAAATGAGTTTGACCTAGATGAAGAGGTTATATTGGTATTTCATTTCAAAGAGATAAGATTAGGTCTCCATCAATTGTCGGTTAACTTGAGGAAAATGGCTTGAAAAGGGGTACAATGCTACCTAGCATATATAATGGATATAAAGAAAGAAGTTTCCCAGTTAAACCAAGTCCTTATAGTTAAAGAGTTTATCGACGTCTTTCCCGATGACTTACATGGATTGCCTCCATATAAGGAGATTGAATTTTGTATGGATTTAGTTCTGGATATCGAATCAATATCAATGGCACCATATAGAATGACGCTAGCAGAATTGAGAAAGTTAAAGGAACAACTGTAGGATTTTTAAATAAAAAGTTCATCTGACCAAGTATGTCCTATTAGGAAGTCCTTGTGTTGTTTATAAAAAAGAAAGATGGGTCATTGAAATTATATATAGATTATAGGCAACTGAATCGAGTGAAAGTTTGAAATAGATGCGCACACCCTTGTGTAGATGATTTGTTTAACCAATTACAAGGAGCTCAATTCTTTTCTAATATCGATATTCGATCTGGGTATCATAAGTTGAGGATAAAGGAGGAGGACATTTCAAAGACAACTTTTAGAACTCAATATAGTCATTATAAGTTTTTAGTGATGTTTTTTGGGTTCACGAATGCACAGAATGTTTGGCTAGTTTATAAACTTGATGAACAGAATGTTTGGCTAGTTTATTGATCGATTTGTGATAGTTTTTATTGATGATATCTTGATGCATTCGAGGTTTAGAGAGGAGTATGAGCAACACTTGAGAGTGGTGCTTCAAACTCTACAAGATCATCAGTTGTATGGCAAGTTCTTAAAGAGTGAGTTTTGGTTGGAGTGTGTAGCATTTCTTGGGTATATAGTGTCAACGAATGAGTTTAGAAGATTTTTTGGGTTTGGTAGGTTACTATCAAAGGTTTGTGGAGAACTTTTTTTGGATTTCTGCACCATTGACTAACATAGAAGAATGTTAAGTTTCAGTAGTCTGAAGCTTATGAGAAAGTTTCTTAAGGATGAAAAAGAGATTGCCTACAACATATATTCTAGCACTACCATCAGGTTCTGGTGGTTACACAGCATATTATGGTGTTTCGAGAATAGGGTTAGGATATGTTCCAATGTAGCATAGTAACCTATGCTTCACAACAGCTAAAGAAGCATGAATAGAACTATCTTATAAATGATTTAGAAATGACAACTATAAAGTTCACCTTGAAGATTTGAAGGCACTACTTGTATAGTAAAACTTGAGAGACCTTCACATATTACAAGAATTTGAAATACATCTTTTAGCAAATGAATTTAAATATAAGATAGAGGAGATAGATGAAACTACTGAAGGATTATGATTTACCATACAATAACACTCGGTAGGGCAAATGTAGTTGCTGATGTTTTAAGTAGGAAATCATCAAAGAGCTTAGCTCATATTCAAAAGGTATGAAGACCTCTGATTAGGGAGCTGCATGAGTTAGTGGATGAAGAAGTTAAATTTGATATTTGTGAAGTTAGAGCAATGATTGCTCACTTTCAGGTTAAGTCAAATTTGTTTAATAAGATAAGAGCAGCTTAGAAAAAAGATGATTCACTACTTAAGATCAGAAATGAGATTAAGTAGGGTAAGGCTATAGGTTTTGTTATAGGTGATGATTGTTGCGATATTGTGATCGCACAAATTAATTACCCTAACTTAAAACACAACACACAAGATAGTATAGAGCAAGCAAGGGTTCGATCCCACAAGGAAGATTTAGGTTAGATTTTTATGTTATACGTTATGCAATTGGGGGGGTTTTGATTTGTAATGATCTAAACTATGGAAGAAATTAAACTAGCAAATAAAATCAATTGAAATCGAAATTTATTAAGAAAACAAACCTTAGTTGCAAGCACACATCCACCAACAGAAATTAGAACTGATCCTTAAAACAAAAATACAATTTATATTCTAAATTTTTATCTTTTTTTAATGTTGGTTAATTAACGGATCTGCCGTATAACTAACCCAAACCAACAAACAATCACAATATTCGCATTAATGATTTAGTTTAATGGCAGCCCTAAAAACTAGACATTTTAGTGTTCTCTCTAAGTTTAATAATGTAGTTCTGTCATAATTATCAAATTTAGTTGCTTCACAAGTTCATACATCATAACTCCGGTTTTGATATTAAACTTAGCAATAAATTGTTCACAATGTTAACTTAGAATTCCACTCTAGCAATTATCAACAACAATCATAGAAATATGCATAGGAAAACAATCATACTCATTCATAAAATAAACTAAAAATAAAAGGAAGAATAAATCTCTCACGATTCTTAAAATTTGAAGGTTCGTTGTGTCCTTGCAACCAAGAAAATAGCTTAGCCATGCATAAGTATTGAACAACTACTCTTAAAGAATGAAGAGAGCATGATTTTTTTTTGGGTTTGTAGAGGAGAGAATTTGTGTTTCTTAACTTCTGGCGGCTGCCCCCCTTCTCTCCTCTTTTTTTTTATATATGTTAAGAAATCCTAGTTCCTAATTTACAAAGTAGTTCTCCCTTTAGTTGACAATTGATATTTAAGTACTTCAGTAACTATTTTCCCTAAAAAAAAGAAAAAGACTTGCATGAAATCTTCAAGCTCTGACTTAGAGGAGCTAAATTGCTGATATAGAAACTTGGATGATGGTTTAGAAGCTTCGAAACGTAATTTGGACTCGTTTCTTCACGAAACTTGACTGCTGGCAGAATTCAGTTGTCATCTTTGAAAACTCATATCTCCCTCATCTAACATCGTTTTTGGCTGAAATTTCAAGCTTTTACATACCTTTGAGTCAAGAATTAAAAAAAATAAGTTTGCATAAATTTGACTTATACAGCTCCAGATATTGAATTTTGAATAGACAAACCTCAACAGTGAAAAAATGTGAGATTTGACTTTGAAGGATGTGATTTCCATGATCTTTCTCTTTTTATTTTTCTTACATTACATTTCCAAAAAGGTATGGATGTTAGCTTTTTAGTTCCATTGGAATCACTTTATTTCGATCTATAGAACTTACGCTTTGCACAAAACATCGAGTAAACATCAAATTTGCCAATTATCTTCAATTTACTCCTTTTTGCATTTTTCATCCAAAAGTGCCTTCAAAAAATAAAATAAAGAATATCAAGGCATTATACATATAAAAAATGGACAAAAAATTAGGTAAATATAGGTGAAATTATCGAATAATATGATTACATCAAATACCCCCCACACTTAGCTCTTACTCGTCTTCGAGAAAGGATAAATTAAATTAAATTGAAAATAACCATGATCAATCTCTTAATCTCCCATAAATATCCAAGAGTACAAGTATTATAAATAAGAATATAATAAAAAAGATAAGATAAATAAATTTTTATGAATTTGTTTACATGCAAACTTCAAAATTCAATCAATCGTCGAGATTTAAATGAAATCTATGTCATGCTAAAGTCATAGGTCCTCTCATTGATATACACTCCAACACTCATTTGTTTAGGGTTTATGTGTTTAAATCTCTCAAATTCAATCAAATAGCATGTTCTACCATAAGCTTGCTTTTTAATCTCATCTCCATTACTAACATATTACAAAGAATGCATGAATTGAAAGGTCTTATTTTCAGGTTGTAATAGGGCTAAGGTTAAGGTGAGGTAAAAGAGAGTAAAAGAAAAGGTTCAAATAAAAAAAAGTAGAGCATTCTGAAAAATAATATTTTAAACAAGATATTCCATCAAAGCTTATAAATTTTTCATCTTTAATCACCAATGCTTAACTCCTTTTGATTTTAAGCTCTTTTAACATAAAATCTTAAGAATATAAAGGAATATTTTTTTCTTTTTTTTTAATTTTGTCCATCTTTTCATCAAGCATCACTTCTTCTGTCTTTTCATATAATTTCCAACCATAATTCCATGAAGTATCACAAGTACATGCTCTACTAATCCTTGGCCGAGAAAAAGGAAAATATATACAAAGTTAAGGCTTATACATGAATAAAGCAAAGAAAAGATTAACAAGCTCAAAAGGGGCTCACTAAGGATAATATATTTTAGGTTGGTTTTTTGATTCAAGTGATTTAAAATTTCTAATGCCTTTATCATCTTCATGTATATTTATAATGAAAAATAATCTCAATAAGATATGAAACAAGTTCTAGAGATACATATCATTGAAACAATGCACATTCAAAGAATACAATGTTGAAGGCTCAAAAACTTGTAGTGGTATAACACTATAAGCCCAAAGTGCATCTCCAAGGCATAGACTCCAATCTTATCGGTTAGGTTGCACTATTTTCTCTAAAATGGACTTGATTTCTCGATTGAAAAATTCTGCTTGGCCATTCATTTGTGGATGATATGCTGTGGAAGTTCGATGAGTCACATCATATTTGCGTACCAATGCTTTTATGGAACGATTGCAGAAATGAGTGTCACGATCACTGATGATAGCTTTAAGGATGCCAAACCTATCAAATATGTGAGTCCTGACAAAATCTAAAACAACCTTAGCATTGTTAGTTCGTATGGCTTTCACCTCAATCCATTTGGACACATAATCAACAACAACAAGAATATAAAGATTTCCAAAAGAAGAAGGAAATGGACCCATAAAATCAATACCCCAAACATAAAAAATTTCATTTACGAGAATATTTGTTAAAGGCATTTGATTTTTATGAGTGATATACTTGTTTTTTGGCATTTTTCATATGATTTGCAGAAGTGATATGCATCTTTAAAAATAGAAGGCTAATAGAAACCATTTTCAAATACCTTGTGGGCTGTTCTTTTTGCTCCAAAATGCCCACCACAAGAATAAAAATGATAAAAGGTGAGAATGGAATGAAATTCATCTTGTGGTACACATCTTCTTACTACTTGATCCACATAAAATTTCCGCAAGTAAGGAGTGTCCCAAAAAGAATATTTAGCATCAACTTGTAACTTGTCCTTTTAGGATGTAGACAAACCTAGAGGGAATTCTTTGGTGACTAAATAGTTCACCAAATCAGCATACAATGGTCTTGTAGAGGAATGTAGCACATATAACTATTCATCAGGAAATGTTTCTCTTATTATTTCGTTTGGAGTATCCTCGATCCTTAGTTGACTCAAGTGATCAGCCACATGATTTTTGGCACATTTTTTGTCTTTAATCTCAAGATCAAATTCTTGTAAAAGCAAGATCCACCTAATCAATCTTGGTTTGGACTCCTTCTTCTTTAAAAGATACCTAAGAGTTACATGGTCAGTAAAAACAATGACTTTTGTACCAAGTAGATATAACCTGAATTTTTCAAGAGCAAACACTACTGCAAAAAGTTCATTTTTAATTGTATGATAATTGCATCGTGCTCCATCCAACATGCGAGAAGCGTAGGCGATAACAAGTAAATTCTTCTCAATTCTTTACCCAAGCACAACTCCTACCGCATAGTCACTCGCATCACACATTATCTCAAAAGGTTCATTCTAATTTGGTGGTTCGATGATAGGGTAGATGTGACACGTCTCTTAAGCTCATCATGGGCATCTTTACAGGCTTGATCAAACACAAAATCCACTTCTTTAGCTAATAGTCTGCACAAGGATGCTATAATCTTCAAGAAATCTTTGATAAAGCATCGATAGAAACCTGCATGGCCTAGAAAAGAATGAATTTCCCTCACGCATGAGGGGTAATGCAATGATGAAATAACATCTATCTTAGCTTTATCAACTTGTAATCCACATGAAGACACAACATGCCTAAGAACTATTCCTTATTCTACCATAAAATAACACTTTTTATAGTTCAAGACAAGGTTTGTTTCAATGCACCTTTCTAGGATCAAAGATAAATTTTCTAGACATTTATCAAAAGAATCACCAAATACCGCGAAATCATTCATAAAAACCTTGATTATTCTTTTAACATAGTTAGAAAAAATACTCATCATGCATATTTGAAAAGTTGCAAGAGCATTACAAAGATTAAAAGGCATTCTTCTATATGCATATGTACCAAATGGACATGTAAATGTAGTTTTTTCTTGATCCTCGGGATTAATAACAATCTGATTGTATCCATTATATCCATCAAAAAAGCAATAAAAAGACTTACCTGCTAAGCGTTCAAGCATTTGATCCATAAATGGTAATGGGAAATGATCTTTGCGTGTAGAAAGATTGAGCTTTCTGTAATCAACACATATTCTCCATCCACTCGAGATGCGAGTAGGAATAAGCTCATCATTTTTGTTTTTCACCAACGTGATTCCGGTCTTTTTAGGCACTATATGGATTGGCGCCACTCATTTATTATCAGTGATAGGGTAAATAATTCATGCATCTAACACTTTTAAATTTTTAGCTTTCACTACCTTCATCATAAGCGAATTCATCTTCCTTTGCATTTCCCTTGTTGGTTTTGTGTTGTCCTCCAATAATATATTAGGAGACTAATGCCCTTGATATCAGCTAAAGTCCATCCAATGATCGTCTTGTAATCACACAATAACTTCACAAGTTTTTCCTCTTGCATACTTTTCAAACCTTTTGCTATGATAATAAGGTGTATTATTGTTGTTAATGAATACATACTTTAAATTATCGGGTAAAGGTTTTAATTCTAACTTGGGGGCTTGTAAAATAGATGGTAAAAGCTTGTAAGGCCAATACTGATTTATGCATGTTTTGAGAAACACATATGTGCCTCTCTATCCCTTCTATCTTGGTGAAATCATAGTCATAGCTCAAAGTTATGCTTAATCCGTCTTCACAATCAAAATCACAAACTTGCTGCACACACTTATTAATTTGGTCATAGCATGTGATAGAATAAACATTGCTATAAGGATATTTCATTGCATCATGAAAATTAAATTCAATTTTTTCATCTCCTACCTCCATGGATAAGGTATCCTAACCACAATCAATATTTGTGTTGACAGTTTTCAAGAATGGTCTCCCAAACAATATAGGAGTGCTAGTTGATGAATCACAATAATTATGTTCCATATCAAGAATATAAAAGTCACATGGAATAACCAAAGTATCAATATTGACTAGGACATCCTCTATCACACCAAGTGGGTAAACAAAACTACGATCCACAAGTTATATTACAATGCTAGTTTTATGCAAAGACTCAAGACTAAAAGAATCATAAACATATTTGGGCATAACATTAATGGATGTACCTAAATCACACAAAGCCCTTTTGAAACTAGCATTACCAATAACATATAGGATAGTAAACACACCTGGGTCTTTTTGCTTCAAAGGCATATTTTTTTGAATAACAGTAGACACAACTTCACCAATACTTACCATTTCATGACCTTTCAATTTGAAGGCTCTCTTGGTAGTACATAACTCCTTCAAAAATTTGGTATACTTGGGAATTTGCTTGATAACATTAAGCAAAGGAATGTTGAGTTCTACTTTTTTGAAAACCTCTAAAATCTCTTTTTCTTTTTCCTCTTTCTTTGACCTATAAGAACTCACAGGAAAGGGTGGAATTGCTTTAAAACTAGAATTCATAGAGTGAGGAGTTACCTTTAGAATGTTGGTTGATGTTTTAGTTTGTGAAGAAGGATGATGTTCATTCCTTATACTCAATTCAGTTTCTATCTCTTCTTCTTCCTCCATCTCAGTTTGTTTTGACCTTTTCTCTTCAAGTTCTTTCCCACTTCTCAGCATGATCACACTAACATTCTTTTTTAGATTCAATGCTTGGAGGGCAATTTTCCATTCATTTGTGCCTCCAATTTCCCTACACTTGAAGCTACTTGCCTCATTTGCTTCTCCAAATTATGAATACTTGACCTTGTTTCTTGTTGAATACTTGCCCCATTTATTTCTTTATTGCAAGGTAATAGTATTAGAAGACAAAGTTTTCATCATCTCATGAAGATCATCATTAGGTGACGACCCCGTAACATTGAAGTTTGTGAATGGAGGGGGTTGTCTTGCTTGATAATTCTGTTGGGGCTGAAATCCATGAGGATGGAACTGTCAGCCTTGATTGCTTTGTTGGGATGGGTTGCTATAGCGTAAGTTGGGATGATCTTTCCATCCGGGATTGTACGTGTTGGAAAAGGGATCATATTTACAGTAGGGTTGTCCGCTGAATGCTCCATCAATTGCATGAGCTTATTCAATGTAATCTTCTTGCATTGTTGGGCACATATTCAAAGCATGTCCTTGCAAGAAGCATATGCTACAAACTTTCACCTGCTGTATATTTCATAAGCCAAAGAACGCACAAAAGAAGTAAGATCATTAACTTTATTTTCAAGGTTAGAAATATTTACCTTATTTACTCATTTATTAGAGAAGTCTCCACGAGTACCAAATTATTTTGAGTTAGCTGTCATGTTTGAGATCAATTGGAGTGCAGCCTCGGGTGTCTTATCCACCAATGCGCCTCCAGTTGCAACATCAATTATACTACGATTAGTAGGCATCAATCCTTCATAGAAATATTGAATGAGCAACTGATCAAGTATTTAATGATGAGGTCATTGAATGTATAGTTGCTTAAATCTTTCCTAATACTCAGAAAGTGTCTCTCCATGAAATTGTCGAATACCACATATTTCTTTCCTTATGTTGGCAACTCGAGATGCTGGGAAATACTTCTTAAGGAAAATCTTCTTCATGGCATTCCAAGTTCTAATAGATCCTGGGAGAATAGAGAAAAGTCATGCCTTTGCTGCCCCTTTTAAAGAGAAAAGGAAATCTTTCAACTTAACTTGTTCTTCATCAACTCCATCCGGTTTCATACCAACACAAACCATATGGAACTCCTTGAGATGAGTATGGGGATTTTCTCCTATAAGACCATTAAATGTTGGTAACAAATGTATAAAACCAGATTTGAGCTCAAAATTTACATTATTGTCAATATTTATATATAGTAGTTGATTTTCCATGTTAAGAGCAACAAGCTTCTTGAGTGTTTGTTGTCGTGCAATAGCCATGGTGTTGAGGCGAGCTTCTTTGCGTAACCTACGTAAAGCTTTTTCTATTTTAAGGTCCAACTGCACTTGAATTTGATTAGTAGAACAAGTTACTGGCATAAATCATCAAGAAAACTCAAAAGAAACCAATCACACAAAAGACCGAAAACAATGCAAATTATATGAAAATCCTATGCTAGAAAACTAAAATTGCCTAACAACCTTAAAAAATGATGGAATTTGGCTTCAATAGGGTGGGGCTAGTAATATATTATTAGTCTTGTTCAGAACGTTGTTTTCCTTTGAAAAAAGAAAATACAAAACCTAATTCAATAAACAATTTTTTTCTGAACAGTACTACTGCCGCAAGCAAAAGAAATCTTGTTTCTCTGTTTTTTATTTCAAAAATATAAATATCAATCACAGTAAATAAAAATAACAATACAAGCACAAGAATCAACTAAAATTACTTCCCCGACAACGGCGCCAAAATTTATTGCAATGTCGTGGTTGCACAAATTAATTACCCTAGCTTAAAAGACAACACACAAGATAGTATATAGTAAGCAAGGGGTCGATCCCACAATGAAGATTTAGGTCAGATTTTTATGCTATAGGTTATGCAATTGGGGGGTTTTGATTTGTAATGCTCTAAAGTATGGAAGAAATTAAACTAGCAAACAAAATCAATTAAAATCAAAGTTTATCAAGAAAACAAACCTTAGTTGCAAGCACATATCCACCAATAGAAATTAGAACCAATCCTTGTAACAAAAATACAATTTATATTCTGAATCTTTATCTTTTCTTAATGTTGATTAATTAACGAATTCATCGTATAACTAACCCTAACCAATAAATAATCACAATATCTACATTAATGATTTAGTTCAATGGCAGACCTAAGAACTAGATATTTGAGTGTTTTCCCTAAGTTTAATAATATAGTTTCACCATAATTATCAAGTTTAGATGTTTCACAAGTTCATACATCACAACTCCGGTTTTGATATCAAACTTAGCAATAAATTGTTCACAATAATAACTTAGAATTCCGCTCGAGCAATTATCAACAACAATCATAGAAATATGAATAGGAAAACAATCATACTCATTCATAATATAAACTGAAAATAAAAAGAAGAATAAATCTCATGGTTCTTAAAATCTAAAGGTTTGTTGTGTCCTTGCAACCAAGAAAATAGCTTAGCTTATTAGTACTCAAAAGTGCATTTTTATCATGGTTTTATATCATCATTTTGCACTTAAAGTATTAATAACTCCATAACTAAAATATGTTTTATAATAATTTATCTAATAATATAAGATACCTTTAATTTATGGTAAATGTCCATTTTAAATGCAGAACTATCACATAAATAAAAGGATTGATTGATGACTTTAAGAACTTCAATTGCAAAGGCAAAGAGATGATCAAGCTTAGAAAAGAGATGTCGGTGCAATCCAAACCGGAACACTGTTTGGTAATCGGGTCATATCTGGAGCTATAGATCTCAGATTTAGGTCTACTTTATATGGATGGAAAGGTAAGACATAGGCCTACAACTTTCCTATGGAGCCCAAGATCTAAAAAGGCCATTTTCAAGTTCAAATTGTTACAACAACAAAGAAGCCCGAATCTGTCCTCCAGCTCGAGCACTGTTCAGTATTTTGGCCATATCTGGAGTTCTAGAAGTCGAAATGAGCTGAATGTTTTTACACAAGAAAGCTGAGACAATTGCCTATAACTTTCATGTTTTCAAGTAGCTCTAATTTTGACATCATCAATGACATTTTGGGCAGACAAGAGAAGATAAGGATTGTCACCAAGTCAAGGGTTGGCCATCTACTCATCAATTAGTCATCAAATCAATAGTTCCCAATTTTGGCCTATAAAAGGAGGCATTTGCCATGCATTTAGGCATCTTGGTGTCCAGATCAAGATCATGCTCTTGTTTTCTCTCTTTGTATTCTTTATGCTTTGTTTTCATTAATATCAAGTTTATGCCTTTCATTTCCTTTCCTTTCTTTAGTTAACTTTTATGTTCTTATTTTGTTTATCTATTTTTCTTTCTTTCATTATGTCTAGCTAAGTTAATTATGTCAAGGTGAAAAGGTTACACTAATGGTGTAAGAATAAGTATGGTATAAACTTAATATGGACTTTAATGTTTAATACTAACATGTTTTATATTTGTTATCTTGTTCACTCTTTAATACTTTGCTTGTTAAATGATTAATCTTGATTTATGTTGTATAACAATTGGTACAACAAATGCTTGGCACTTTCATAGCTCATAATGTATGGTATAACCGACACCTGAGCTATGAAAGGAACTTGATTTGTTGTTAACATAAGTTATAATCATGAATGCTTGACGAAATTTACAAGTATTAGCATTAATTGAATAAGATGGCTAATGTAATCATGTTAATAATCTATAATCTGATTGGAACCTCCTTTATGTGTGGTTTCCAATTGAACAATAAGAGTTTATACTATACTTGTTCAACATACCATTAGTGGAACCTCTAACCTTGACATTTGTTATTATCATTGTTAATCCTTTAATTTTCCATCTCAAAGTCCTCATCAAATTTTCTTCTTCTTCTTTATTATTGTTGTTATTATTATTACTATTATTATTATTATTATTATTATTATTATTATTATAGTTATTATAGTTATTAATATTATTGTTATTGTTCTTGTTATTGTATTATTATTATTTATAATTTGTACAATTAACCTCTCTGTGGTTCGACCCCGGTCTTGCCGGGTTATTTATTACTTCGACACTCCTGCACTTGGGAGAAGACATCAATCTCTTTGTCGTGTCATTAGCCTTACATAACTATTAAACAACTACTCTTAAAGAATGAAGAGAGCATGATTTATTTATTTTTGGTTTGTAGAGGAAAGAATTTGTGTTTCTTAACTTTTGGTTGCTGCCCCCCTTCTCTCCTCTCTCTTTTTCTTTTTATATGCTAAGAAATCCTAGTTCCTAATTTACAAAGTAGTCCTCCATTTAGTTGACAATTAACATTTAAGTACTTCAATAACTATTTTCTCTAAAAAAAATCCTTGCATGAAATCTTCAAGCTCTGACTTAAAGGAGCTAAATTACTGATATAAAAACTTGGATGACAATTTAGAAGCTTCGAAACGTAATTTGGACTCGTTTCTTCACGAAACCTGAGTGCTGGCAGAATTCAGTTGTCATCTTTGAAAAATCATATCTCTCTCATCTGACATCATTTTTGGCTGAAATTTGGAGCGTTCTAGACCTTTCAGTCAAGAATCCAACAAAATTGAGTTTGCATAAATTTGACTTCTATAGCTCCAGATATTGAATTTTGAATAGACAAAGATCAACAGTGGCAAAATATGAGATTTGACTTTGAAGGATGTGATTTCCATTATCTTTTTCTTTTTATTTTTCTTGCATTACATTTATAAAAATGTATGGATGTTAGCTTTTTAGTGCCACTGGAATCACTTCATTTCAATCTCTACAACTTACATTCTGCACAAAACATTGACTAAACATCAAATTCATCAATTATCTCCAATTCACTTCTTTTTGCATTTTTCATCCAAAAGTGCCTTTAAAACATAAAATAAAGAATATCAAGGCATTTTACATATAAAATATGGACAAAACATTTAAATATGGGTGAAACTATCAAATAATATGATTATATCAATGATGATGTGTTGAGATACAGAAATAGGCTTTGTGTTCCTGATGTAAATGAACTAGGGAGAGAATTAACGGTAAAGGCACATCAGACAGTTTACATAATGCATATAGGTTCCTCTAAGATATATAAAGATTTTAAGTTGTGTTATTGGTGGAATAGGATAAAGGCTGATGTAATAGATTTTTTTTTCTACGTGCTTGACCTGTCGAAGGGTAAAAGGTAAACACTAGAAACCTCCTAGATTGTTGCAACCATTATTGATTCTAGAATGGAAGTGGAAAAGGATCACAGTAGACTTTGTGACAGGATTGCTTAAAAGTTAGGAGGGTTATGATTTGATATGGGTGATTGTTGACAAGTTGACAAAATCAGCCCATTTTCTGCTAATTAAGATTACTTATGGATTTGTAAAATTAACAAAATTATTTATTAGTGAGATTATATGATTGCATGAAGTGTCAATCTCGATAGTGTCTGATAGTTTTTAATAATTTATAATCTAATTTGAACTTCTTTTATATGTGGTTTCCAATTGAATATTAAGAGTTTATATTATAATTGTTTGACATACCATTAGTGAATCCTCTAACCTTGATATTTGTTGTTATCATTATTTAATCCTTACATTGATCTTTCATCTTAAAGTTCTCATGAACTTCTTCTTCTTCTTCTTTACTACTACTACTATTTTTATTGTTATTATTGTATTATTGTTATTTATAATTTATACAATTAATCTCCTTATGGTTCGACCCTGGTCTTGCCAGGTTATTTATTACTTCGACATTCCTGCACTTGAGAGAACATATTAATCTTTTAGTCATGTCATTCAGCCCATATCTTGAGTTTTAAAAGTCCAAATGACCTCAATTTAAAAAAAAAAAGTTGAGACAATTTCCTATAACTTTTATGTGGAAGGTTGGTTCAAATTCTAATGTTATCACCAAGTCAAGAATTGACCACTCATTCAACATTTAGTCATCAAATCAATAGTTCTCAATTTAGGCTTATAAAAGGAGATATTTTCCATGCATTTAGGCATCTTGATTTCCAAATCAAGATCATGCTCTTGCTTTCTCTCTTTGTATTGCTTATGTTTTACTTTTATTAATATCAAGTTTATATCTTTCATTTTCTTTCCTTTACTTAGTTAATTTTTATTTTATTTATCTTCTTATTTTGTTTATTTATGTTTCTCTTTTTTATTATGTCAAAGTGAAAAAGTTAAACTAATAGTGTGAGAATAAATATAGTGTAAACTCAAAATGGACCTTAATGTTTGATACTAACATGTTTTGTATTTGTTATCTTGTTCACTCTTTAATACTTTACTTGTTAAATAACTAATCTAGATTTATGTTGTATAACACTTGGTATACAAATGTTTGGCACTTTCATGGCACAAACTGTATGGTATAACCGACACTAGTGCTATGAAAGGAATTTGATTTGTTGATAACATAAGTTATAATTATGAATACCTAACAACATTTACAAGTATTATTCAAATAAGATAACTAATGTAATCATTTTAACAATTTATAATCTGATTGGAACCTCTTTTGTGTGTGGTTTCTATATAATAATAAGAGTTTATATTACACCTGTTTAAATAACATTAGTGGATCCTCTAACCTTGACATTTGTTGTTATCATTCTTTGATCCTCATATTAATCTTCCATCTCAAAGTTCTCATCATTTTTTTCTTTTTCTTCTTCTTTTTTATTATTATTATTACTACTACTACAACTACTACTTTTACTATTAGTACTACTATTATTGCTATTATTATTAATATTACTAATATTAGTAGTATTATTATTGTTGTCGTTGTTATATTGTTGTTGTTTATAATTTATACAATTAACCTTCATGTGGTTCAACCTCGATCTTGCCGAGTTATTTATTACTTCGACACTCTTGCACTTGAGAAAAAATAACAATTTTTTGGTCGTGTCAAGTATTCAGGTTTAGAAAGAAAGGCAAGTTAAGTCCTCGAATCATTGGATCGTATGAGATTCTGGAAAGAGTTAGGACAGTTGCTTTTAAGTTAGCATTACCACCAAACTTGTATATTAATCATCTGGTATTTCATGTTTCCATGCTAAGAAATTACATGTCAGATTCATCGCATAAGTTAGAGGTTCATCTTATTGAATTGAGAGATGGTATGATTTATGAGGTGCAACCGGCTATAATAGACTAATAAGTGATGAGGCTTAGGTTAAAGGATATAGCTTCATTAAAAGTGAAATGAAAAGGTCATTCACGTGAGGAAGCAATATGGAAACTTGAGGACAATATATGTGAGGGGTATCCTCGTCTATTCAATAATCTCGGCAAGTATTCAATCATTTTTAATAAGTTTTGAGGATGAAACTTTTATAAGGTGGGGAGAATGTGATGTTTTGAAAGTAAATGGCTAGGAAAAAGCTATAAAGCCCTTGAAGATTTAGATGTAGGAATAAATGAATGAAAGGTATTATAGTGATTGAACAAAGAGTTGATTAATATAAATAGAAAAAAAAACAGAGATCTACAATTAAGAGTGAAAAATCAGGAGAAGAGAAGAAAAAGGAAAAAAGAAGGAGAGAAAAGAGGAAAAGATAAGGGAATGAGAAGAGAGTTGGAGAAAATAAGTTTAAAGATAAGATTTTAAGTTTTAAAATATATAAATGTGTGTTATTTAAACCTTAAATTTCTATTTTGATAAATGTTAGGGTTTTGAAGATTATTTGTCGATCAATGGTTAAAGGACAAAGCCTCATGCCTGGATATATCATCCTGAATTGATCAAAATTTAATGAAAATAATTAATACAAGCCATATTACAAGTGTTCTTGTATTAACCTTTTTTCTTTGAAGATATACACTATAACAACTCAAAAAATATCTACATAACGTAATAAAAACCCCAAAACTATTTCAATACTTCAAGCTTTCACAATTATCCACAACAAGTAAATCATCCATCAAAATTACCTAAAAATAATACTCTTAACAATCCAATCAAACTAAAATAATAATCTCAAGCATTTAAATTTCACAACTATCCCACCCTAATTTGAAAATCAATTTGAATCTTTCCCAAGATAGTAATCTTAACAATCCAATGGTTCAATAACAAATTCCTAATCAATCTCAATATATAGTAAAATCTCACAAAAATACTTAATAATATTCATATGAATCAGACACATGTCAAAAGATGTTTAAAAAATAATGTTTGAAGTTTGAAATCAACCTTCTAGAGTTATCAACAGAGGTTAGAAAAAAGCTAGAATAATGTTGGCACACGATGTTGCTTCGTTGACATGTATAGTGGTGCAACATTATGGTGTATGATTTACATCCATAAATGAATGGAAGAGGTTAGTCGATAATAGATTCAAATGTTAAGTTTTTTCCTCTTCCTTTCACATCAAAGATAAGGTTCTCCACCTCTCATAGGAGTAGATCAAGCTTCCTCCTCCTTCTTCTTCTCTCTTGGTTTCTCTTTCAACTATGGTTGATAGTTAGATTAGAGGTTTTTAAGGTTAGAGGGAGGAGCAACTATTATATAGTTGTTAAGTCAATCAAAAAGAGGGGTTGTCATTGATTAAAAGGGTCTATGGTTTGAATTAGAGATAGGAAGCTCTCACAATCACGATGATTGTGATAGGGTTAGGCCATTGTCAAAATTAAAGATATAAGGTAGGTTGTCATTCAACAATGATGTGGTGATTGGTGGTTGGCTATGATGGTGAGAGAGGATAAGAGTTATTATTTCTCTCTTTGATTTTCTTCTTTTTGTTTACTTTTTTTATTTATTTTATGCTTGTTTGATTTTTCTTTTCTATTTTTTCTGTAGCATACACTCTCTTTTCTCTCTCTGATTTTCACTCATGCATGTTTTTCACCATTTTTTTCTCTTTTGTTTTTTGGTTTTTACATTTTTCCCTTAAAATTTTTTTCTTCCCCTATCTTCTTCACGTTTACTATTTTTTTACGCCCCTTAAAAATCCTACCCTATATTCTCTTTTTTATTCTTTATCTCTCTTAATCAATCATTTTAAGTTGTCTAGGGAAGGGGTTGGAAAAAGTCATGTTAGTCACTTACCTTTCTCTTAATGATCGCCATACTAACTAAATGTTTTTGTTTTATTGATTTTCTTCTTTTTTCCTTCTTCTAGTTTTTATTTTAGCAAATTTATAAATATAAAGAAAATAAGCAAAAGGATTAAAAAAAAGTATGAAATGACTAAAAATTTATTGAGTTGCTTTGAAATGGAATTTTTTATGAATTTTTGTTTTTTAAAAAAAATATGTTGAAAAAAATAGGAAACAATGAGTGATGACACTCGTTCTAAGAAAACTTAGAGACTTATCTTATACCAACCTAACATATTTAAATGACTTTCATAAATTTTTTTGAATGTTAAATATAAAATTTGAATTGAAAAAAACAAAAAAAAATAAAATATATTTCTTTAATTGTTAAGTCAATCCCTTAAAATGTTTAAACCAAACTTAATGTAAAGTTTTCAACATTAAGTATAACAAGGTTTTTGTATTGTATTGGCTCTCTTTTTCTAGACATATAATAAGTACAATGAAACAAGGAGTTAGTAGTGTTATTATAATTGATGCATGGACTCTTTCTCATCTCATATAAAAAGTGGCATGATGATTTAATTGATAAAGGTAATAACACCACTATATTCACTAATAGATGTAAATCCACTAGAGAAATGTAAAGTGTTTAGGAAGAAAATGATGGTATTGAATACCACCAATGGATTCATCGATGGATGTAAATATGTTAGTGAATTTTAGAGAGATTAGGAAGAAAATTATGACATTAAATAATACTAATGGAATCACCAACGAAAGTAAAACCATCAAAGAATTTCAAAGAGTTTACGAAGAAATTAATGGTATTAAATAACACTGATAAATTCATTAGCGGGCATAAATCAATTGGAGAATTCCACATAGTAGGAAGAAAATAATGGTAATGAATAACACTAATGGACTCACTGATGGATGTAAATTCATTAAAGAATACTAGAGCATTCATGAAATTTCATTGTAATTTATTGATGGAAAGACTAACAAGTGAAAAATCATCGATGATTTTGATGATTTTTCTTGAGATTTCTGAAAATTTTAAATCACCGATAGATTAATTAATGGATTGTTGATTATTTTAAAACATTCCATCAATAAAACCATCAATTAATATGGTGATGTGAATATATATATATATATATATCAATAGATTTATAGATAAACTTTATATCGGCAAATTTAAACTAGATATATCAAGTCAATCCCTAGCTTTCTCCCCCATTACCTCATTTCTACCATTCTCTCTTAGTCTCTCCTCTCTCACACACACACATTGCCAATTCATTGGTGCTCTTGCTTATCCTTTTAAGTGTTTAGTGTTCTCTTTGTCCTTTTTTATAGTGGTTCTCTCTCTCTTTTTCTTGATCCTTTTACTATTCGCTCTTAATCTCTCCTTTAACGTTCTCCTTACCAAGGTATTTCTTCTTCTTCTTAGATTTGTTAAGGGATATTATGAGAAATTGATTACAGATTTAATTGTAAAATAATTTGAGATTTTATTGTTGAATTTATTGAATACTTGGTTTGATTGAATGAGTAAGGTTTTGTGTTGAAATAATGAAAATTATTTGGTTTTTTTATTTGATCTTGTATTTGTTTTTCAAAAACTATGAATACGTGGATTTATTTGGTAACTTGAAATTAGGGATTGAGTTTTTTTCCTTTTGAAAAATGAAATGAATAAGGTATAAGATTGAAAATTGTTGGTGTTCATTAAGTTTTGATGTGTGAAAAGGATTTACAAGTGAATAATGAGAATCGATTTGAATTTGAGTTTGAGTTTATTAAGAAAATGATTTGAATATGAGATTAATAATTGAATATAGATAATATAATGTATTGTTGATGAAATTAAAAAACTTGTAAGTATTAATCAAATTTTGTTATGCACTCTAGTTTTAAGATAATGAGAAATATTAGTGAAAGGTTGATGTTGTTAATGATACTTTGATGATGTTGAGCTCATGAAAGATAAGTAATTTGATTTTGCATCCTTATTATTCATACATTGAATATGGTTTTGTTATATGCGAATATGTGAAACCATTTGAAAAAAACAAAAAAAAAACACCATTTTGATTTTTTCCTAACTTAAGAAGTGAATTAGATTTTTATATATATATTATATGATTGTAGAAATCCTCCTTTATGTAAGAAAAATCAAGCATTTAAATTTGAAAATGTAAAATAGACCATATCTATGAATATTGTTGAATTTTATTTTATTTTATTTTTGTTTTTTATGGCTTAACAAGTATGATTTAACATATGTATACATATATATGTATATATATGTTAAATCATACTAATTAAAAATTAAGATAAATAACATTAAGAATATTTAATTGAATTTTAGTGGGGAAAAAGAACGCATGTTTCTGGGTTTTGTAGGTTTTGTTTGCTTGATTGTTTATGATAATGATAAATATTAGTTAAATATTTTTTTTATTAGTAGTTTTTAATGACCCTTTATAAGTAGATTAATTTGTTTCTCTATTTGGTAATCTGTATTTTTTGTTGAGTGAGAGTAGGGTGAATGATTTGATTGGTTTATTGGGGTTTTTGATTGTTAAGGATTGTAAGTATTGTTTGATTAATTGATTAGCTTTGATGATGATTTAATATTGATTCTAGAACATGCTATTGCCACTAAGTATGGATTTGTTTTTTATTCAAGGAAAATGATTGTGATTACATGAAGTTATAAATTGATAAAAGCATTAAAAAAACATTAAGATTAAGATTTTAATTGAATATTCTTAATTATATTATTTAGATGCCAAAAAAATATATAATGTTAAAAAATAGTAGAATTACATCTTTAAGCAATAATATATCATCTAATGATGCCAGCTTGTTAACTATTAGTCATAAATTTGAGGCCCATCTATTATAGATCAATATTTTTACAAGTTAATAGCAAAATAAAAGTTATATTTAAGCATGTAAGAAAATTTAATTTTGTTCAAACATAACATTAAATTAATGTTAATGTGTTTATATGCTTTCGAGTTAATTATTTCACTTTCATGTCTACAAATTTGGACAATGCAAGAAAAATAACATTAATTATAAAAGTATTATTAGATATGCCTTTTTTCCAATAGAACCAACTTAAAATTCATCTTAAATGGAGGTCTAGTGGGAAAAATTCAAGGTTAATATGTAATCAATACTTTTAGTGGATAAAATATTTTTAAATAATTTAAAACTAATTATTTTACAAAAATAATTTCAAGAAAAAAAATTAGCTAGAGGAAGCAAACTCAAGGATAGCAAGTTAAGTCTACAAAAATCACAATGTTATTAGGTAAGTTTTAATATGTGGAGTGCAGCTTTTGTAAAATAGTAATATTTTTTTGTTATATTTTTTTTAGTTTAATGAATTTTTTAACCAAGTTATGCAATTTCTAGTATGATGCACACATCTATGCTAAAAGAATAGTTGAGTCAGATGACTTTGTGGTGTGAAGACTTTTAGAACTCACCACGTTACTGAGATTAATTAGAAAGATATTTAAAGTTTTATATGTCAAAGGGTCTTAAAAGATGTTCATGAAGTGAATCCTCAAACATAAAAAAGGAGATTTGTGGTTCCATTAGTAAGCATATTGGTGAATTGCTTTCTTTTAATAATCGTGCAGTGCACCTAGTAAGAGAGTGTTTTAATTTCAAGTATTTTTCTTAAAATGGTATTTGTAATTTGTATTTAACTAATAGCTGACGGATTTGTTTGCAAGTTATACAACTTGGGCATGAGCATACTTTGGTGGAGTTGTTTATGAAAACTCATACGAAGGAAGTATAGATAAAAAAAATGGTGTAATAGTTTTTCAATATCTAAACTAAGATATTTATTGTAAGAAGATTTTGAAATCTTTTTGTATATTGTTTGGACTAATATTTTCATCTATATCTCTGACTTGAGTTCTTTGTGGTATTGGAATAATATAACACCTCTATATATGCAAAACATAAAGAGGACCCTTAAACTCATTTAAAATACAATTTGTATTTATGATTGAAAGCTAGAGCAACCAGTAAACCTGATAAAAATCAAATTTATGATATCTTTATAAATATGGCATAAGATATAAGATTGGGTTACAGTGTCTTAACTATAAACACCTCATAATCCAACCCTAATGAACAATCACTAGTTATTAAGAAGTTGATTGAACAATGAGTTGGTTCTTTAAGCGTTGAAATAAAGACAAAGTATAAAGGACAACAAAATAAATTGAAGAAAATCATTGCATACTTTTCCAATCATTATCCTCCTCTATATAGACCTGTACAAGGTTTTCCTTCCTCTTCATTTCCACCTGCAACTAGAACTTGTAATTGAGTTGTATAGAGATTTGTAATTGATTTTTATATTATATGAGATTAGTTCCTCTTGATTTATATAGATATTTATAATTGATTTTTACTATAATTTTTTATTTAAATTATTTTTTTAATTTTTTTTAATTTCATTTTACAAATTTTTTATAGCATTTTTTACATTAAATTTTCGATGGGTACATTAAGAATATTGAATCCCATCTCTGCACTTGAAATGAGAGGATAACTTACGGTAGTGGCCTATTAGCTCAGTTGGTTAGAGCGTCGTGCTAATAACAAGATACATGAAGCAATAAGGTGCGGGAAGCTGAAGAATTCATCATATTTTTCTGCTAAAGAATGTCGAACAAGAGTTCATCTTTCGTGCCATATATAACCTTCTCTATTCAAAAAAAAAAAAAGTGTGACAACCAGAATATTAAAGTATGATATCGTTCAAAAGAATGATAGAGAACTATGCTGGCTAGGAAATATATGGAAGACTTAATTGATTTTATAAATTCTTTGATATATATCTACAGGCAACGTACATGGCAGATCTTTTCTCAATCCTCTGAAAGCTCCTAAGTTTGGACCAACCTATTTAGAGTGGGCGCAAGCAAATGTTCGAATGGTGTTGATTGTAGTGCTTTTCTGAGAAACTATCGAGTCATCTGAAAATCTTGGTGATTCCCAACTCCTTTCCTCCTCTTCATAGACTGCCTCCAGAACTCTCCTCTGCATGAAATCCCTCAACATTTCTTCAATGCCGTCGTGTTTCTTGTCCTCTTCCTTTGTTGAACTTGTTTTATCCGGAATTTCTATGTATTGATGATCCATCGATCTGCTTCGCTTATCAGACTTACAATTTGGAGTAGCATTGCACAATTTCTTATGGCAAAGGAAACAAAAACCGACTGTTACAGAACTAAATTCAGTCCTGGACATGCAACAATAAAAATAAAAACAAAGAAAGATGGAAAGAATGATTGCAGCTCCATTAAATGGATAACACAGCGTTTTGATGTGTTTGTTTTAAAAATAATTTTTAAAGAATAAAAAAAATATTATTTTAATATGAAAAACACTTTATAAAATAATCGCACTCCCAAACTTATTTTTTATATTTTTAGTTTTTTAAATTAAATTTTTTAATATTTTTCTATGAAACAAATACATATAACTTGGGATACATAAAATGGGTTCTTTTCTACGGAAAATCCTAGAGATTTATTCGACGAGTAAGAAGAGAAATTAAAAGGATACCAAAAGCTAAGAAGCCCAATGAAAAGTTACGAGGCTAATAAGAAATAATACAGAGGGAATATTTATATATACGGATTTGAAAAAAGGTAAATAAAAAGGCTATATTTATAAGATTGGATATTACCTTTTTTCAAAATCTATTTCTCTATTTGGGCTCCAGCCCACCTCAGTCTTCTATGCTCCTCCGCCCCTGATTGCAGCACCATTAAATGGATAATAGAACATTCTCGGCAACTAGATCGATAAATTTGAAATAAGAAAATGTACAAAAATAATTTTAAAATTGATTGCCATTGAGTACCTGCAGTGATTAGAGCAACTATCAGGCTCCACATCACAAATCCTGCATCTGATTGATTTTCTTTAAGAAACTGAAATGATACAGTCATGTAAGTTCTTCAAAGAAGGAGCATTTTATAGTGCTTAATTGATTATGTTTATGGGAAAATATTGATTTACATGCATCAGAAAATAAAGAATCAACAGTGCTCTCGCTTGTCAAAGCAGCACCTGGAACATAGATCAGGCAAGCGTTATCGAGGCCTTCTGGTTTTGAAAACTGCGATGAATTTCAGAATTTATATAAAGCACAGAGGTAAGTAAACACAAGCTCGTGCAATTTGTATCCTGAACCTAAAATTAGTTGTACATATGCTTGCTAGAATATTTTCCGTGTATTATGACTGGAAAAAGAAACAAAAGAAAAGAGATATTTATATAATCCAACCGGATCTGTGAGGTTGTTTGCCCCGGCAGAAAATGCCATTGCGATGGCACCAAAAGTGTCTTTATTATTTTATGGAATCCTTACTTTACAAGGAATCTTTTCTTTACGCGAAGATCAACTAGAATACCCTTTTTATTTTGTAAGAATTCCTTAGCAACAACAATTCTTATTATTAATGATATTTAAATCAGTTTTGAATTTATTTTTGTAATGCACATTTTTATACTAATAAATACAATTATTAATTTGGTTATTAAATTAAAATTCACTGGAAGGTTATAAAGAACTTGTTTTTTATTAATTTAAGATTAAATTTAATTGACTATTGAAAAGGCTTTGTAATATAGTCTGGAAACTACTACGCAGGATTTACATTAGTTTCCTTGTTAGTTTAAGTTTATTTTATTTTATTTATAATGTTTTTGTTATTTTTTTATAATTGTTTAGGATATTTTACCAATATATATATATAAATAGGATTAGTTAGTTTTTATTTAAATGTTTTTAGAGATTTTGATTTTAACAATTATTATTATGTGTAAAGTTTTGCTCATGTTTTTAGCTTTTTATTGAATTTTTCTTGAATTTATTAAAAATTAATTTTTTTATAACATATATATATATATATATTCTAGTTCGTAGTTTATCATAATTATAGGGTAGAGAAGTTATCGAAAAATGAAAGCAGACGTAACATAGTGACATAAATATTATATCCAATATCACACAAAAATAAAACAATAGAATATAAAAAAGATTTGCATGCATTCTGCAGTCCATCATAAATAAAAAACGATGCAAAAACCCTTATTCTGCATCGAATGCCTTTGTCAAGCACAATTTTGGTTCATTCTCCTGTTTGTCTAATTATTTTTGTATTATTTTGTTTGGTCTCTTGTATCCTAGTTGCCTACGAAAGCTACTCAAGCTGCATCAAAGGTCTCCTGTCATTTCCATTATTTGTCTTGAGGCACGTGTCAAGGTGTATGCATGTCCCGAGCCTGCTTGACCACAAAAAAACTTGTTGATCTGTCACTGAATCCCAAACATGTGCGAGCCGTGACCACCCCTTTGGAGGTTGCTTAATATGACAGGTTTTCAAGTAAAAAAATAAAACATTATCTAGTAATTTTGGATAAGAATTTTAAGGGTTTTTTTTTTTTTAGTTTATAGCTCCTTGTTATAACTAGGTTACATTGGAGTCTTTGAGGTATAATTTAAATTTTATTTAGTTGTTTATTAATTTTTATGCTTTTAGATTGATGCATGTAACATCTACTTATAAACTATACAAGTTAATTTGCAATCAAACATAGCATCCTAATTGTTTAATTTATTTACACAAAGCTATGGTATGATGTATGTCAATAGGATAATATTTTAATACAATCTTTCCTACTTAAAAAAAAATATTTGTTTACCTTTTTATAATTGTTATAATTTTTTTAATAAACTTTGGTTTTGTTTATATTTTTTTATATTTTTTGGAGAAGCCAATTTTATTTGTATAATTTTAACTATTGATTTATATTTATATTTTTTTAATTGTTGTGAAACCAAAATTTATTATATAAATTTTGATCATATATATTATCATGATTTTAACTTAAGAATTGATTGTTCTAATCAATATTGCATTAGCAAGTATTATTTTGGTGATGAGAATTTCATTATTGTTATTTATGGTTCATGATAAGAAACTTAAAAAATTAAAAAAAAATAAACTTTAAAACATAACGACAAAAAATATTGTTTAATTTCATTACTTTAAACTTGAGTAAGTTTTTGTTGGAAAAATACATTGAAGTTTTTAAATAATAAATTTGATTCCATTATTATGCTAGCATTGAAGGTATGGAATTAAAGTGAATTTGTGCAGAAGAACTATATCTTAAATATATTAGATAATATACAATATTATAATATGTATAGTTCAATAAAAAAAACTTTTGCGAAAACTATATTTTTTTTCCACAAAGATTTTAGGCATTGATCCTTTAAAGAAAGAGATTTGTCTTTTGCGAAAACTTTACTAAACAAAAGAACTTTCAAATTTTATTTGCTCATCTTAACATCGATTTGCTTATCAATTGATATTCTACACTTTGTTCACCATATTAACAGGTTATCTCTGCATATGCATAATTGCCCAACTTTATAAAGGATGTTGCTAAGGGTGAAGTAATTTTTGGGAAGCAAATTATTATTATTATTATTATTATTATTATTATTATTATTATTATTATTATTTTGAGAATACTGTAACTTCTTTTAACTCACACGCACACACCTGTNAAAAAAAAAAAAAGCTTCAAGGGCCTTTTATTTCACTTCACCGCCCTCCTAACAAATATATATACAAATAAAGAAATGAAATCAAAGTAATATCGATCAAGTTTGCTGAATGAAAGCAATATACAATGACTTGCATGGACCTGAAGTTGAAAGACGACCTGTAGCAGTAGGAAAAAATTATGACGCTGCGGTCTTTCTTTATTTCTTCTTGCCACCAACCTCTTCTAATTCAATCTTTGACTTTGACTTCACTCCTTCTTCTTCTTCTTCTTCTTCTTCTTCTTTTGTCCTCCTGTCTTTTCTCTCTACCTCCCTTGTCCTTTTCTCTTTCTTTTCTCTCCCCCTTATTCTGTATCCCAAGGTTCCTTTCATAGGAAAATTTCAATCCTTTTATTATTAGAGTGTCTTAATAAAGGAAACCAATACTCACTTAACAGTGATCGGATATTTGAATATTATCTTAATGAATCTAGATAATAAACTAGCTTATATGCTAGCTACGAATTTTTTTTGTTTGATTTATAAGGATAGAATTAAAAGTTAAAAATTGAACCTTAAATAAAAGAAGGAAAGGCATGTGGGGTTTTTTAAACTTGGAGTGATTTTGTAGTAAGGTTGATCTAGTTTGGGATAAAATTTTTGTTAGGCTTATGATTTTTTTTAAAAAAAATTGGTTTGAATATTTTTTAGGTTAAGAACAGGTTCTATTATAGAAGGGTTTTTTTAATGAAAAGATCAAACTGGTGAAAAAAACTATTTAATTCTTGTTTTGTATGTTTTATTTTTTATTTTAAATGTTTTTGAACTTTGAGATCCTGACAAATCTTAAACTTTTTTTTTTGTATAAAACTTATAAATTCATTGTATGTAAGTTGATCATATAGCATAGTTTTTGTTGTAAAAATATCTTTAATTTTGTTTTGAATCTTTTCTCATAAGAGAATTGGTAAGTCTGTTAAAAAAATTTTCTTTTTAAAAAGACTAATTTGAATCTTCTTGAAGTATGATACAAGTAAGAAAAGTATTTTTATATTATTAAAAGTCACTGAGTTTCTTGCACCGAAAATTAAAAAAAATTTAGTATTTTTATTTCTTAAATAAAAAGAATTTCTGATAAAATACAAGGAGAGGAGATGGAGGAAATGCTTACTGAGTTGTCATTTTTTTTCTTAAATTTGTAATTGAATATAGAATTTAAACCCTGATTTTTTACACCATGAATATAGCCAAACTATTAAAAACTACGTTTGTTTTATTTTGACGACACCACGAGATCAACTAGGATTATAATTAAGGCCTAGTAGTGTAAGAAAATCTGTCACTTTGCCTTGTCTGAAAATCTGCAAAACCTACTAACAAAACAACATTATTTTACTCATATCTGCATGCCTTGCTTTTTACTTTTTCTATCAAAATACATTCTTTACTTATAATGTCCTTTTCAACTTAGAAATAGAGTTTTTTTAATTGAATTGGGTTAAACTTCATAATTGTTCCCCTGTTATGGTGCTCTTTGCTCCTTGGAACCTGGACTTGTAATTATTTTTTTATTTTAGTCAATTTTCATCTTCTTTCTTTAATTTCTTTCAATTCTGCTCCCTATTAGCTTACAATACGCCTCTTATTTTTCCATTTCTTCCATTCCAATCTTGGTTTTTCAGTTCTTCATCTTCATGATAATTTGACTCCTCATTTCAACTTTTTTCTCTAATTAAGTCCTCAATTAATTTATAACAGGACTATTTATTTCAAAATTATCTTTTAACTTCTAATTTCTTTCTGATTTAGCCTAATTAAATAAATTTAAGCCCTTTTTTAAATTTTCTCTTTAATTCAAAACTCAATTATAACCTACAAATTCTTCAAACTTTATTTTTCATCTGTGGTACTCAATTAGTTGTCCATTTTCAATCTCTTTTAAATTTTTTTATGTATGTTTTCTATGTTTTTTGAAATATGTAAAAAACAATGGGGACCCAAAATTAGGTACAACAATTCACATAATTAAAACGACATTTTAGAACATAAAAAATAAACTTTAAAATAAGTGATGAATAATAAATTCATGAGCACCTCAAAACTTATGGGAGAGGTAACTTTAAAATAAGGAATTCTATGAATTTTTTTGTTTCTAAAATTATTTATAAAAAGAGCTGAAGAATAGTATTTTGTGATTGTTTTTTGACACAAATTCTCCAAAATTTCTTACACTCTCTTCTTTACCTATTTTTCAGCTTTCTTTTTTGGTTTTAAATCTTTTTTTTTTCTTGTTATTTTCTTTCTAATTTAGAGTTTTATATTCAAACCCTGTACAGTTATTATTAACTACAATTTCCTTGATTTGTTGGTGTTCAAAAATGTTTTTAAATAAGGTGGTGTTGTTGAGAAATCTAAAAGTCTTATTAAAAAAAATATTTTACACCAAATAAAAGGTAAAAAAATTTTAAAAATAAATAATTAATCATTAATAACAATAAAAATTGCAGACTACAATGTATTATAAGGACTTCAATAAATAAATACTATAAACTAGTTTTATTTAAATACAATTCTTATACGTGTGGTACACATGCTAGGATTATTATTTTAAAAGTTATATGAGACTATATACACACACATTTTCATTGTCATTATGGAAAAAAGAAATATCACTATATTAGTCATTCATATATATATTCTTCAATAAACAATTAAAAGAATTTTTAATCATATAACATTCAAAATGTATAATATGATGAACTACATATGATTAATAAATTGTGTTCAAAATAATTGGCATGGTAATAACGTCCTTTTTTTTTTCTTGAGATTCACATAAAATATTCTTTTATTCCTCTCTCACCAATCATGAATAATAATTTGATTTTTTTTCTATTTTTATTAATATTAACCCTTGAATTTATTATCGTATTAAACATCTTTAAAAATCAAATTTTACACCTTTATCTTTGTGATAATTGCTCATCCAATAATTCATCCTCGTTTTTAAACTCCAACAAGACATCTTTAAGCGTGCAAAGTCAGTTCTCATTTCTGAAAGTAATTATTTTTCATATTGTTGGACTTTATCATGTCGAGGCTCTAGAATCGAAATCTAAACGATAAAGTGTAGAATATACCTATTTTTAATTTAGTTTTGCATATATTTATAACTTGATCATTTTATGTTATTTCTTCTGAATTTGTTATTCTTTTAATAGATATAAAAAGAGAAAAGAAACATATAATATGGAAAAAATATTTTTAAAATAAAGATATATTAAAATGAATATGTTCAAGCACTAACAAATAGATAAATTTTAAAATCAGAAGGATTATATAATTCATAAAGGATTAATTTATAATTTAACTCAACTTTGAATAAAAAGTATCCCTACCAGAACATAAAATAAAAATAAAAATAAAAATCCCACCCTATCTGCCAGCAAAGCCACCCAGGCACCACCCTCCTTCAGCGTGAGGAAAAATTAGGTAATGACAGCATATAAGTCAAAAAACGCCCACCATTTGGTCGTGGCCTGTTTTGTTCTGGTCACACATTTATTTCATCTTTTACCCTCAAATTCACCCATTTATGCCAATGCAGCCACCCGTAGTTTAGGAGGTATGAAGACTTTTTCAGGGATACAAATGACATTTCACTGGAAGAAACTAGCTACCCCAACCAGGAGTATTCTTTTGCTTTTCAATTGATACACGTGCACGCACACCAGAGAGGAAAAACCAAACCCCAATACCCCCACTTTCCCCCTCTCATTTAGCCCTATCCAACCAGGTTCCGACAAGTCACAACAATGATGCAGGAAGTGACGTCATCGTCCCCGGTTCCTCCACTGTCTCACCTTATCCACAAACACTCACATCCACGTGGCAAGTCATGAAAGATCTCCTAGTCTCACAAGGACCACACTACACACAGACACAAAGGCCACGTCATGTTTCTTACTTTATTTTTTTACCCATTTCTCTTTTTCCGGAAGAAATTTAGGATCGAAGCCTATTCCAATCTTATCCACTGCCTTTTTTCCTCCTTTATATATCCTTCACGAATTATTATTATTAGCAGCAGTAGTATTATATTCCATTCGTTAATAGGTTTTGGCTTTTTTAAACTCCTATTCAATTGCATTCTTTACTATGTTAATTAATTTTTAAATTACAGAACTCTAGATAATAGGGAATTATTAAATTAAATATATATACTCGTTCATGAATCTGCCTGTGAAGAGATAAAATTGCATATATTTATATCTATAATAAATATTATCATGCCTTAAAATGATGGCTTGGAAGGTTAATAGGCATGAATCCACAATCTTCGAGGGAAAAAAATAATTTTAACTAATAAAAAAATAAATTTGATCGATAATCAAATGCTAAAACATTGGGTCACATCACAAGAGAAACCCACGATTTTTTTTTATTTTCTTTTGCAATCAACACGGGCTTCCCACGTTTAAAGCAAACTCCCCTTCTTGTCGTTGCTCGTTTTCGCCACAACTTTGAAGAGTAGATCCGAAGTCCCTCCACCGGAATTCAAGGGGAAAAACATTTTTTGCTTAAAGAAAAATGTTATTTTACGAAAAAGGAAATTTACATATGAAGATATGTGGTAAATGCTATTATTTATATCTTATATGCATTTAGTTTTGGTATCCATATATTGTTATAAATTATAGATATATTTTTATATTTTATGTTTTTTAAGCTAAAAAAAGTTATAAATTAAAATTCCATATAAAAAATTACTATTAGATTAAGCATAGTATGTAAAGATGATGCATAGTATGCAAAGATGATGAATAGTCAATGGTGCAGCCTAGCTGTCAATACATTTTACCTAGAATTCAATAAAGATAAACTTTTAGTATTGCATAAGAAGCAATGAATTTAATAAATAATGTGTAATAATTCATGCGAGTTATTGAGTTCTTAACTTGAAATGTATACAGGTTTTGGATCATTAACCTTCTAAGCTGATAATAAATACATCAAAAACTGGTAATAAAGCTTGCAATTAGACATGCAGGTTATGCGTTATAGTTATAACAGGATTATGAGTTAGTTGTGGCATTTATAAGCATCTAAATTATGCGCGATAGGTGGTTGAACATAGGACATAACTAAGATTGCTATATAAACCACTAAAATCATAGGGATACAGGGAGAACTTGTCTAACATTTGCTAGAAAATAGGTCATTAAATTCATGAAAAACATATGGGAGAAAATGCCCTACTATGTTCTAAAAATAAGGATGATAGTTTTGCATTGTAATTCACATATTTTTGTCTGTAAATAGGTTAGGAAGCCTTGGTTGTATAGCCTGTAATCTTTGTACATAATGCACACATTTACATTGTGTAAATCATTTGTTTACAAGATTAATAAATGTTGAGAGATTTATATATATATATATATATATATTATTAGAGAATAATATAAATCATATCCTAGCACCTCATCTAACAATTTAAACTTTTGGGTTGAGATGGTTCTTTAATATGGTATTAGAACTTTGATGACGAAGTGGTCATGAGTTCAAATCTCACCATCCCCATTTATTTGATAAAAATTAAGCATAAGATTATGTAGCCATGTGCATGTTTTAAGCCCAAAGGGCTTTTACTTAAGTTACTTGAGGAGGTAAATTAAAGAATAATATAAATCATATCCTAGAACCTCATCTAATAGCTTAAACTATCAGGTGATATGGTTCTTTGACATATATATGTGTGTGTGTGTGCGCGCGCGCGTGCACGTGCACGTGCCTTTTAGTTTATTTACTTGTATTGGTTCTTTACTTATGACAAGCCAATTGTGGGGACTTTCTTAGGTAAGTGAAACACATTGTTGTAGGCAAACATGAGTGAAAGGATGAGGTAAGACTTAGTCCAATAGGGATTATATTATAATATATGACTGATTTTTTAGGTGAAAATTTAACCTTGTGACAAGTAATACCAAATCATAATTAATTTTAAGATCATATAGCCTAAAGTCATGGAAGTTATTCAGGAATGATTGATATGTCCTGAGACTTTGATAGGGCAAATGGAAGAGGGTAAAGAATGTTGTATCATTGATTGATTGAGGGAACAAAAAGTATTGAATGGGCTGAAAGTTTATACATTTCTCTTACAATAAAATCAAGTAAATGGTTGGAAGCTACCAAAAAAACTATTGTCATTCTAAAATGGGCAATAAGAAACACTTCTAGTAGGGTAATTACATTTAAACTTAAAGCGTTTGAACCAAACTCTTTCAGTGGGTAAAGAAATTTGAAGTAACTTGAAAATTTATTGTCGGACATAAAGCAATACTTTAGTATTGTGAAGATTGACATGGTTGAACAAGTGAATCTCATCGTGATATATCTCATGAGTGATGCTAACCTTTAGTGGAGGATGATGAACAAAGAGAATTTAAGTGCTAGAAATCCCAAGATTAAGACAAGGGATCATCTAAAATAAGAATTGAAAGAGCAATTCTTTTCGAATAACATGTCTTGGATTGCACGGAAGGAATTAAAAAAGCTAAAACATGATAGGTCAATTAGTGAGTGTGTCAAATCTTTTAGTTCTTTGATTACTGACGTTGAGGATATGTTCAAAGAGGACAAGTTATTGGACTTCATATTTGGACTTCAATCTTAGGGCATAAGAAGAACTGAGATGATAGAAAGTAAAAAAAATTGTTCTTTACTATTGTTGTTGCAAACAACTTGGTTAATTTTAAATTAATTACTAGATAAGGCTTTATGTCAGCCTCCTTTAATTTTAAGGTATATAAAAAGGAACGAAAGAAGAAGAAAAAGTGCAATGGATATAGGCAAGGCTAAGTTAATAGGTGCACAAGATTGCTTTATTTATAGTGGTGCTCACTTTTCTAGGGAATGTCTAAAGAGGGAGAAGCTAAATGATATTTGGATTGAAGTTAGAAATAAGGATGAGGGGGTAGTTATGCACATTAATCTTATATGTGTTAAACTAAATAAATAGATACGGGTGCTGAAACCAATCTTCTTCTTCTTTTTTTATCAAGACTTGATAAAAAAAGATCTTGGTAAATGAGCAGAAGATTTGATATATGTATAAATTAGTGTAAATGAGCAGCCAATTAATATTGTGTTAGATTTAAGTGCGACCCTCACATTCTGGGCTAATTAATTGGTGAAAGATCTTGGTTTAAGATTGAGCAATAGTCATGTCTCCAGAAAGTAGTGGATTCTAAGGCATAGAAAATTACAGGTATGTTCTACGATGTGCCAATTATGTTAAATCGATTGAGAGGTAACCAAGATATGTTGGTTATGAATTTAAATGATTAAAATATCATTTTTAGTTTAAAGGATTAAAATATCATTCTTAATCTTGATTTATTGAGAAAAGTCAAGATTGTTTTGATGTCATATATGAATGGAGTTATGATTACAAGTGAGGATTGCCTATATTTTATCCCCTGTTGTAATCTCACATTGATGAATGCAACTAAGGGTGCTTAATTGAGGCTATTACTATTGAGAAGCCATAATAAAAAAAAGACAAGAAAATATTTCTTGTAATAGTAGCAGATGAGAAAACAGACTGTTGTGATAAGATACCGAAAAAAATTGCTAATGTATTGTAATAATTTGAGAATATAATACCACCTTAACTATCAAAGAAACTCCCACTAAGAAGGGTTATAAATCATCACATTGAGTTGGTTCTAAGAATAAAGTCACCATCTCAACCCCCTTACTAAATGTCACCTAAGAAGTTGATGGAATTGAGCTATCGAGAGAGTTGATTAATGCTATATATATCTATTATTTCAAGGCTCTCTATGTGATCTGATTTTGTTCAAAAAAGGATGAATGAGAGTTTTCACACGTGTGTTAAATATAAAGCACTACAAAAGATGATAATTAAAAATAAATATCATATTCATTTTATTCAAGACTTGATAGATAAATTTTATAGGGCTTTTATCTTTATAAAGCTAGACTTGTGATCCAAGTATTGGAAAGTCATAATTGTTGAAAGGAATGAGCATAAAATGATGTGTGTAAAAGGTTTGGTGCATACAAATTCTTGGTGATCCCATTTGGCTTAACAAATGATCAAATAATATTATGTAATTTTATGAATAATATTTTGTATGATTTCTTCTAGTTTTGTTATTGTCTATTTAAGTGATATTATGATCTATAGTAAGGGTATGAGAGATCATGCAATTCAACTTTTGAAAGTTTTTAATAGATTGAGGGAAGATGAATTATTTGTAAAGAGAGAAAAATATAAGTTTATGAAGTTTGAGATTATGTTCTTTAGACCATTTAATTAGGGAGAGATATATGAAGATAGACCCATGAAAGATTCAATTCATCATTAAATGATCAACACCAAAGACAGTTCTAGAGTCGAGAACCTTTTTTGGGTTTACAAACTATTATAAATGACTTATTAAGGGCTATAATAGGAAAACAACTTATTTTTTAGATCTTCTAAAAAATAATCAAAGATATGAAGCCATTCAAAACGTATATCAATGTTTCAGATGGAGTCATTAAAGAAGTACTAGTACAAAAGGAACATCTTATTGCTTTTAAGAATTAGAAGTTGAATGATGTTAAATATAAATACTTGAATCACGAAAAGGGAACGATGACACTAGTGCACTGCCTTGGCATATGAAAAATATATCTATTGGGACTAAGGTCTGTTATCAAGATTGAAAACATTGTTAACATCTTCTTTAAGACATAAAAGAAGTTGTCGCAATAAAAATTCTTAGTCGAGTATGAGTTTGTATAAAAGCAAAACTAAGGAGGGATAATCAGATTGTGGATACACTTAGCAGGTGCGAGGTAATTATTACTATTTTTGCTATTGTTTAAGTGGAGTCAAACATGCTAGATCAACTTCGCTAAACTATTGAGAAAGATGTAACGTATAAAAAGTTAGTTAATCTTATATCAGAGGGTAAAATTCAGAAATATTGGTTGGAACATGAACCATATTATACAAAATAATGTTGAATCTTTATCCTAAATGAAGAGCTATAAAAGTATGTGATGATAGAGGCTTATAACTCGCAATGGGCTGGACATTTAGGTAAAGAGAGGATACTTGCACTTTTATCCCAAACTTAGTACTAGCTGAAGATGGATATTGACAGAACATTACGTCAAGACTTATTGAGTGTGTTGGCAAAACAAGACTTTACAATAACGAGAGATAAGCTTCTTATAGTCGTTGCTAATTCTAAACAAACATTGGGTGTCAGTTTCAATAGACTTCATTATTGGGTTTTTGAAGGTTAATAGTATGGATACCGTGATAGTTATTATCGATATACTTATAAAGTGCACAATATTGTTGCTACTTTAATGATATGTACAACTAAAGTTGCCACTAGTTTTTTCTACTGTAGTGTGATAAAGTGTATTGGGTTGCTTTCATATATTATATGTGATCATGATATGTAATTTATAGGCAAGTTTTGGACAACATTGTTTAACATGATAAAGACAAGCTTGAAGTTCTTCGTTACCAATTAGCCCTTAATTGATGAGTAAATAAAGAGAATCAATGCATTACTTAAAAATACTTAATGACAGATATATAGTGAAATTGGTTGGAGTTGATGGACAATGCACAAATTTATGGCAATTCAAAGATAAAGTGTATGAATACCTTACTTTTATTTCAAAAAGGACATTAAACTCTTCTGATGAGGGTGATTTGTTAGAGGCCTAAGTATTATGATGCTCTAATGAATGCATTCTAACTAGAATTTAACAACAATAGACAACGGCAACCTTGCATAGATAGTAATGAATTTAACACGCAGCGTGTAATGGTACATACAAGTCATTAGGTTATTGATGATGTAGGGCTTAGATCATGGACCTTTCAAGCTAGCATCAAACACAAAATAAAACTACCAGAATGGGCTAGCAACTAGACATACATGTTGTGGGTTGTAGTTATAATAAGATTGTGGGTTAGTTGTGGCAGTTGTGAATATCCAACTTATGAGGGATATATGGCTAAACGTGGGGCATGAATAAAATTGTTGTACAAGCCATTAGGGTCATAAAACATATAGAGGAGAGATTGCTTAATACTTGCTGAAAAATAAACTACTAAGTGTAAGGAGAATATAAAATAGAAAATATCCTACTATGTCCTAAAAAATAAGGATGATAGTCATGCCTTATAATTCATATATCTTTGTTTATAAATAGGTTGATAAGTTTTGACTACATGTCATGTATTTTTTATGCATATCATATAAGCTTCTATTCATGCAAATCATTTGTTTAAGATATAAATAAAGGTTAAAAGATTTTCTTGTTTATGCTATATGTCTTTTAATTTATTTATTTGTGTTGGTTCTTTACTTATTACAAATCAATTATAGAAATCTTTTTAGATAAACAAAATTTATAGTTATAGACAAATATGAGTAAAGAAAAAGAACAATAATTAGTCTAATGAGAATTAGACTAACACATATGATTGAATTTTATGGTGAAAAATCTTTCCATATCGCAAATGTATATTATAAGCATAAATTGGATTGATGGATAGTTGTCTTCCTTAATTTTTTTTATTTGATAATACAATCCAATATTTTTTTATTTAAAAATATATTAAAATAATATATTTTTAGTGTTTTTTAATTTTAACATTAGTAAATTAAGACTATGAAAAAAACTTAAAAAAATATAAATTTGATATATTTTTAGATAAAAAATTTAAAAATTTATTATAATTCGGTAACTTTCTATATTATTAGCAATGTTGTGTATTGTATTTTTTAATTGAAAATGTATTAAAATAATATTTATTTTATTTTTTATTTTTAATATCAACAACCAAAACAATAAAAATACTTAAAAATATCAATTTAATTTTTTGAATTAATTTTTTTAAAATACAACCAAATTTTTTTTCCCTTGTTTCATGATGGAAAACGAAAAATATAGATAGATGGTTCGAAATTGGGAAAAGAAATGAACATGCTTTGGTTCGCAGCAGTAATGCAATTAGCCTGTAAATGATAACGAGATACTTTGCTTTGTTTTTACAGAAGCCAACGACGCGTGGTGAAAGGCTGTACCTCGTTCTAACCCACGTGGCTATGTTCAGAACCTGACACGACTACATCTGCCTACGCAATACAGAGTGAGAGCGCGTGACCCTCCACTTTGCCAGCTGGCGTTACTGGGTAGTCTACTGGCCGATCTTATCCTCTTCTCTTTTATATATAATTTATTTTTTCTTTAATTAAAAAAAATCGTGAAACAAAAGAAAGAGACATTGGGGCATTTTGTTTACATAGAAATAAGGGAGGGGGGGGAGAGAGAGAGAGAGAGAGAGAGGGAGAGGGTGCGTGTGTTAATGTGACTTCAGATAACAGAGAGGTAACCGAAAACAAAACAAAACAAAGCCAAACCCTAGGTTTCTTTCTTACGTGTGAAGGATTACAAATTTTTATTTATTTTTTAATTACATCTCATTTCAGATCCAAAGATTCTAAGTTGCGAACTTTCTTGCCTTTCAAAGGTTAGTTTTTGAATTATTAGTTAGCTTTTTTTTTTTTAATTTAATGTCATCCAAGAAAATTTATTAATCTAGGGGTTGTTTTTCGTTGTTGAATTTGAATGGAAATTTTCAGTGCTTTTTTTTTTATTCATTTGTTTGAGATCATTTGCTATATTTCGATCTCTTTTAATTGTTTTATTGGATTGTACTCATTGATTATATTTGAATTAAGATTCTCAATTACTGGAGTTTTAATAATGATGATGTTTACTTTATACCCTTTTCAGATCCTGTCAGGTTATAGCGATTTCAAAGGGAAGTCAATAGGGCTTGGTTTAAAAATAAGCTTTGAGATCCTGTGGTGGATTGTTTTGAGTAGCAGTACGAGTGGTTGTAGTTCAGGTTTGTTAAAGAAAGAGGGTCAAGATGATGTCTAGATCATATACCAATCTATTAGATCTAGCTTCTGGTAACTTTCCGGCAATGGGTCAACCTCGGGAGAGAAAGCGGTTGCCTCGTGTAATGACAGTTCCGGGGGTTATTTCTGAGCTTGATGATGATGTGGCAAATAGTGTGACCTCAGATGTACCTTCATCGGTAGTTCAGGACCGGATAATCATTGTAGGGAATCAGTTGCCAGTAAAAGCAAAGCGCAGACCGGATAATAAAGGATGGAGCTTTAGTTGGGATGAGGATTCGTTGTTATTGCAGTTAAAAGATGGCTTGCCTGAAGAAATGGAGGTTTTATATGTCGGTTCTTTGCGGGCAGATATTGATTTGAGTGAACAAGAGGATGTCTCACAGGTCTTGCTGGACAGGTTCAAGTGTGTAGCAGCATTTCTACCTCCTGATATTTTGTCCAAGTTTTATCATGGCTTTTGCAAACAGTATTTGTGGCCACTTTTTCATTACATGCTTCCTATTTCGGGTAATCATGGTGGGCGATTTGATCGGTCTTTGTGGGAGGCATATGTGGCAGCAAATAAGATCTTCTCGCAAAGGGTGATTGAAGTTATAAATCCGGAGGATGACTATGTTTGGATTCATGACTATCATTTGATGGTGCTGCCTACATTCTTGAGGAGAAGGTTCAATAGATTGAGAATGGGATTCTTTCTTCACAGTCCATTTCCTTCATCTGAGATATATAGGACTTTGCCTGTTAGGGAAGAGATCCTTAAGGCACTGTTGAATTCAGACCTCATTGGTTTTCACACTTTTGATTATGCCCGACATTTTCTATCTTGTTGCAGTCGGATGTTGGGGTTGGAGTATCAGTCAAAGAGGGGTTACATTGGGTTAGAGTATTATGGCAGGACTGTTGGAATAAAGATCATGCCAGTTGGGATACACATGGGGCAGATTCAGTCTGTCTTGAAACTTGCGGATAAGGATTGGAGGGTAGAAGAGCTCAAACAACAGTTTGAAGGAAAGACGGTTTTACTTGGGGTTGATGATATGGACATCTTTAAAGGTGTTAATTTGAAGCTTTTGGCAATGGAGCAGCTGCTGAAACAGCACCCAAAGTGGCAACAAAGGGCTGTTTTGGTGCAGATAACTAATCCTGCCAGGGGACGAGGGAGAGATCTTGAGGAAGTGCAAGCTGAAATACAGGAAAGCTGCAGGAGAATTAATGAGACTTTTGGTCGACCTGGCTATGAACCGGTTGTCTTTATTGATCGACCAGTATCTCTCAGTGAGAGATCTGCATATTTCACCATTGCTGAGTGTGTTGTTGTGGCAGCTGTGAGAGATGGGATGAATCTCACTCCTTACGAGTATATTGTGTGCAGACAGGGAGTTCCTGGGTCAGAGTCTAGCTCAGGATCAAGTGGCCCCAAGAAGAGCATGCTGGTTGTATCAGAGTTCATTGGATGTTCCCCTTCACTCAGTGGTGCAATTCGAGTCAATCCGTGGAACATTGAAGCAACTGCAGAAGCAATGAATGAGGCAATTTCAATGGCAGATTCCGAGAAACAATTGCGCCATGAAAAGCACTATAGGTATGTCAGCACGCATGATGTGGCATATTGGTCAAGGAGTTTCTACCAGGATATGGAGAGGACTTGCAAAGACCATTTCAGAAGGCGCTGCTGGGGAATTGGCTTGAGCTTTGGTTTCAGAGTTGTGGCGCTTGATCCTAATTTCAAAAAATTAAATATAGATCAAATTGCATCTGCATATATAAAGTCCAAAAACAGAGCTATACTCTTGGACTATGATGGAACTGTAATGCCTCAAACCACCATCAATAAGACGCCAAACCAAGAGGTCATTTCAATCATAAATACTCTTTGTAGTGATGTCAAGAACACTGTTTTTGTTGTCAGTGGAAGGGGAAGGGATAGTTTAGGGAAGTGGTTTGATCCTTGCAAGAAACTTGGAATTGCTGCTGAGCATGGGTACTTCATGAGGTATGTTGGTCTTTATTACTTTTGTTTGCCACTATTCTTACCTTTCTGCTTCTGTCTAACACTGTGATGTTTCAGGTGGTCTGTGGATAAGGACTGGGAGAACTGCGGGCAGAGTAGTGATTTTGGATGGACTCAAATAGCTGAACCTGTTATGAAATTGTACACAGAAGCCACTGATGGATCTTCCATCGAGACAAAAGAAAGCGCTTTGGTTTGGCACCACAGAGATGCAGATCCAGGTTTTGGAGCTGCTCAGGCCAAGGAATTGTTGGACCATCTTGAGAGTGTGCTTGCAAATGAGCCTGTTGCTGTCAAAAGTGGTCAATGCATTGTGGAAGTTAAGCCCCAGGTAAATATTTTGCTTCAACTCCAAGTAACCGTCTTTCTATCTAGGTGCTGTTTCCTGTCAATTTCTGATCTGAGGATCCTCTAATTCATTTTTCAATACTATAGAAGAAATAAATTTAGTTTTGGTAGAATGCATGATTTTAGCTTTATCAGTTGTCAGTTGTCATTACTTGTCACACTGAAACAATTATGGTGCCATAAAAGTTGCATGGTTTCTTCTTATTATGGTTACTATTGTTCAATAATTGGCCAATTTGAATGTTCATTATGAACGCATCAGGAGCAGAAAGCATGAAAGCTCGTTGATCATGGATGTTAGATCATCACTAATTGAATGGACCTTGATGTATTTGTTGGCAATGAACCATGCAAATGCTCAGGGTGAACTGTTGTAACTAACCTACCTTTGTTCTTAATTTTTTACTGGATGGGATAACCTGTGAGCGTGTTTCCCAGTCAAGTGGTTTATTGTCTTGACTATAATTTAACCATAAAGCTTGACACTAATATTCTTGTGGCATTCAGGGAATTAGTAAAGGTTCTGTGGCAGCAAAGATCTTTACATCAATGGCTGAAAGTGGAAGACAGGCTGATTTTGTATTGTGTATTGGGGATGACAGATCAGATGAGGATATGTTTGAAAGCATTGATAATGCAATAGCAAACCGTATCCTTACCTCAAGCACATCTGTCTTCGCTTGCACTGTTGGTCAGAAACCAAGCAAAGCCAAGTACTATTTGGATGACACAACTGATGTCATCAGCATGCTCGAAGCTCTTGCAGAAGCTTCTGATCCTTCACCCTCTGCAGGAAGCTCCCCCTGAAATTTTTAGGAGGATCAAGGAAGAATACCATATTTGCCTGTGATAGAGAGTAGCGATCATTTTCTGCATTTTTTGGAAGTGGCTTGTTGGAAGATACATTTACAACCTTATGATCATTTTATGGCCTGTTGAGAAATGTCATAGCGCATTTTGTCTTGTGACATAATCGATGAAGACAACAGTTCAGGGAGTGGGATTTTACATGGGAGCTAAAAAATGGAAATTTTTTAGTCAGCTCGAACATTTAGGGGTTCAGAGGACCTAATGCATTTATAGGAGATTGACTTGGAATTGAAAGAAATAATACATGTTGGAGGTGGTATGCATATTCAACTGCAATCTTGTCTGGGTAATTCTGATGGCGGGAAGTTGGTTTCCTGCCGTGACATAAGCTGGTATCAGATGGTTTAAGTTGCCATGTCGAGCAGGGACTATAATGTTGCTAGTTTTTTCTTTTAAATTTTTGAGTGAATTTCTTAAACCAACTTTCACTTTATTCCCATGCTCGTCAAATCTGTAAATTTTATAGTGAAAATGGGAATTTAGTTGATTTTGCATCCATTTTATTGTACAATTACGTTGGTGCACATGTTAACGGAACTGCTGGTTGATTCTTTAATCTGTAGGCATTTTTGCGTGCTGTACTGCATTAAAATGTGTTGATGATTTTGTAAACTATCTAGGAACTGTAGAGAAAACCACCTTTTTAACCGCTTGTCTTGTGCTTGGTAATGTGTCTAATGTCTTATTTTACATCTGTTCACATTAGAGATGGTTTATGTGGTTACGGTCGTAAGTTTCTTTCATACCACTGAAGATGCTATTAGAAGATTTATGTAGTTAAAATCAATAGGTTAAATTAAATCAAAGTGCTCTTGTTCAGAGTGAATGTTGTGGTCAATCCTATTGCAAACGTCGATGACGAATGTGCTTGGGCTCGTTATCTTAGGTGCTCTCTTTTTCCTTGTTCTATGTCATAGAAATTGACGTTTTCATTCCCCACAAGAAAAATATTGGAAATAGTGTATCTACATGATATTTCTTGTCCACAGTTAGCTTGATAGATTGTGCTAGATGAGGATGAGGACGTTTGGCATTGTTGCCTGTCTATGGTGGCATGGTGCATGGTAGAGATCAAGTAGCAGGCGTTTGTGGATGTTTGAGCTTTCAGGTCTACAACATTAACATCCTTTCAGGTACACAACATTTGGCTTTAATTCTTTGCCCACTGTGACTGGTACGGTGATAGTGATAGAAATTTTGATTTGAAAAAAAATATTTTATAAAAAATATTTTTAATTAAAGTAGTTTTGAAAAAAATATATGTTTGGTTAAAATTATAATTAAAATTAAGATTGAATAAAAAACAGTTTAATATATTTGGTTAAATAATGTTTTTCAAATTAAGGTTATAAAATAATTAAAAAATATATTAATATTAATGATTTTTCATTGAAATATTATTAATTTAACTATTGCTATTATATCATAAAATAAACAATATTTATATAAGTTATATTTTATTGTTGCATTAAATTATATATAATTTTGTCATGTATAAAATTTATCTAATAAGGACTATATTTTTCATAGTTTTTTTAGTATGCAACAATATCAAATAAAATATCATTAAGAATAAAATTAGTATTGCAATTGAACTCTATAAATATTATGTTATTATACAATCTCCTTCAAATGTAATTATATAATACCATTAAATCATGTTAAACAATAGTTTCTCAAATAAAACACAATATTTGTGAAATTTTTTTGAATTTTTTATTTTATTTTACCAAGTCACACTTATTTCAATACATTTAGGTTTGGATTGGATCTGGTTCAACCCATATAGACCGGGCTAAACCCAGCCAGCTCGGCCTGGTCACTTGACCTGGCTGGGCAAAGCAACATGCGTGTTGCTATATTGTTCAAGTCAATTAAAATTCACTTGAATAGTGTAATGTTGATAAAAGCAAAGTCGGAGGAAGATGAAAGTTGAGCACTTTTCTATTCCTCTGTTTTGCTCCTTTTCCTCTTGATGTCTGCTTGATGGTAGAGTTGGACTCTTTCCCTGTTTTCCTTAACCCTCATTCTCCTCCTCCTTCTTTTTCTTCTACTTCTCTTTCCCTATTCATGTGAATAGTAGAGATATGGAAGTGCAGAAGAAGAAGAAGTTATGCACCTCTAGTTATTGTAAAAGAAGAAAAGGTTGAACACCTCTAATTATTGGAAGAAGAAAGTTGCATGTCTTTAGTTATGGTGCTATAACATAGTTTGCAAAAAAAGCAACTCCAAGCTGCTTCTTGATATGACTAAAATATTAATATCTTCTCTCAAGTGCAGGAGTGTTGAAGTAATAAATAACTCGGCAAGACCGAAGTCGAACTATAGGGAGGTTAATTATACAAATTATAAATGATAATTATAAACAACAATAATAGTAATAATAATAACAACAATACTAATATAAATAGTAGAAATAATAGTAATAAAAAAAAAGATAGAGAAGAAGAAAAAGAAGATGAGAACTTTGAGATGGAATATCAATGTAAGGATTCAACAATGATAATAACAAATGTCAAAGTTAGAGGTTCCACTAATAGTATGTCAAACAAGTATAATATAAACTCTTATTGTTTAATTGGAAACCACACACAAAGAAAATTCCAATCGGATTATAGATTGTTAACATTATTACATTAGTCATCTTATTCAGTTAATGCTAATACTTGTAAATTTCGTCAAGTATTCATGATTATAACTTATGTTAACAACAAATTAAGTTTCTTTCATAACTCAGGTGTCGGTTATACCATACAATATGAGCTATAAAAGTGCCAAGATTTGTTGTACCAAGTGTTATATAACATAAATCAAGATTAATTATTTAATAAACAAAGTATTAAAGAGTGAACAAAATAACAAATATAAAAGATGTTAGTATCAAATATTAAAGTCTATATTAAGTTTATACTATACTTATTCTTACATTATTAATATAAGCTTTTCACCTTGACATAATAAACTTAGTTAGACATAATGAAAGAAAGAAAAATAAATAAACAAAATAAGAACATAAATAAAATAAGAGTTAACTAAGTAAATGAAAGGCATAAACTTGATATTAATGAAAATAAAGCATAAGTAATACAAAAAATACAAAGAGAAAGCAAGAGTATGATCTTGATCTGAAAACCAAAATGCTTAAATGTATGGTCAATGCCTCCTTTTATAGGCTAAAATTGAGAACTATTAATTTGATGAGTAGGTGACTAACTCTTGACTTGGTGACAATCTTTATTTTTTTTTATCTTTCTAAAACGTTATTGATAATGTCAAAATTGAAACCACTTGAAAACATCAAAGTTGTAGGAAATTGTCTCAGTTTTCTTGTGTAAAACATTCAGATCATTTTGACTTCTAAAACTCCAAATATGGCCAAAATATTGAACAGTGCTCAGGTTGGAAGACAAATTCAGATTTCTTTGTTGCTTTAATTTGGACTTGAAAATGACCTTTTTAGATCTTGAGCTTCATATAGAAGTTGTAGGCTTATGTATTACATTTCCATCTATATAAAGTAGACCTAAATCTGAGATCTATAACTCTAAATATGATCTAATTACTAAACAGTGTTCCGGTTTGGATTGCATCGACATTTCTTTTCTAAGTTTTGTCATCTCTTTGTCTTTTTAATTTTAGTTTTTAAATTAATCAATCAATCCTTACATTTATGTGATAAGCTTGCATTTAGAATGAACATTTACCATCAATTAAAGGTATCTTATATTATTAGATATATTATTATAAAATATACTTTAGTTAAGGAGTTATTGATACTTCAAGTGCAAAATGATGATATAAAACCTTAATAAAAATACACTTTTAAGTTTCAATCACTTCTTCTCCCCATGCTTTGCAAATTTAGTAAACAATAGGGCCTATCAACAGTAAATCTCATTTTTATCTTTACCAACCAACTTAAATCCACAATTTAATTAAAACATAGCCCCAGTCGCATAAACAAAAGAGCTCTTAAAACTAGTCTCGTGTTCACGCAGTAAAGTGTGCTTAAATTATTTTATTTTTCATGTAAAAAATGTTAGATATTACAAATATTTTTTAAATTAAATGTTCAAACTTTAGTTATATACTTGAATAAAAAAATAGTAGATGAATGAAATTTAAAAAGAAAAAAGATTATCATAACTTGGAAAAAATTATTTTTTCAAAAAATGACAAATGATTAACGAAATGGGATAAAAAAACATAAAAAAATTTAATTTTGGTCAATTTGAACTAGCATGATGAATTTATAATTACAATAATAAGGGATGAGCTACCTTGATATATCTTGTCAAATGTACAATCTATATCATAAGATTAAACTAATTCGATAAAAAAATAAATAAGATTTATTTTTTTAAAATAAAAAAATTGTGTTAACTTTTCAAACCTGTTATATAATTATTACACTAAAAATATCTAATATAAAAAAACTCTAATTTTTAATCGATTAAATATTAAAGTATGAAATTGCTTCTAATTTAACAAATTATTATTGAAAAAACTTTTAGGATGGATAAAAACGCTCATTGAGACTAGGGTTTTTTTTTTTTTTTT